>CM046880.1:369213702-369589623 GCA_025667525.1 Glebionis coronaria | reverse complement strand
TAAGAGTGTGGCCCATCACAAGTTTCACAAAGTTATATTAATAGCATTGTTGTTTTTGCCATTGTTAACGGCTTGTAAAGCAAGTGCTTCAACAACCGTAGTAATCTTATCAAGTCTCTTGTCGGTGTCACTAGTGCTAGCACTAGCCACATTAGCCCGAACACTCTTGGTTTGCACTCTAGACTTATTCTCAATAATATCCCACGCGGAATTAGAAGACTTAACCAAAATGTTACCCCCCCCCCCCCCCCCCCCCCCCCCCGAGGCACTATTTACTGAATCTTGGTCATTCATGCTTAAACCATTGTAAAAAGTATTAATTTGATGCACTTTTGTGAAACCATGTTGTGGACACTTTCTTAAAAGCTCCTTAAAATGGTCCCAAGATTCACTAAAATGTCTCACCGTACTTTTGTTCAAAGTTAATGATTTCATTCTGCAAAGTGGTAGTACGTGAGGGTGGGGAAAAAGTAGTTGATGAATTTGGTCTCTAAATCCGACCACGTAAGAATACTTTGTGGCGGTTCCTTTGCAAGCCAATGCCGGGGCTTGTCCCTCTAAGGAGAAAGGAAAAAGTTGCAAGCGAATTACCTCTTGTGAACCCCCATTATACTTGACCGTATTAGTGAGTTGAAGGAACCTTTTGATATGGTCATGAGGATCATCAAGTGTACGCCCCAAGAATGGTTGAGCAGAGACCATTTGAATGAAGCCAGATTTGAGCTCAAAGTTGTTGGCTCCAATCTCGGGTATGACAATAGCATCGGTGTTGTCCTCTACGTGCGATTGCAAAAGCTCGATCATTGGTCGATTGTCCATGGCGACAATAGGTTGAGTTTCGACTTCGGCTTGAGTTGCTTTCTTCTTACGAGCACGGGTACGCGTACACACCTACAAAAGGAAAAGAAAGATAGACAAGAAATATTTTTGGTTTTTTTGTGTTTTTCTTTTTTTTTTGTGATTTTTGAAAAATTTTATATTTTTAGGATTTTTTTGAAAAAATATTGAAAATTAGACAAGGAAAATAACGTTAAAGAGTGAACGGATCCCAAAATCCAACGCGTCTCTCATAATAAACCGTTAATCTTCACGAAAAGAGCCGACAGCGGCGCCATTTAATTTAAGGTTTTGCCAAGTATAAAATTAAAGTTCGTTGAACCAGTCTTTTCGAATTGATTACCGTTAATCGTGCGACTCAGTTGTTCTTGGTGGAAAATAAAGAAATGTGGTTATCTATTTTAAACTAAAAGTGAAATAAAATAAATGATAAATGTAAATGCAAATGAAAATGTCGTTGAGTAAAGGGAAAGTAAAACAAAAATAAAGCTTGCAAATAATAAATTAAAAAATTTAAGACTTTGAAATTTAAAATTTGCAAAGGCTAAAAACTTTGATAAAGGTAAAACTGAAAATAAAATAAAACAGTAAAATAAAGCTGAAAACTAAAATCTACTTTTTCGAAAAAATAAACAAATTCAGAAAAACTAGGAATATTCGGAATAAAGAAAATATTCGGAAAAACAAGAAAAATTTCGGAATAAAACCTAAGTTCAGAAAAATCAATATTTTCGGAAAAACCTAACTATTTCGGAATAAAAAAGATTTTCAGATAAATGGTAGATCTTCGGAATATCAAAACATTTTCAGAGAAACAAGTTATTTTCGGAATAACTAAGATTTTCGGAATATGCGAATTCTTCGGAATAAATCAACATTTTCGGAATAGATAAATCTTCGGATAAAATGAATAATTTCGGAATAATGAAGATTTTCAGAAAAAAAGAAAATCTTCGGAAAAAACACTAATAATTTCGGAATAATGACTAAATTCATAAAAGAGCTAAATTCCTCGGATAAATGGGATAATTTTAGATAAATGCTAATTCGGAAAGAGGGCTAATTCGGAATAAAAGGTAATCTTCGGATAAACTAATTTCAGAGAAATGGAAACTTCGAAATACTAAACCCTTTTGCGAAGATCTAGAAAAACAGATAAAACAGTTAACAGAAATAACTAAAAAAGCAGAAAATAAGCTACGATTAAGCACAAATAAATTAAGCAAATAACTAAAACTTAATCTAAACAAACTTATAGAAAAACTAATCAAACCACAAATCAAAAACTTTGAAAAACACTAATTAATCTAAAATTAAAAATCAACTTTTTATAAAATAAACTAATTAAAACACTTAATTAAAAATAAGCAAAATCAAACAATAAGCATCAAACACATTAAGCTATCAAAATCAAACACATAAAAACCCATAAACATAATCAAACCAAACGCATTAACAAATCAATAAGCATCAAGATTAAGAAACTACATGATCATCTAAATCAACACGAGATTAATAATAAAGAAAGGAAGAATGAGAATGATTATTTTGAAAAGCTTGATTAAGATTAAGATTAAGATCTAATACAAGATTAATGAAAAAGATTAAACATGAAATAAAAGCTAGAGATAGAAAGTATTTTAAGCTACTCCTAAAGCATGAAAGAAAAATTAATGACCTAAAAATTAACTACACTAACTACTCCCTCCTAATGACATATTAGGAGGTATTTATAGGAGGAGTAAATGTTGATGCTCTCTTCTTTCTTTCTTCTCGTCTCGACTCGATTTAAATTCTTTGTCTTTCTCGACGTCGTCTCGGGATTTGTCGATAGAAATTGAACTTGTCTTATAATTTTCATCTTTAATTAGACTTAGTTCTTCGACTTTATTAAACTTTCGTCTTTAGACTTTTTCTTCGATAAATAGGCCTTGGACTTCAGTTCTTTTTGCACTCTTGATCTTTTGACTTCGTCTTTTGTCTTTTTCTTCGATAAAAGCCCATGGAAGCCCGTGTTTTCTTCCCTTTTCACATTTTGATCCTAAATCACAACAAAAACACAAACCACGCATAATTCCGACATTCACGACATAAAATACACGTTTTGGCTTGGTTATTATTATAATTAAGTGGTAAAAGGATAAGTGTTTTCACACTTATTAAATCCCCTACACTTGACCATTGCAATGCCCTCATGCATAATTCCGACATTCACGACATAAAATGCACGTTTTGGCTTGGTTATTATTATAATTAAGTGGTAAAAGGATAAGTGTTTTCACACTTATTAAATCCCCTACACTTGACCATTGCAATGCCCTCATGCATAATTCCGACATTCACGACATAAAATACACGTTTTGGCTTGGTTATTATTATAATTAAGTGATAAAAGGATAAGTGTTTTCACACTTATTAAATCCCTTACACTTGACCACTGCAATGCCCTCATACAATGCATTAGTTACAAAGCAAGTTTTACATTTTTCATCATAATCAATCCACCTTGGCCTTTATTAAACACAAGACAAGTAAAAAGATCAAAGACTTACCTTAGGGTTTTGGAATGTCATGAATGTTATCACCCTCAAGTTTCACGTTCCCCATACCAAACTTAAAAACGAGATAATTGCTATTATAAGTTAGCAAACTAACACAAACTCATGTGGCCCAATTATTCACTTAGACTCCCTTAATCCTAGGTGTATCTATTATATTTTATTGTTGTCTTGAATGATCATGAGGATGCATTGTTGACTTATTTCGATAGTTATTTAGGCTGAAAATAAAGTAGGACGATTTAATCAATAGTTAGCTAAAGGGCAAAATCTTTTAAAACTGCTTCTCGGGACCTCATAAAGTTCATATCTTGGCATAACTCGCTTCAAGATTTGAGACCTTTCTCGAACCGATATTTGGCAGTGGCTTCATACTTCGAATCTTGAAAGACGTTCATGAAATAATGGTCTTCTCTTCTTAATGGGAATTTCTTCACTTGAAGTTTTGAGAGATTCTTCATACTTGGACCAAGACTTCTTCATTTTTCCTCCAATCTTTACTTGGGATTTTGATATACAACGATCCGCCTCCTTTTAGGACTTGGATCTATTTATCCTCATACCTTGCTAGGGTCTTTTCGGATAGACTTCTCCATGATCTTTACGGGAGTATTTGCTTTTCGTCGTGTGTCTCGATCCTTCATATTGATTTTTGATAGATGATTTTTCACATCACTTTGGATCTTTAGCAACAAAATGTAGCCCTCATGTCTTGTTAGGACCTTTTTCGGACTCGCCAATCTTCGCATCCCGCTTCAATAAGTTATGCCTTGGCTATGAACTCTAATTAATACCGAGCAACTTTTAAACGATCTTGGGCTAGAAGCTAAGTAACTTTTCAAATCGTTACAACCTTACTTATTGCAATTAAATTTATAAACAAGCGATGGGAGAAAAAGCTCATAATTAACTCACATAAATTCATGAAAAAATACCAAACTTATAATTGACTATATCATCTCTCGTTCTCCACAATTTAAAATCTCAAGGAATGAGACTCGTGAATGCTTAGCCAATTAAATCAAAGTTTTGGGTTTTCAAGTCGTCTATAGGATCTTGCATCTTCTTAGACTTTTTCAAGTTTAGAATTTGCATTTTAAAGTTCCCTTGATAAACGACTCTCTAGGATCAATTATAGGAACTTGCGAAAAGTTCTTGTTCTTAACCCGTAAGAGTTAAGACTTTCGTGTTTTAAAGTTCCCTATATAAAAGCCTAGAAAAACTTGACTTAAACACGTTAAGGATACTAGCTAGAGTAAACTTGGATAAGTAAACTCGGGTTGAGTCAAAATATTCACAACGTTTAAAAATTAAAACCACTTTATTAAAATTTATTCAAGCAAAGAAAGAAAATAACTATAACAAAGGTAAATACAACTAGGCCAGAATAGATCAAAAAATTTGTAAAACGTCGAAAAATCAATTTTCCAGTTAAAATGAGGACAAATACAAGGAAAAGCCCATTTAACTTCGATAGAAGTCGACGCCATTTAATTTAAGGTTTTGCCAAGTGTTGGATATACGTTTTTCCAAGGAAAGTCTCGGTCACATCATTATTAGCATAGATCACGAGCTATAGACTATTTAGGACATTGTAACTTGGAGTGACCTCCCTTTGGGGGAGATTGTTGGAAATACGTTTTTACGTATTTAGAAAGGATCGGTCACTCCAATGATATTGGGCTCGTGATCCAATATAGCCCATATAGCCCACATGTAGGGTGGGCTATATAAACCCCCCCTCCTAGCATGTTAGGAGGGGTTGTTGAACACTTTCTTAATCACATTCCATCTTTCTTCATTCTCTCTTCTCTCTCTCTTCTTTCTCTCTCCATAGTTCTTCCACTTCTCCTTCCATTTCAATAGGTAAATCATACATGTCTAATCCTTAGATAATACGATCCTACAATTGGTATCAAGAGCATGGTTGATTCTTCGGATTGACGCGTTTTAATCTATTGTCTTGGTAAAGTTTTTTTTTTTTTTTTTTTTCTTTCTTTCTTTTAAAGTTTCTCTTATTCTTTTTGGTCACGATCACTTTTTTTTTAATTCAGATACCATTCTTTAAATATATTAGTTTCTATTGTCACAAAAAGTATCAGTTTGTTTCTTTTTTATAATTTTTTGTCACAAAAATTAAAAAGTATCATTTTTTTATTTATTTTATCTTATTTTATTAAAAGTATCAGTTATGTGTTTATCAAAACTTTTGTTTCATTCTGTCTTTGTTTTTGGTGCCATCGGAAAAGGGTTTTAATTTTCAGATAGTTATTCCGATTACTTCCATCGGAATAGGGTTTTGCATTCCGACCATCTTTCCGATCACATTCCGACAAGGTTCTTTCCGATCATAATCCGACAAGGTTCTTTCCGATCACATTCCGACAAGGGTTTCCGATCACATTCCGATCGAGCTTTCTGACACTCATTCCGATGGTGTTTTTATCTTGACATTCCGATCGATTGTATGTTGAAAACAAACAAAAGGACCATTTCGACTCGACACCAACTCTCGGACTCTATCAGTTCTCGAAAGATTCAAACAGACTTTAAATCATAAATACACCCTCGAACACTAAACCATTTTGACTCAAAAAGACTTGCAAAGTTTAAAAACACCCCGTCACAAACCCAACAAAGACTCCACAAAGACTCGACTAATAAACAACATTCAACAAACAGTCACCATTCAACTCGACACCATTCGACTCACACTCTCCCACCTCTCAAAAAACTCACTCTCGACTGACAACAAACAACCCCTCACCTCTTCACGAAGACTCGACTTGACCTAAAACAGACTGGAACTCGGACACCCACACCCTCGTTACACCTTTCTCATGACTCCACCTCTCACCACAACTCTCGACAAACTCATTCTCTTAACCCTCGACTCTCGGACGTCACACTCACAAAACCTCAACCCTCGACTTTGAATCAACAAACCAAAAACTTTACTCGACACCAAATAATTACCCACACTCCCTTACCCATATTCACACAAACACAACACTCTCGACCATCATCTCTCGACACCATATCTTAACCTATCTTCCCATCGACACCTACTCAATCTACAACATCGAGACTCGAAAAACAGAAAACATTTAGATCTCAGATTCATTTTTTTTTCTTCTTGTTCACATGCATGTCAGGATCAATAAAGATCTAAACACACGAAATATCTCATCATCATTGATCATTGTTTGTTTTAACACAACTCTTACTATCCGAAGGTAAAGAAAGATCCATAACAAATCTGTTATGCTCTTTCTTTGATTCATTTAATCAACACACGCATGCAACAAAGTCAAAATACCTACCCGAGATCACTTGATTGATCTAGCAGTCTTTCTCTCTCGATTTCTTCAAAGGGTTGGTGTGATTTTTAATCAGACAGAGATTGGTATTGGGTTTATCACAGATTCGTGTATTAAAAGCTTCTATTTTTTTCGTGGGTTTGATTATAGTAGTAAAGATAAGAGCAGATTTTTTTTCTTGTTGATTGAGATTGGACTGACAAGATAATGGGACGGAGGTTCCAAAGATGATGGTGGCTGGGATTTAGGAGAAAGAGAGAGACGAAGGACTTTTATGTGTGTTGAGGAGAGAGAGATATTGTAAAGGGTGAATCTGTGATTGATTTCAGTCAAAGAGTGAATAAATATATTGCGAGTGGGACGGAGTTTACAAGGGTGCGTGTGTAGCTACGTGTCACTTATACAGGTTTTGAGAGTATATAAGTGGCGATATTTTATAAACGTATTTTAGCAAAGATATTAATCGTCCAATATTCACAGTTAATTATTCACATTACATATTTTTTATTATCTTATTTTATTTATTTTCTATTTTTAGTTAAATTATTTTTGAATCATTTGTGAGAAAAGTTATTTTTTATTTTATTTTCTATTTTCAAATATCAGATTTTTTTTTATTTTCTATTTTTAGTTAAAAAAAAATTTTAAAGTTAAACTTTTTATATTTACATAGTTTAAAGTGACGTGACTACGGGACAAAGTAACGTGATAAAGTGACAAGGTTTATTTTGCCGACGGGTTTTTGATCGGGTATTTGTAAGTGAAGACAGATTTTTCATCGATAAGTAACTCTTCCTTTATTTTTCATTGAACTTCAATGGATTCGTTGACTTCAATATCTCATGAGGGAGACTGGCATCACATGCAAGACACAGCTAGAGAAAGTGGTATAATTTCATGTCGACTACTTCAGTCACATCTTAGGACTATTGTATGGGTTCAAGGAGGAAGCGATTTTGTGACACTCTTTGGTCAACATCATTATACATTCATCGATTCACTATTTCTCAACTTGAACCACCTAGCTGAGCAACTTCACAAAGAAGACTTTAATCACTCTGCATCAGCAACAGCATATCATGCTCTTGTGACACAACTCACGCCTTTCCTCCAATTCAATATCATCAAGTCTGACAATTCAGAGATATGTCGGTCATTTTTTCAATACACACAGAACGATGTTAAAGATTTCCGTGATAAACTGTTGAAATTTATGACATCGGTTTCGTCTTCAATTTATGAAAGATCCAGACTTCACCAAGTGTATGATAATGGAGTGCAAGAATCTATGATGCAGATACAAGAGGAGAATGGTCATACGGTTGACAACTTGGAGCCTAACGATGGCAAGAGCACGGAATCAGGAGGACAACATGATACTAGTGGCACGTCAGGCAATGTTCACACGATCTCTTTTGATGACACCTTACCCGTTAATGACGAAGAGCCTGCGGACATGGTACAATGTAATGTTGATGATGTATATGCTGATGAAATACCGCATATTGAGCATTCTAAACCTAACTATGACAAACATGGGATAGAAAAGAGTGATAGAAATACCACTTCTGATTCATCCGATGTGAGTCATAATGGGGGAGAAAGTGTTCAAAATGCTAAACATCATGATAATTGTCTTATAACTGCTTCATTTACTGCTTCTGATTCCAAGATTAGAGAGCTCGAAACGATTATAGCTCAGCAATCAAAAGAGCTTGAGGATGCCAAAATTGATTTTTCGAAGAAAACGGAGAAATTTGAAACATATTTTGAAAAACTTGAAAAGTCAAACGTTGTTCTTGAACGAAAACTGGATCAAACAGTTCTAGATTCTAAAGCTGAAAAGGATAATCTTTTGAAACAAATTAAGTTGTTTGAATCTAAGTTGGCATCCCAAGATGAATTGTTCAAAGAAAATGAGACCTTAAAGGCTCAAGTACAAGAAAAGGTCTTTGCTATAGCTGCGTTGAAAAACGATTTGAGGAAAACTAAAGGACCTAGTGTGGACACTAAGCTTGAAAAACCATCAATCTTGGGGAAACCGCCTACAAATCAGTTCGTTAGACAACCGACTGTCAGACAACCTACTGCATTTAGATCCGAGCGACCACAATCCTCGGGACCGCGGTTTGCCTCCCAAGTTGATTTGGTTCATTTTCCTAGACCAGTCACTCCACCATCTAGGCCCAATGTGACTAAAACAGTTTTTGCAAGACCTAATCACATGATTGCATCTAGTCTCCCTAGACATAGTCCAAAGAATACGTCTCGAACTAGTTCAAATGACGTTCGCCATACATTTGGTCTAAGGGAAGCTAAGCAAAAGACACAAGTAAGAGATATGAATTTCAAACCTAGTCAGATGCCTTCTAGATTACCCAACACTACTAACCATAGCATGTCAAATCCTAGGAGCATCAATCAATCGTCCAGGAATTCTAGATCTTACTCAGACATTAAATATGCTACTTGTAAAACATGCAGAAAATGTGTCTTTACGGCTAATCATGATTCTTGTATCAAGAAACTACTTAATGAGGTGAACTCCCGTGCTAGACTTAAATCCCAGTGGGTGGCTAAAATCAAACCCGTTGGTAGAATGTGGCGCCCCACTGGTAGAATTTTCACTATTATAGGAAACGAGTGCCCTTTAACTAGGTTAGTCTCTGATTCTACTAAGACTACTAGGGAGGAAATTGAAAAGGAGGATACATCACTTACGCCTGAACTTAAGGTTTTCTATAAAAGGAAACGTTTACCAGCTAAGACAAGTGAATCATCTCCTCAGGTCACCTCTAGCACAAGAAAAGAAAACTGTGAACCCCCACTTGCTTTTAAGATAGATATCGTTAACCCATATCAAAGCATGCAAATTCCAAATGAGAATGCAGGTACCAAAGAGGATGTTCCAAAAGAACGAAGCGGTCCAATCATTGTATACAATTCAATTAAGGACACTCTCAGAGTTTGGTTGCTAAAGAAGCTTATATCTAAGAAACAAGTGTCTCAGGGGATTTGCAATTAAGCTTACAGTGTAAAATGATTTACAGTCACATAACAGACTGTAACTCGCTCTCAAAAGACAGGAAAGTTCATCCCGATGATGACTTATCCTAACAAATGAGAAATTAAATTTTCTCGAACACGAGCTTCCGTTAAAACTATTCAAAGGTTTTAAGCTCGTGTAAAAGGACTTATAGTCACATAACAGACTATAACTCGCTCTTCAAAGAAAGGAAAGTTTATCGCCGATGGTAAACTTATCCTAACAACGAGAAATTCATTTTTCTCGGGCATGAGCTTATATCAAAAACATTCCAAGTTTTTAAGCTCATGCACAAAGGCTCACATTCAAATCACAGTCTGTGACCCGTTCTTCAGAGAAAGGGAAGTTCATCTACGCAACGATAACTTACCCTCAAAACGAGAAATTAATTTTTCTCGGACACGAGCTTATATTAAAACTATTCAACGGTTTTAAGCTCGTGTAAATGGCTCCTCGTTAAATGACAGACGATGACCCGGACTTCAGAGACAGGGAAGTTTATCTACGCAACGATAACTTACCCTCAAAACGAGAAATTAAGTTTTCTCGAACACGAGCTTATCCTAAAACCATTCAAAGGTTTTAAGCTCGTGTATAAGGCTCATCGTTAAATGTCAGACGATGACCCGTTCTTCAAATAAAGGAAAGTTTATCACCGATGATAAACTTATCCTCATTAACGAGAAATTAAATTTTCTCGGACACGAGCTTACGTTAAAACCATTCAAAGGTTTTAAGCTCGTGTAAATGGTGTATAAATATATTTCAGATTATGCCCGGACTTCAATTAAAGGAAAGCTTATCTTTAAAGATAGCTTTTCCTTGTAACGGGAAATTAATTTTTCTCGGTCATGAGCTTGTAGTAAAACATTCCAAGTTTTAAGCTCATTAAGTAAAGTGTATCTTTTAAATAAGAGAACTTTTCTTCTTAACGAGAAATTCATCTTTCTCGGTCATGAGCTTTACGTTGTTTTTCAAGCTCATGAAAACGACTTCTAAGTAAATGTCAACTTAGGACTCGTTCTTCAGCTAAAAGGAAAGTTTATCGCCGATGGTAACTTATCCTTAACAACGGGAAGCTTATAACTTCTCGGACTTGAGCTCGTTTTGCAAGATATTCAACATCTTAAGCTCAAGTAATTGGTTTTCAAAACGTTGAACACAATTTTTCGATAATTTCTCAAAAAGGTTTTCTAAATCTTTCAAAATTGTGTGTTCCAAAAATGTTTTGATAAAAAGAGCATGTCTTCTGGAATCGATAATATTTACGATACTAGAAATGTCATTCAATAATGACACGGGGTTGTAAATAAAGTTCGAGCAGAAGTTCAAATGTTTTAAAACATGCTCAAAATGGTTTGCTATTATTTCAGATAGTAACCCGCTTTTCATAATCAAGTCAAGCATTTCACCGGAAAGCTTTGACTCAACAACGGGAATTAATTTTCTCGGGCATGGTTTACTTTATAACCATGTAAGGGATTGCGTTTATGTAATAACACAATCTAACACGAATATATGTACGATTCAGTGCATTTATTTGTTAAAACAAGAGAAGTCTTGTTTTTATGAAGTTATCATCTCCACCAACCGTAGCAATTTACATTTGATATCTACATACTCGACGATGCGACTACTCAAACGGTGACTACAGCCCTTTCAATAGAACACGGGTCAACAATTGATGGGGAGCAATTGTCCAGCATTCCGAATCCTTGATGCCGAGAGTGCCAAGTTCACTTATTGGTGTCAAGACAATGATATCAATCATACACATGGAGTCAAGAGATAACTTCAGACGTGACGAGGTGACCAACATTCGTGAACAAGAACCATGTGAATCTTTCATATGATGTTCTTCATCATTCAGGTCCAACCTCGTAAATTGCTAATCTTGTGAATTCATTATCATATATGATCTTTGCACGTCATAAATACCTTACACTTGTGTTTAAAAGGTATTTTATTTACGTTTCAAGTACACCCTCATTAATTTGAGGGGGAGCTTGTGTAATTCATGAAGATTATTGGACTTGCATTTTTCTTCCCAAATTTTCTTAAAATACTATTAAATCAATTGATATTAAAAACATTGATTGGATTAATATTTTTAATATGGGGGAGAAAATGTGATTTAATATGGGAAATGATTAATAAAAAAAATGGTTTGACTTAACGTGCTAGCTCATCCCGACATGTGCGAAATGTTTTCGGATATCGTGGCATATGTTAAGGGGGAGCAAAATGGATTTGCACTTCAAAATGGATTTCATGGTGACATACACTTACCCAAAACATCTCTATTCACGACGGTAAAGATTGTGGTGACATAAGGATGGTAGGATAGGTTAAAGTCCAATGATTCCTCTAGAACCGGAGGAATCTTCCCAAGAACATTCCATAGCTAGAAATAGTAGTCCTTAGGAAAGATGGAGAAAGATTGTGAACGTAGTTGAATGTCGACCAAGTACTTAAGTTAGCACTAGAACAATCACAACAAGGTGCTAGTGATGACGTATTGGTAAGCATTGAAGGGGTTGAAGAATGAAAAAGAATTGTAAAGATAAAGGGTGTAAAGAAAGAAGCCCTCCTTACAACTTAGGCAGAAACCGGGTCAATACATATGCTATTGAGATCATTTGTTAATGATTCTCGATATTGAAGAAAGACATCATGGACCCAGTGATGCAATGCACAACCCTTCCCAGCTAACTCAAATATCTCTTAAAAGATATTTGTTTTAATCACACGGAGACAACACGTTATCTATTGATTTATTCACTCCGAATAAATTGATATTGAAATGGTGGCACTCCTCTCCAGCCTCCGATCACTAAAAATCCAAAATGCACGATCGAGTCTAGAGCCATTTGAGATCATCAAATATCTCATTATGACACAATTTCATTATTCCTTGTTGGTTCACACAATGTGAAAAGTAAGAAAGATATTAAGAGTCCTACGCAAAATGTTCATGATCTTGCCTGAACATCCGAGTAATACGAAAGTATTTACAATGAAGATGGAAATCCTTCTTGAGCGAACATCAAAAAGCTCATGGTAGGTGACTTGTGCGATTCTTTATGAATCAAACTTGTGATAACTGGAAAGCAACAGTTGTTTAATTCTTAACTGAACTTAAACACGTTCCAGGCCTCTACGCAATATCTTTGTGATCTTGCCAGAACACTCAGAGTGACACTCTATAATGTTTACGGTGATGAGTGGAAATCCTTCTAGTGTTAACATCAAACAACACTTGGTAGGTAACTTGCAAGATTCTATATGAATCAAGCTAGTGACAATTGGAAAGCAACGATGGTGCGATTCTTTAATGAATCAAACTTGTTCCAGGAACATGAATTGACGGCTTCAAATCATGCGGATATTATTATCCAAATGATTCACTCTTTACGTTCGCAGTCAGCTTTGGACGGTCGAGTAAAGAGAACGGGTTTACCCGCGAAATCTTGTCAAGGAGGTTCTTTATTAAAACTACATGCCACAAGTATGATATTTAATATCGTCCAACGATCTTCACCGGTTGGAGGTAAAATGCTACCGAATTAGAATGAAATGTTCAAGGCCATTTCATCCGTGTATATGGTTTGTTGCTAACTGTCTTATGCAGTATAACAAGAAGGTGGCATTGCGGTGTACAATCCAGAAGAAGTCGTCACCACATGCTTATACTGCATACACTCAGTACTTCAACGAATTCAAGAAAGTCTGAAGGTCAAGTCTTCCGCTGTATCAAACTCTGAAGCTTTCAAGAATTATAAAGGTATAAGTATGTGGAACATGAAGTCACGAAGAGGCGAATATCACAAGTGATGAATGCACAAGATCAAGGCAAGGAAACATGCTCAATGCTGAAGTCAAAGATCACATCAAGCATATTCACAAGAACAAGATCGAAGACTCAAGCATAGTATGCTAGGTTTAAGATTTTTTAAAATGGTGTGACCTCCGTTTGGGGGAGATTGTTGGAAATACGTTTAACCAAGGAAAGTCTCGGTCACATCATTATTAGCATAGATCACGAGCTATAGACTATTTAGGACATTGTAACTTGGAGTGACCTCCCTTTGGGGGAGATTGTTGGAAATACGTTTTTACGTATTTAGAAAGGATCGGTCACTCCAATGATATTGGGCTCGTGATCCAATATAGCCCATATAGCCCACATGTAGGGTGGGCTATATAAACCCCCCTCCTAGCATGTTAGGAGGGGTTGTTGAACACTTTCTTAATCACATTCCATCTTTCTTCATTCTCTCTTCTCTCTCTCTTCTTTCTCTCTCCATAGTTCTTCCACTTCTCCTTACATTTCAATAGGTAAATCATACATGTCTAATCCTTAGATAATACGATCCTACACCAAGTATACAATTAAAGTTCGTTGAACCAGTCTTTTCGAATTGATTACCGTTAATCGTGCGACTTAGTTGTTCTTGGTGGAAAATAAAGAAATGTGGTTATCTATTTTAAACTAAAAGTGAAATAAAATAAATGATAAATGTAAATGCAAATGAAAATGAAAATGAAAATATCGTTGAGTAAAGGGAAAGTAAAACAAAATAAAGCTTGCAAATAATAAATTAAAAATTTAAGACTTTGAAATTTAAAATTGACAAAAGCTAAAAACTTAGATAAAGGTTAAACTGAAAATAAAATAAAACAGTAAAATAAAGCTGAAAACTAAAATCTACTTTTTCGGAAAAATAAACAAATTCAGAAAAACTAGGAATATTCAGAATAAAGAAAATATTCGGAAAAACAAGAAAATTTTCGGAATAAAACCTAAGTTCAGAAAATCAATATTTTCGGAAAAACCTAACTATTTCGAAATAAAGAAGATTTTCAGATAAATGGCAGATCTTCCGAATATCAAACATTTTCAGAGAAACAAGTTATTTTCGGAATAACTAAGATTTTCGGAATATGCGAATTCTTCGGAATAAATCAACATTTTCCGAATAGCTAAATCTTTGGATAAAATGAATAATTTCGAAATAATTAAGATTTTCAAAAAAAAAGAAAATCTTTGGAAAAACACTAATAACTTCGGAATAATGACTAAATTCAGAGAAGAGCTAAATTCTCGGATAAATGGGACAAATTCAGAGAAATGCTAATTCGGAAAGAGGGCTAATTCGGAATAAAAGGTAATCTTCGGATAAACTAATTTCAGAGAAATGGAAACTTCGGAATAATAAACCCTTTTGCGAAGATCTAGAAAAACAGATAAACAGTTAACAGAAATAACTAAAAAGCATAAAATAAGCTACGATTAAGCACAAATCAATTAAGCAAATAACTAAAACTTAATCTAAACAAACTTATAGAAAAACTAATCAAACCACAAATCAAAAACTTGAAAAACACTAATTAATCTAAAATTAAAAATCAACTTTTTATAAAATAAACTAATTAAAACACTTAATTAAAGATAAGCAAAATCAAACAATAAGCATCAAACACATTAAGCTATCAAAATCAAACACATAAAAACCCATAAACATAATCAACCAAACGCATCAATAAATCAATAAGCATCAAGATTAAGCAACTACATGATCATCTAAATGAACACGAGATTAATAATAAAGAAAGGAAGCGTGAGAATGATTATTTGAAAAGCTTGATTAAGATTAAGATTAAGATCTAATACAAGATTAATGAAAAAGATTAAACATGAAATAAAATCTAGAGAGAGAAAGTATTTTAAGCTACTCCTAAAACATGAAAGAAAAATTAATGACTAAAAATTAACTACACTAACTACTCCCTCCTATTGACATATTAGGAGGTATTTATAGGAGGAGTAAATGTTGATGCTCTATTCTTTCTTTCTTCTCGTCTCGACTCGATTTAAATTCTTTTTCTTTATCGACGTCGTCTCGGGATTTGTCGATAGAAATTGAACTTGTCTTATAATTTTCATCTTTAATTAGACTTGGTTCTTCGACTTTATTAAACTTCCGTCTTTAGACTTTTTCTTTGATAAATATGCCTTGGACTTCTGTTCTTTTTGCACTCTTGATCTTTTGACTTCGTCTTTTGTCTTTTTCTTTGTTAAAATCCCGTGAAAGCCCGTATTTTATTCCCTTTTCACATTTTGATCCTAAATCACAACAAAAACACAAACCACGCATAATTCCGACATTTACGACATAAAATACACGTTTTGGTTTGGTTATTATTATTATTAAGTGGTAAAAGGATAAGTGTTTTCACACTTATTAAATCCCCTACACTTGACCATTGCAATGCCCTCATGCAATGCATTAGTTACAAAGCAAGTTTTACATTTTCCATCATAATCAATCCACCTTGGAATTTATTAAACACAATACAAGTAAAAAGATCAAAGACTTACCTTAAGGTTTTGGAATGTCATGAATGTTTATCACCCTCAAGTTTCACGTTCCCCATACCAAACTTAAAAAAGAGATCATTGTTATTATAAGTTAGCAAACTAACACAAACTCATGTGACCCAATTATTCACTTAGACTCCCTTATTCTTAGGTGTATCTCTTATATTTTATTGTTGTCTTGAATGATCATGAGTATGCATTGTTGACTTATTTTGATAGTTATTTAGGCTGAAAATAAAGTAGGAGGATTTAATCAATAGTTAGCTAAAGGGCAAAATCTTTTAAAACTGCTTCTCGGGACCTCATAAAGTTCATATCTTGGCATAACTCGCTTCACGATTTGAGACCTTTCTCGAACCGATATTTGGCAGTGGCTTCATACTTCGAATCTTGAGAGACGTTCATGAAATAATGGTCTTCTCTTCTTAATAGGAATTTCTTCACTTGAAGTTTTGAGAGATTCTTCATACTTGGACCATGACTTCTTCATTTTTCTCCAATCTTTACTTGGGATTTTGATATACAACGATCCACCTCCTTTTAGGACTTGGATCTATTTATCCTCATACCTTGCTAGGGTCTTTTCGGATAGACTTCTCCATGATCTTTACGGGAGTATTTTCTTTTCGTCGTGTGTCTCGATCCTTCATATTGATTTTTGATAGATGATTCTTCACATCACTTTGGATCTTTAGCAACAAAATGTAGCCCTCATGTTTTGTTAGGACCTTTTCGGACTCGCCAATCTTCGCATCCCGCTTCAATAAATTATGCCTTGGCTATGAACTCTAATTAATACCGAGCAACTTTTAAACGATCTTGGGCTAGAAGATAAGTAACTTTTCAAATCGTACAACCTTACATATTGCAATTAAATTTATAAACAAGCGATGGGAGAAAAAGCTCATAATTAACTCACATAAATTCATGAAAGAATATCAAACTTATAATTGACTCTATCATCTCTCGTTCTCCACAATTTAAAATCTCAAGGAATGAGACTCGTGAATGCTTAGCCAATTAAATCAAAGTTTTGGGTTTTCAAGTCGTCTATAGGATCTTGCATCTTCTTAGACTTTTTCAAGTTTAGAATTTGCATTTTAAAGTTCCCTTGATAAACGACTCTCTAGGATCAATTATAGGAACTTGCGAAAAGTTCTTGTTCTTAACCCGTAAGAGTTCAAGACTTTCGCGTTTTAAAGTTCCCTATATAAAAGCCTAACAAAACTTGACTTAAACACGTTAAGGATACTAGCTAGAGTAAACTTGGATAAGTAAACTCGGGTTGAGTCAAAAGATTCACAACGTTTAAAAATTAAAACCACTTTATTAAAATTTATTCTAGCAAAGAAAGAAAATAACTATAACAAAGGTAAATACAAGTAGGCTAAAATAGATCAAAAAATTTGAAAAATGTCGAAAAATCAATTTTCCGGTTAAAACGAGGACAAATACAAGGAAAAGCCCACTTAACTTCGATTGAAGTCAGCGCCATTTAATTTAAGGTTTTGCCAAGTATAAAAATAAAGTTCGTTGAACCAGTCTTTTCGAATTGATTACCGTTAATCGTGCGACTCAGTTGTTCTTGGTGGAAAATAAAGAAATGTGGTTATCTATTTTAAACTAAAAGTGAAATTAAATAAATGATAAATGTAAATGCAAATGAAAATGAAAATGTCGTTGAGTAAAGGGAAAGTAAAACAAAAATAAAGCTTGCAAATAATAAATTAAAAATTTAAGACTTTGAAATTTAAAATTGACAAAAGCTAAAAACTTTGATAAAGGTAAAACTGAAAATAAAATAAAACAATAAAATAAATCTGAAAACTAAAATCTACTTTTTCGGAAAAATAAACAAATTCAGAAAAACTAGGAATATTCAGAATAAAGAAAATATTCGGAAAAACAAGAAAAATTTCGGAATAAAACCTAAGTTCAGAAAAATCAATGTTTTCGGAAAAACCTAACTATTTTGAAATAAAGAAGATTTTCAGATAAATGGCAGATCTTCGGAATATCAAACATTTTCAGAGAAACAAGTTATTTTCGGAATAACTAAGATTTTCGGAATATGCGAATTCTTCGGAATAAATCAACATTTTCGGAATAGCTAAATCTTCGGATAAAATGAGTAATTTCGGAATAATGAAGATGTTCAGAAAAAAGAAAATCTTCGAAAAACACTTATAATTTCGGAATAATGACTAAATTCAGAGAAGAGCTAAATTCTCGGATAAATGGGATAAATTCAGAGAAATGCTAATTCGGAAAGATGGCTAATTCGGAATAAAAGGTAAACTTCGGATAAACTAATTTCAGAGAAATGGAAACTTCGGAATAATAAACCCTTTTGCGAAGATCTAGAAAAACACATAAACAGTTAACAGAAATAACTAAAAAGCAGAAAATAAGCTACGATTAAGCACAAATCAATTAAGTAAATAACTAAAACTTAATCTAAACAAACTTATAGAAAAACTAATCAAACCACAAATCAAAAACTTGAAAAACACTAATTAATCAAAAATTAAAAATCAACTTTTTATAAAATAAACTAATTAAAACACTTAATTAAAAATAAGCAAAATCAAACAATAAGCATCAAACACATTAAGCTATCAAAATCAAACACATAAAAACCCATAAACATAATCAACCAAACGCATCAATAAATCAATAAGCATCAAGATTAAGCAACTACATGATCATCTAAATCAACACGAGATTAATAATAAAGAAAGGAAGCGTGAGAATGATTATTTGAAAAGCTTGATTAAGATTAAGATTAAGATCTAATACAAGATTAATGAAAAAGATAAAACATGAAATAAAATCTAGAGAGAGAAAGTATTTTAAGCTACTCTTAAAACATGAAAGAAAAATTAATGACTAAAAATTAACTACACTAACTACTCCCTCCTAATGACATATTAGGAGTTATTTATAGGAGGAGTAAATGTTGATGCTCTCTTCTTTCTTTCTTCTTGTCTCGACTCGATTTAAATTATTCGTCTTTATCGACGTCGTCTCGGGATTTGTCGATAGAAATTGAACTTGTCTTATAATTTCCATCTTTAATTAGACTTGGTTCTTCGACTTTATTAAACTTCCGTCTTTAGACTTTTTCTTCGATCAATATGCCTTGGACTTCCGTTCTTTTTGCACTCTTGAATTTTTGATTTCGTCTTTTGTCTTTTTTTTCGATAAAATCCCGTGAAAGCCCGTGTTTTATTCCCTTTTCACATTTTGATCCTAAATCACTACAAAAATACAAACCACGCATAATTCCGACATTTATGACATAAAATACACGTTTTGGCTTGGTTATTATTATAATTAAGTGGTAAAAGGATAAGTGTTTTCACACTTATTAAATCCCCTACACTTGACCATTGCAATGCCCTCATGCAATGCATTAGTTACAAAGCAAGTTTTACATTTTCCATCATAATCAATCCACTTTGGCCTTTATTAAGCACAAGACAAGTAAAAAGATCAAAGACTTACCTTAGGGTTTTGGAATGTCATGAATGTTTATCACCCTCAAGTTTCACGTTCCCCATACCAAACTTAAAAACGAGATCATTGCTATTATAAGTTAGCAAACTAACACAAACTCATGTGGCCCAATTGTTCACTTAGACTCCCTTATTCCTAGGTGTATCTCTTATTTTTTTTATTGTTGTCTTGAATGATCATGAGGATGCATTGTTGACTTATTTTAATAGTTATTTAGGCTGAAAATAAAGTAGGACGATTTAATCAATAGTTAGCTAAAGGGCAAAATCTTTTAAAACTGCTTCTCGGGACCTCATAAAGTTCATATCTTGGCATAACTCGCTTCACGATTTGAGACCTTTCTCGAACCGATATTTGGAAGGGGCTTCATACTTCGAATCTCGAGAGACGTTCATGAAATAATGGTCTTCTCTTCTTAATAGGAATTTCTTCACTTGAAGTTTTGAGAGATTCTTCATACTTGGACCACGACTTCTTCATTTTTCTCCAATCTTTACTTGGGATTTTGATATACAACGATCCGCCCCATTTTAGGACTTGGATCTTTTTATCATCATACCTTGCTAGGGTCTTTTCGGATAGACTTCTCCATGATCTTTACGGGAGTATTTGCTTTTCGTCGTGTGTCTCGATCCTTCATATTGATTTTTGATAGATGATCTTCACATCACTTTGGATCTTTAGCAACAAAATGTAGCCCTCATGTCTTGTTAGGACCTTTTCGGACTCGCCAATCTTCGCATCCCGCTTCAATAAGTTATGCCTTGGCTATGAACTCTAATTAATACCGAGCAACTTTTAAACGATCTTGGGCTAGAAGCTAAGTAACTTTTCAAATCGTACAACCTTACTTATTGCAATTAAATTTATAAACAAGCGATGGGAGAAAAAGCTCATAATTAACTCACATAAATTCATGAAAGAATACCAAACTTATAATTGAATCTATCATCTCTCGTTCTCCACAATTTAAAATCTTAAGGAATGAGACTCGTGAATGCTTAACCAATTAAATCAAAGTTTTGGGTTTTCAAGTCGTCTATAGGATCTTGCATCTTCTTAGACTTTTTCAAGTTTAGAATTTGCATTTTAAAGTTCCCTTGATAAACGACTCTCTAGGATCAATTATAGGAACTTGCGAAAAGTTCTTGTTCTTAACCCGTAAGAGTTAAGACTTTCGCGTTTTAAAGTTCCCTATATAAAAGCCTAGCAAAACTTGACTTAAACACGTTAAGGATACTAGCTAGAGTAAATTTGGATAAGTAAACTCGGGTTGAGTCAAAAGATTCACAACGTTTAGAAATTAAAACCACTTTATTAAAATTTATTCTAGCAAAAAAAGAAAATAACTATAACAAAGGTAAATACAACTACGCCAAATTAGATCAAAAAAATTTAAAAATGTCGAAAAATCAATTTTCCGGTAAAAATATGGACAAATACAAAGAAAAGCCCACTTAACTTCGATAGAAGTCGGCGCCATTTAATTTAAGGTTTTGCCAAGTATAAAATTAAAGTTCGTTGAACCAGTCTTTTCGAATTGATTACCGTTAATCGTGCGACTCAGTTGTTCTTGGTGGAAAATAAAGAAATGTAGTTATCTATTTTAAACTAAAAGTGAAATAAAATAAATGATAAATGTAAATGCAAATGAAAATATCGTTGAGTTAAGGGAAAGTAAAACAAAAATAAAGCTTGCAAATAATAAATTAAAAATTTAAGACTTTGAAATTTAAAATTGACAAAAGCTAAAAACTTTGATAAAGGTAAAACTGAAAAATAAAATAAAACAGTAAAATAAAGCTGAAAACTAAAATCTACTTTTTCGGAAAAATAAACAAATTTAGAAAAACTAGGAATATTCGGAATAAAGAAAATATTCGGAAAAACAAGAAAAATTTCGGAATAAAACCTAAGTTTAGAAAAAGCATAATTTTCGGAAAAACCTAACTATTTCGAAATAAAGAAGATTTTCAGATAAATGGCAGATCTTCGGAATATCAAACATTTTCAGAGAAACAAGTTATTTTAGGAATAACTAAGATTTTCGGAATATGCGAATTCTTCGGAATAAATCAACATTTTCTGAATAGCTAAATCTTCGGATAAAATGAATAATTTCGGAATAATGAAGATTTTCAGAAAAAAGAAAATCTTCGGAAAAACACTAATAATTTCGGAATAATGACTAAATTCAGAGAAGAGCTAAATTCTCGGATAAATTCAGAGAAATGCTAATTCGGAAAGAGGGCTAATTCGGAATAAAAGGTAATCTTCGGATAAACTAATTTCAGAGAAATGGAAACTTCGGAATAATAAACCCTTTTGCGAAGATCTAGAAAAACAGAACAGTTAACAGAAATAACTAAAAAGTAGAAAATAAGCTACGATCAAGCACAAATCAATTAAACAAATAACTAAAACTTAATCTAAACAAACTTATAGAAAAACTAATCAAACCACAAATGAAAAACTTGAAAAACACTAATTAGTCTAAAATTAAAAATCAACTTTTTATAAAATAAACTAATTAAAACACTTAATTCAAAATAAGCAAAATCAAACAATAAGCATCAAACACATTAAGCTATAAAAATCAAACACATAAAAACTCATAAACATAATCAACCAAACGCATCAATAAATCAATAAGCATCAAGATTAAGCAACTACATGATCATCTAAATCAACACGAGATTAATAATAAAGAAAGGAAGAATGAAAATGATTATTTGAAAAGCTTGATTAAGATTAAGATTAAGATCTAATACAAGATTAGTGAAAAAGATTAAACATGAAATAAAAGCTAGAGAGAGAAAGTATTTTAAGCTACTCCTAAAACATGAAAGAAAAATTAATGACTAAAAATTAACTACACTAACTACTCCCTCCTAATGACATATTAGGAGGTATTTATAGGAGTAAATGTTGATGCTCTCTTCTTTCTTTCTTCTCGTCTCGACTCGATTTAAATTATTTGTCTTTCTCGACGTCGTCTCGGGATTTGTCGATAGAAATTGAACTTGTCTTATAATTTTCATCTTTAATTAGACTTGGTTCTTCGACTTTATTAAACTTCCGTCTTTAGACTTTTTCTTCGATAAATAGGCCTTGGACTTCCGTTCTTTTTGCACTCTTGATCTTTTGACTTCGTCTTTTGTCTTTTTCTTCGATAAAAGCCCGTGAAAGCCCGTGTTTTCTTCCCTTTTCACATTTTGATCCTAAATCACAACAAAAACACAAACCACGCATAATTCCGACATTTACGACATAAAATACACGTTTTGGCTTGGTTATTATTATAATTAAGTGGTAAAAGGATAAGTGTTTTCACACTTATGAGCCATCCAAGAAAACAACGTGGTCACCGGTACGTTCCTCATCAATAACATCTATGCTTCCGTATTATTTGATTCCGGTGCGGATAGAAGCTTTACGTCAATTTCCTTTAGTGAACTATTAAATGTGAACCCCGTTGCTTTAGTGGTCAATTATAATGTGGAACTATCCGATGGTAAATCAATCACCACAAGCACCATACTAAAAGGTTGCACCCTAAGTCTTCAAAATATCCCATTATCATCGATCTTTTACCTATTGAACTTGGAAGCTTTAACGTTATCGTTGGTATGGATTGGCTATCCAAGTACCACGCAGAGATAGTTTGCCATGAAAAACAAGTCCGTATTCCCTACGGAAGGCGAACTTTAACCATCTTTGGAGAAAATAATGGCCCGAAAAGCCAAGCTAGTTTGAATGTCATCTCATGTACTAAAACTCAAAAGTACATCGAAGAAGGTCGTCCTATTTTTCTTATTCAAGTTACCAATAAGAATGAAGCCGACCCTAAAGAGAAGAAAATTGAAGACGTTCCAATTGTTCGTGATTTTCCCGAAGACTTACCCGGATTACCGCAACTTCGCCAAGTAGAGTTTCACATTGAGCTAACCCACGGAGCCGCACCCGTTGCAAGAGCACCTTACCGATTAGCACCCGCCGAGATGAAAGAGTTAACCGACCAACTAAAGGTACTTACCGACAAAGGATTCATTAGACTGAGTTCCTCGCCATGGGGAGCCCCGGTTTTATTTGTGAAGAAGAAAGACGGATCATTCTGTATGTGCATTCGATTATCGTGAATTGAACAAAATTACCATAAAGAATCGTTATCCTTTACCAAGGATCGATGACTTGTTTGATCAACTTCAAGGTTCAAGCATATATTCAAAGATTGATCTAAGTTCGGGTTATCATCAACTTAGAGTTCGAGAAGAAGACATTTCCAAGACGGTGTTTCGAACCCGATACGGTCACTTTGAATTCCAAGTCATGCCATTTGGGTTGACTAACGCACCCGCGGTATTCATGGACCTCATGAACCGTGTGTGTAAAACCTATTTGGGCAAGTTCGTGATCGTGTTCATTGGCGACATCCTTATTTACTCCCGTAATAAGGAAGACCACGAGGAACACTTAAAGAAAATTTTGGAATTATTGAAACAAGAGCAATTGTATAATAAATTTTCAAAGTGTGAGTTTTGGATTCACACGGTGCAATTCCTCGGGCACGTGATTGATAGTAGTGGTATTCACGTGGATCCCGCCAAGATTGAAGCGGTAAAGGATTGGGCGACTCCTACTACTCCTACGGAGATTCGTCAATTCCTTGGACTTGCCGGTTATTATAGACAATTTATCGAAGGATTTTTGAAGATCGCTAAATCTATGACAAAATTGAATCAAAAAAACAAGAAGTTTATCTGGGGAGACGATCAAGAATTGTTTTTCCAAACTCTTAAGCAAAAACTTTGTGATGCGCCAATTCTTGCATTACTCGAGGGTAGTGAAGACTTTGAAGTGTATTGTGACGCTTCGATTAAAGGCCTAGGCGCGGTCCTTATGCAAAGGAAAAGGGTTATTGCTTACGCATACCGACAACTAAAACCAAATGAAGAAAATTACACCACTCACGATTTGGAGTTGGGCGCGGTTGTCTTTGCTCTCAAGATTTGGAGACACAACCTTTACGGTACCGAATGTGTGGTCTACACAGACCATAAAAGTCTCCAACACATCTTGGACCAAAAAGAGCTTAACATGAGACAACGATGATGGTTGGAATTACTTGGGGATTACGATTGTGAAATTTGCTATACGCCGGGAAAGTCTAACGTTGTAGCCGATTCCTTGAGCAGGAAACCTCGTGAGAGACCTCTAAGAGTTCGAGCCTTAGTGATGACTATTGGCTTGAACATACCATCAAAAATCTTAGAAGCTCAACGAGAAGCTATCAAAGTGGAGAACATCGATAAAGAAGAGGCCGGTGGAATAATCACTAAGAAACTTGTTGCACGTGTCGATGGAACATTGTGTAATAGAAGTTGGTTGCCACGTTACGGAAACGTTCGAGCCTTGATCATGCACGAGTCACATAAGTCCAAATATTCGATCCACCCCAGATCGGACAAAATGTTTCATGACATGAAAATGTTCTATTGGTGGCCGAACGTGAAAACCGATATAACGACTTATGTTGGAAAATGCTTAACTTTCACTAAAGTTAAGGTTGAACACCAAAAGCCTTCCGGATTACTAGTCCAACCTAGGATCCCGGAGTGGAAATGGGAGATAATTACCATGGATTTTATCACTAAACTACCTAAGACATCCGCGGGATATGACACCATTTGGGTCATTATGGATCACCTTACAAAGTCCGCACATTACCTCCATATGAAAGAAAATGATAAAATGGATCATTTGGCGCGATTTTACTTGAAAGAAGTTGTTGCTAAGCACAGAGTACCAATTTCTATCATATCGGACCAAGACGGCCGACATTGCTCAAGATTTTGGCAATCACTCCAAGAAGCTTGGGAACGCAATTGGATATGAGCACGGTTTACCATCCTCAAACGGATGGCCAAAGCGAGAGAACCATCCAAACTTTGGAAGACATGCTCCGCGCATGCGTGATCGATTTTGGAAACGGATGGGATCGACATCTACCGCTAATAGAACTTTCGTACAATAATAGTTACCACACTAGTATTAAAGCGGCACCGTTTGAAGTACTTTACCGTCGAAAATGTCGTTCACCCGTTTGTTGGGCGGAAGTTGGTGATGCACAACTTACCGGCTTGGAAAATATTCATGAGACGACGGAGAAAATCGTTCAAATCAAGATTCGTATGCAAGTGGCTCGTGATCGTAAAAAGTGTTATGCCGACAAAAGACGAAATCCTTTGTAATTCAAAGTCGGAGATCGAGTGATGTTGAAGGTTGCACCTTGGAAAGGTGTAATCCGATTTGGTAAGCGAGGAAAGCTAAACCCTCGTTATATTGGACCGTTTGAAATTATTCAACGCATTGGTCTCGTTGCTTATCGCTTGGAGCTACCACAAGAACTTAGTCGTGTGCATAATGTCTTTCACATTTGCAACTTGAAGAAATGTCTATCCGATGAAATGCTTGTTATACCAATGGAAGAAATTCAACTAAACGACAAACTTGTTGCATTCGTTGAAGAACCCGTCGAAATCATGAATCGAGAAGTCAAACGACTCAAACAAAGTCGTATACCAATTGTTAAAGTGCGTTGGAACGCACGTAGAGGACCAAAATTTACTTGGGAACGCGAGGACCAATTCAAAGCAAAGTACCCTCACTTGTTCACTAATGTAGTGTCGACTTGAAATGTATTGATTGTTTTGCTTTGCGGACAAAGCCCTCTTTAAGGAGAGCGAATGTAACAACTTGAATTTTCGCGTCTTATTATTTAATTAAAGACGTGCTTGTTTGTAACTTTAAGACATATGATCGGTTTGTGCCGACTACGAATGTACTTTGACTAGTCGAGAATACGTGTGTACACTTTACATTTTTTGCGTCATTGAGTTCAATTGTGTCGATGCTCTCATAGTATTACCTCGAGTTGGTTTTACTAGCTAAGTTTTATTATTTGGAACAAGTTTTCCATTGTTTACCATTTGGGTCGAATTGTTTGGAAAGGTATACAAGCCAATCCATAAAGACTAAAAATAAAACTCAAACAAGTATGCCTTCATTTTTAATAACAGTGGGTTACAATGTCTGGTCAACCAAAGTCAAATCTGTAATTTTTAAATCCATATTCTATTAACCCACTTACCACTAATGTCCAGCACACATGCCAAAATTTCCCTAAATGTGCAGTCACAAGCTTACGAAAATCCAGATTAATTCTAACCCTAGACTAAGTTTTACAAGTTAAATACTACCACATTTTTCACAGCCTCAAAACAAAACACAATCTATCAAAGAAAATATGGGTTTTTACAAACATAGTTCATGCTCAAGTTATGTAGTTTTAATTACAAGTTTTGGGGAAAATTATCGAAATCAATAGTAAAGTCAAAATCAGCCGAGCCAAAGCCCGACCCTCCTGTCCGAATACACCAGCCGAATACCCTAAGCTGTGAGTCATCTATCCATATTTATCTTCATTTTTTCATCCATATAGTGTGCTTGCCAAACTAAAAACCACCTGCGAAAACAAACCGAAACTAGTTAGTCTTTTTAAACCATCCGGTTTAAACAATAAAACATAATAATAATAGTAATGTGCTATCAATTTGGACTATTGGACCCACGACCCAAAACCCCAATTTTTTTGTCGAGACCACAGACCCCCCATTTGACCGAGACCCTCCTGCTGCGTTTTCTTTATTGACCATATTTTTGTTTATGACTAATATTGTTAATAACAGTAGCAAATAAAAACCCCTTTAACCAAATCATATACCTAATTTGGTCGAAACCCTAATTGTTCTAAAATTAGTCATAACATTAAAATTAATACAATTCATTTTACAAACACACTAGTTAATCTTAATTAAACTCGCGGGTATGAAAACCCCCAAATTATATGAAACCCTAATTTCTGTAAATTGATTTGATCATGAAATTAACATCAATTGATGCATATATACACTAGTTAATTAGAATAAAATGTAAGATTGAAGAAACCCCCAATATTTTTTAAACCCTAGATATTATAACTTGACTTTATTGTGAAATTAACATGAGTATATACTCAAAACCATTAACCAATTGTAATAGATCACGAGATTTAGAAAACCCTCAATTATTCGAAACCCTAACTATGCTATAATTAAATCGAAAACCCTCTTGTCATATTTTAATAAATCAAATGACTTTGAAACTTGTAAACACCTTTTATTTCGAATGTATAAATAAAAAAATAGTTTGAACCACATATTAGAAGTAGAGGAAAAATAAAAATTATCTTTGAATTGAAGCCACCATCGAATCATCCCTGGGAGACCTCGAAAACGAATTGATTTTGATGTGGGGATGAAATCCCACATTCCACATATGATACGAACTAGGGCATCATGATTAGGATGATAGAAAATCATTTGGTATGATTTGTGGCCATAGAAAACTTGTTAGATTGGATTTTATAGAGAGATAAGGGGATGGGACGGTTGGGAGATATATATGGGAAAAGTAAATGTTGACTATGAGTTTTGGTAATGATATAACAGATATATGACCACCCCTTCATTGTTTGTATGGCCCCATCATGGGCTGGGCGGGTTGAATCAATCAATGGACCGAGCCCATTCTCTCTTAAAGGCTTGGGCTGCTGTTTGTTGTTTGGGCTAGTATAAGCCCACACGAAATTATTAGTCATAAAATGTATTTTTACACTTAAAGCCCAATTATTAATAACCGAGTATTATTGTCGTGTTTTTCGGTAAACGAAATTTATCGTCAAGCACAACTAGGATGTCGTGCATTTTTATTGGTATAATTATAGATGTCGTAACACGGTCATTATATTTAATTATGTTGTGGATAACGTGATCGTATTCTCGAGCTACATTTGCATTTCCATCACTTTGCTTATTTAACGAGGTGAGTTTATAGCCCCACTTTTAATTGCTTTTAACTATTTGGGGTGAGAACATTGCTTGTTTTACGGATGAACATAAGTGCCATGAAAACTTATACGTTTACCTACATGATGTCTAAGTAGCGATATCCCTAGATGCTTTAGCCCCTATCATGAACCGTTAATTACTTGTTGTAAGCGCAAATGTTATGGATAGATCTATTGGGATTGACCTCCCTATCTAATGTTGGTTGTGTGGCCAAATTAGATACACTTACATTTGAGTCGCTACGAATGCTTTGGGATAGGCATTTTCTTGGGCTCTCATATTATCTTGCTAGTGCGGTTAACGTTTCAGTGTCATGAGCTTACAGGTACGATGTTATAAACGTATGCTATTTGATTATAATCTTGTATTTGTTATAAGATTATATGTCAGTTGCCTAACTAAAATCTTATGGTTCATCACACTATCTACATTTAAACCTATAAACTCACCGATCTTTGTGTTGACGTTTTAGCAAAGTTTTTCTCAGGTGTCAAGACGGAGGAGTGGCGTGGTTGTGCCATGGAGATAATAAGATTATCATGACTATCTTTTGAAGAATTTAATTTAAATGTTGTGTCATTTGGAAACTTTGATTTATTTCACCATGATGTACTAAACATTTTCTTGGAACAAGTTTATTTATGTTTAATGAATTCAAAATCACTTTTTAAATAGTTGTTCTTTATATCTATGTCTCTCGATTGTCATGATAGTCACATCATCATGTATTCACATACATTGGTAATTTGAGGGTGTGACAACGCAAATATGTGATTAGTATTTGTATAAAGGATGTTATACATTATTATTTAATGAAATAAAGTATTGGTTATGTTTATTTTTGTTATTTAATTTGTGTCTTATTTTACATGTTTTAATATATGAATATTAAATTATCCTAAATGTCCATTGTTGATTAATAATATTGGAGTATTATTAAATTAAGACAAATCTAAATTGTGATAGAATATACTTGAAAGTATATTGATGTGTTTACATATCAAATTTAGATGATATTCAATGAATTGAAAATAGGACTTATCCCAACTATATGATTATACTTTATGGATCTTTGTCATCAAGTAAATCATAAATAGTTATCCTCAGACTTGAGATACCAGAAAACTGTCGTGTATCTAGTGCATTTCTGTGAAATAATCTAAAGCTGTATGTAACTGGTGGCCATAAGGGTTATTTCAGAAGTGTTTCAAAATTCATAGTTTTGCTTGTAGTCAATATGAGATTAGTTTCCTCCAAATTTATTTTGGAGTTTAATACAACTGGGCCTCTTGTGGGATTAGTAAGATGTTTGTGTGACCACACTCAAAGTCATTCTAAACTATGTTTAGAAGTTTTGGTAATCTTGCTTAATCGGATAAACGAGAAACAGAATAGTTAATTAAGGAATGACTAAGATCCATATCCTTATTAACATTGTATTAGAAATAAAAGGATAACAATAATGATGAATCATTAATAAGGTTTTATCCAGGAGACCTTACTCGAATTATACTAGAGACATCGGCGTGTAACTAGACGCTAGGGGTGAGCATAAAACCGAAAAACCGAACCAAAAACCGAAAAAAACCGCACCAAAAAAACCGCCCCATTTCAAAAACCGAAGGGATGGTTTTCATATTTTTGAAAACCGAATGTTTGGGGCGGTTTTTGGTTGCATGTATAAAACCGAACCGAAAAAAACACCCCGCCCCACTTAAGTCTTCAAAATTAATATATTTTTTTATATATTTAGATACTTCTACTTGTGATATTTCTAATATATTTAGTTGTTTTCTTTTTATTTAAATATACACATTTGTAAAACATATTAAAGTAATAGATCATAATTTTTTTTCACCTAAACTTTGTTAGATTTGTGATTCCTATATACGAGTTTTCATTATGATTTTTAGTTTTTTATAATTTGATGATAGATAAAGTTGCTATTATTGTAGTGTATATAATTGATTGAAACTATTATTTTTGGTTGCAACTTGCAATTATGATTAGTTTAATTTGTGTCGAAAGTGATCGACTGTTAATGTGGTTTTTGTAAATAGAAAGCGACCCAATGCGTAAAATGAAAAGAGAAAAAAAAACCGAAATAAAAATCGAAACTGAACCGCTACAATGAAAGAAGCCGAAAAACCGAAACCAAAAAAACCGAATTCAAATGGTTTGCAATATGCAAAAACCGAAGGTTACGGTTTGGTTTTTGGTTTTAGCATAAAACCACCCCAAACCGCCCCATGCTCACCCCTACTAGACGCTAACGATGTGGTCACACTATTAAAATATGTCCAAGTGTGAGCTGTAAGTTTATGGACTTTAAATTAATAGTCGCGTGTTAGGATCAAACTCGAGATTACGAGATTGCACACACAATACGTAAAGAGTTAATTTATTAATAAATGTATTTTATATATTTATTATTTAAAACGAGCTTTAAACATTTAACGTTCATTAAGTTTTAATCGTTAAGGACTAACGAATAACGTGGATTAATATAAAAGAGACATGAAGGTTTCGGAACACCCCTTGTGGGTGATTTCCGATCGGTGGGAACAAAGGGGAAAGAAAAGGAAAGTTTTTTCCTTAATCCTTATTGTATTACAATTATTAAACTTGGGCTCCAAGGTTTAATACTCTATAAATACCCATGGGATTTCTCATAATTTTCCATCCCATTCTTCTCTGTCTCTCTTGCTCGATCGGCCGAACTCCCCACTAAAGGGTTTCGGTTTGATTTTTACACTTCACGTTTATACTCGTTTTATACGTACTAGTCTTACGGTTAACTCGTTATTATACGTGTGTACAAGAACATAATATAATCTCACTATAATTTATCTTTTGGATCGATTAACAAAAGGGTAAGGGGTTAACCATTGATCATCAGAAACCCTAAATTAGATATTTGTTCTTATTCGTTCGAATTGCATTACAAAATGTACATAACCCTAATTGATTAATTATGAATGTGTTATTATATGATCTTGTTTAAACCGCTTCCGCTATTACGTGCTTTGATCTTTGCTTGTGTTTTTATAATTGTTACATAAACTATCACTTAGATCCATAGTGCTCATTTGAGTGGGGACCGAATAGGGATTAAGTCGCTGCATCGAGAGGACTGAATGATACCGAATAGAGGATCCAGTGAAACAACAACTAATGTGTCCATCCTAAATGAGTGAAACAACAAGCAATGTGCCCAGCCTAAACAACGACATGTAACAATTTGATTTGGTAGCGGTATGGTTGGACAAACCTGGCGGATTGTAAATGATTTTCTTGATAAGTGAGGTAACATCTTGCGGTGCTATTATGATAGTGAAATAACAATCATTAAAGCAGGTTTTTCAAAAAGAACGAGTTTACTGACAAAAAGATTGTCTTTGTGAAAACTAACGTTGCGTTTCTGAGTTTTATTTTTGAAAAAAGAGAAAAGAAGTGAGAAGAAAACAAAATAAATTTGTGTTTTAGAGTTATTTTTAGAAGATAAGAAAAATAAGATGAGAGTAAATTTGCCTAAACTTCTCTTCAAAATTTTCTTTCCAAAAGTGAGATAATTTAGAGATCAGTTACATTAAGAAGCTTTCAATAGACATAATTATTTTAATGACCTTATTAACAACATAACTTTTATATATAATTAAGGATATAGAAGTAAAATCAACATTCATCACTTCTTTTCTCTCATAACTAGGAAACACAGTATAAAACACTAAGCTTTGTTCACATTCTCTTCTTTTCTGTCCATTTTTAACTCTTTACTTCTTTTATTCTATTTCAAAACTCAAGAACAGAGTGAGCTCGATTTCAAAATAAACCCCCTTTGACCGGAAAATAGAAGTCAAATTTGCAGCCCCGCTTAGGGCCGATTTATTTAGTTTTTTTATTAAGTCATGTAAAATTAAAATGTTTGTTTATATGAGTGTTTGTTTTGTGTGCTAAATAGAGTGTCTGAATTAAATAACATTACTTATATAGCCTAAAAATAAGTTATATGGAATTATATGTGAAGGAGTGAGAGAGTAAATATGTAAAATTATAAATTAAGTCATAGACTTAATATAGACACCCTCCCTCTCTTGATTTTTTTCTAAAAAGTCATTTGCTAATTTTAAACATAATTTTATTGACTTAATTGACTTCTTAATTTTTCAATTAATACTTACTAATTTTTTATCAAACAGTACTTTAATTAGATAAATTCATATCCTTTTCTTTATAAAACAAAATCTTAAGTTGAGACATTTTCACACAAATGTTTCCTTAATAAAAAAAATTCTCTTAATTTATTCTTTTTTTATTTTCATATTTTTATTAAAAACCATTCTTATTTAGTAAAAGTCTTTAAAAAGTTGATGGGGAAATTTGATGGAGAAAGAAAAAGACATAAAATTATAAGTGTCAAATTTGTGAAAAAAAACTTAAAAAAAGAGAAAGTTATAAATAAAACTTTAGTGCTTAAATTTTAAATAAATTAGATGGTGTTAAATGAAAATTATAAATTTTCATATTTTTTTAATAAGTTTAAAAAATTAACAATACCCCTTACACTTTATAACCTAATAATATCACAATTACAAATATTAAACACGAAATTTTTTATATATCTTTATGTTAAAATATAATATTAAATTAAATTTGATTTATTTGTAACCACACACGTGCACGAGAGTCATAACTAGTAAAAAATATAAAAATACGGGCTTTAGGAGATATTTTTTCCTTTTAAATGCAAGTAATCTTTAAGAAAATGATTAGAAGATCTACAAAATATGATTAATTAGATACTTAAAAGATGTGACAGTAAACTACTGGATTGATTTGTAAAAAATTGTATATAATTTCTTTAACTGATACATATGTATAGTATAATTAGACATACCATTTAAGCATCTGAGTTTAAGCTTTAAATTTTACCCTAAAATCTAAATTTTATGCTAAAAGTTATTACGTGTACCGGTATATTATAAGTAGGTCATAAAAAGTGTAAATTGATGAGAATACTTTGATCTGAGTGTTTTTTGGCACAACTATTATTCACCCTTTAAAGAATAGCTCTAGCAACTCTTTTAGCTAAATGAGGCACAATCTAGAGTAGGCAAGAGTTGATACTCAAACATTTAGTCTTTTACTCACAAAATCTCTTTTATAAACCCATGCGTTTAAATTTTTTTTGGTATCAAAATAAAAATAAAAAATATCTTTGTTATGGGTACTTCAAGTTGATGGAATGATTATCAAGTCAAAATATTTGTTTGTTACGAGGATTCACTTATGGCATAGTAATTAATACTTTTATTTATGGTTTTTGATGAGGAAAAATTCGCAAAATACTCTTTTTTTAAAGGTGTTTGTGAAAAATACTCCTAAATTTTATTTTTTCTGTAAATGCACCAAGGCATCTGCGGCATCCCGAGGCATCCGAGGAAACTTGCACCATATGGTGACACATGTCCGACAAAAGTACAGGATGCCTCGGGTGCCTTAGATGTCTCGAGACACGTGTCAAACTATGGTGCTAAGTGCCTCAGATGCCTCAGAGTAGTTTGGGAAACAAAAATTATTTGGGGAATTTAACACCTATACTTTATGGCTAGGGGGCATTTGGGGAATTTTCCCTTTGATAAAACCTACCGTGATCTTATTTTGACACTCTTTCATTTCTCTTTTTTATACAAGCTTAATAATGCCTTTTTTTCTAAAATTATTGTCTATCAAAAAAAAATTCATAGTTTAAAAAAATTATTATAACTTTTTTTTACTCTTTGCATAAAGACAGTCTAATGTTAACTAATTAATTTAGATTTTCTTTAATATTTATTATCATAATTCTAAGTGAAGGTAATATAGTAATCTCGATACAAATTTCCTTCTTACTTTTAAAAATAAACAATTAATTTGAGATAACTTGAAAAGAAAATTATACTATAAATTTAAGATGAAGATAGTAATTCTTCAAGTTTTATAATTATCTATTTTAAAATTTATTTTAACCTTATAAGATATTATAATCACACAAAATTTAATCAAATATTTAACTTATCTCACACCAACAACATTTAATATTTTTTTTCTTTTTTTTCTTTTTCTCTCAATCGATTCTAAATCCAAATCCAATTTTAAGAGGCTGTTTGGTTTATTAGACGAAAATCACTAACGATATCAGTGTGGATATAAGGTGGAATAGAATCAATATATGTTTCATATATGATTACCTATATCATTGTTTGGTTTATCTTTTTAGATCACCTTTTCACGTCTGATGATGTAACTTATAAAATATCAAAAGAAAAAATAAAAACTAGTACAACATGAACCAAAGAATATGTAAAAGTCATAACCTAACAAACCTTTATGTTATTTACTCTCGTATCTAAGTTTAACAAGTAAAAAGAGATTTTGTATAGCAAAAAAGAAATATTGGGTGAAGTCATCATCTCTTCTATGTTTGTAATATATTATACGTGAGGTTCAACAAGAAAGCTCAAAGATGCCGACAATGATAGAAGTTCGGTGATCGATGATACTGACAAACATCTCCGGTGATCAATATTAACAAGCTCCAACAAAAGAAAAAAAGAACAAATCTCAATAGCTTAATATAAACATAAATAATATTTAACAAAAAGATAAAAAAAAAACTTTAGATGATAAGATAAAAGTAAAACTAGAGAAGAAGAATGAGATGAGATGAGATTTGAGAAATAAAATAGGAAGACAGAGAAAGAAAATATAAAAGACAGTGTCATACCACACTAGCTTTACCTTGGAATGCATGAATGACATTTTTTACACTTTTGATTCCTTCTATTTTATACCAAACGAGTGTAATACGGAGTCATTACATTCCTCTCATTCCAATCACTTAAAACAAACGGGCCCTAAATCTAGCAACAAAACATCACACCCTACTAAGAGCACAGGGTACGGGAGGGCCTCCCCTCGCGCCGTGCGAAAACGCGACACGACGGCGCGAGAAACCACACCCCGTGTGGCGTTTTCGTGCCTCGCGCCGAGGGGACGGCGCGCGTTTTCGCACGAAAACGCGAGACACGAAAACGCGAGACCGTACCCGGTCTCGCGTTTTCGTGCATATTTTTTTTTTTTTTTTTTTTTTGAAAATTTAAAAAATAGCCGTTGTATTCAAAATTGTGACCGTTTGAGGAGCGGGGGGGGGGGGGGGGGGGGGGCACGAAATTTTCAAAAAAAACCCTATTTTTACACTATAAAACCCCCCAAAACATCCCATTTTTTATAAAAACTAAAATCATACAACACAAAAACTCAAACATACTAGTGATGGATCCGAACCATGTGAACAATTGGGTGTACGAGTACTTTAACAACGCCAACGCCGGGTCTTCGTCTAACCCTACAACACCATCTTCCGTTAACTCTAATTCTCCTACACCTTCACGACCCAACATCCAAATCCCACCCTTGATGATGAACCCGTTTGTTAATTGTTCTCCGGAGCAATTTCAAATGTGGATGCAAACACAAGGTATATGTAATCCCTCACAAACCCAAGTACCTTCAACTTACCCAACACATTCATCTCAACCACAAACCGAGCTTCGTGACGAAGATGACAATACCGTGGGAGACGAGGAGGAGGAGGAGGTCGAACCACTCAAAAGAAACCGAAAAAAATCTATAGCCAAAAAACAAGCTAGTGGGAAAAAACCACGTGAGCCAAAAACCGACCGAACTTATTGGACTCAAGCCGAAGAACGGCTTTTGGCCGAGTGTTTTATCCTAATTTCCGAGGATCCGAGAAATGGAAGCGATCAATCGAAGGATACTTTTTGGTACAAGATTATGGCCGAGTATAACAAGGTTGCATCGGAAAAGGATTACAAGAAGCGTAACAAGAACATGTTAACGGGCAAGTGGACGCCGATGAACGAACTTGTTGGCAAGTTTAATGCTCTTTACGATGCTACCACGTTGGCAAGTGGTGAGAATGACGAGCTTATGTACTCGCGGGTTTGCACAATGTTTAAGGAAACATACAAGACCGAGTTTAGGCATCGTGAAGCGTGGATCTTTTTGCGAGACAAATACAAGTGGCAAAACCCCGAGTCAACACAAGCTCGTCGTACCCGGGGTCGTGTAACCGATGTCGACGAAGAGCCGGAAATGTTTGGAGACGACACAATCCCGCGTCCTTCGGGGGCTCCACGAAGAACAAAAAGCCAACGATCTTCGAATAGCTCGTCCGCCACATCCTCTTCGTCTAAAGCTCGGGTTGCCGAAATGATGCAAGAACAAATCTTGATTGACCGAGAGGCGAAAAAAGAATCCATGGATCGTGAGTTAGCCGCAAGACTCGCGGTTTGCGATATTGCTAAACGGAATGAGGATTTAAAAATCCTTAATTTCGATACTACCGGAATGTCCCCGGAAGACGCGGAGAGCATCGAAGAGTTGAAGAGGAAGACCCGAGAATTATATTTCGGGAAAAAAAATTAAGTTTAATTTATGTTTTTTTTTCGTATTTTTATTTATTTATGTTGTTTTTTTCGGTTTTTTTTATTTATGTAATTTTTTTAAGTTTAATGAAATGTTTAATAATTTTGTTTTTAATTTTTTTTTAATAAGTAGTGGGTCCCACAAAAACACCACGGCTCAAGCCAACCAAGGAGCGTGAAATGTGGTGTTTTCGTGTTCCTGATGTGGTGGGATCATTTACCCACCATACACCACACCCCTTGAAAAACTTGGTGTTTTCTCACGGCTCAGCACGACGGCACCAAACCACACTCTGTGCTCTAATAAGAGCATCTCCCATGGTAAAAAGCTATTAATAGCTTTTTACTATTTTAAAAAGCTTTTACAAGTGATTTTTACTATTACATCAAAAGCTTTTAACATAAATTTACAAATGATTTGCAAAATGACTTTACATACACAAAATCTTTGGAACAAATTTGCTTATTAAATGGCCATTGGAAATGCTCTAACAAAGATCCAAACACCCAGGATAAAGGAAGAAACAAACAAAAACGTGAGATAGATCCAAACAGAGACAGAATACGATACGATGACGGACAGTTTAATCCGATCAGTTGTCGAAGCCATCCACTCCACTCCCACTCAAGCCGTCCTCTTTTTCTCCGGCGGCGCTACCCAGGTATTTATTTCTCTTAAAAAAACACACTTTTATTATTATTATTATCATTACTATCTATGCTGATGTATGTGTTTTATTATTGTTTTTTTTCTTATAAAAAAAATGAAAATATAAAGGTGTTAGGTTGGTTGGGATCAGTTCCAGGTGCTTCTAATACTCTTCTTGAAGTTATTGTTCCTTATTCTCGTATGTCCATGATCCAGTTACTTGGCAAGGTACCCTTTTTTTTATTAGCGTTTATCAAACATATTATGCTTTCGCAAATACACCGGTAAACAGGGACGAAACCCGGGTGGATTTTTTTAGGCGTATAGGTGATTTATGTCAAAAATCTAGATTTTTCTTAAATGCATCTAGTGAGAAAGAATTGTGTCTCTAGTCCTGGTTCTGTCTGGTTTTCCCTTGTTTAGGTTACCTTAGCGGGCGAGTTTACCTTTAATAAAACTGCGGTTTGTCTTCAAGATTCGGGTAAACAGGGACGGAATCAGGGTTCATGGAGAGCATATTCATTTCAACAATCTCGGTTTTTCTTAAAGGCACCTAGTTTGAAAGAATTGTGTCTCTAGTGTTGTAGCTTATATGTGGGCTTATGAGATTATTTGTTTTTTTGGCTTATATTTCATAAGCCCCCATTTCTGGCTTATTTTGAGACTTATGGGCTTATATAAGTTTATCATATCATAATAAACTTTATAAGTCACAACTTTTAAATTAAGCAGGAAAATTGGGGCTTATGAAATATATGCCGAAACACCAATAAGCTCATAAGCCACCACGTATAAGCTTAAACAAACACCCCTGTTTGTTTTTCTTGAATGCATTTTGTTACTTTTAGTCCGTGTCCGTCCTGATTTAGTTACCCTGGGGGGAGTCTTTGACTCATATGTACACTGAGGCATACTCGTGACAGTTTCCTACACATTCATGGAAACCCAAAAATGTGTAGCTAGTGATGTTTGAAGTCTCAGACCTCTTGTTAGATGATAACACAGATAATTGAGTACTTTTTTCAAATGGTTTGCCGAAAACACTGTTTTCTAATTGTACGTGTTAGGAAAATGCAATAATTAGATAATCTACTGCAAAACATAACCGTAAACACCCTTGTCATATATTGATAGAAGGTATGGCTAAATACTTAGTAGTTTTGGAATTTGATGTATGATTTGGTGGTAGGTGCCTATTCAATTTACTAGCAAGGAGACTGCTGAAGATATGGCATTAATGGCGTATAATCGAGCTTTAAAACTTTCGAAGCCAGGTAGTTCTCATATTATATATGTCAAGTGTTTTGCATAATGATTAGAGAATGTGAGATGAATATGCTTGCGATGTTTGGGTTATAGTTTATTATTGATTCTGTTGTTTTGCTAGTTAGTGTTAAGCTGTATTGTTCTGGAACGTGGAGGGTTAGTTTTATGAATTTGTAGTTAGATGCGAAGAATTATTGAAAGAGGAAGTTCGAGATTAGTAAGAAATTATAGGTTTGTTGGTAGTCATTTCTCAAAATCTAGTTGATTTCAATACGAGAATAAACAATGATAATATAAGACTCTGTGATTTTCCTGATGCCATTTTAGTAAAAAACATATGGGCATCTCCGCTTCTTTGTGTTGTAGAAGAAAAGACGTAGCTTGATCCCAGAAGTGAGAAGATACTTGTTTCTTTCCAACTTGTAAGTTGTAAATGCTAAAATAGGTCACAGGTGCACGTACCGAATCATACATAAAAGAGGTGGGCTTTATGAAATCTTACCTGGATACGACATAATGATTTTTGGTGTTGATGTGGTTGATGTAGAGATATAAACTTATATTTTCAAGATATTTAATACCCTCTTTCATTGAAATATGAAGAGGGAGGCTTTTGGGGGACATATAACAATAGAGAAGAAAAGCATGACTTCAACTTGGCAGCGGATACTCACTGGTTACGTTAGTTTTGCTAACTTTGCAAATAAGGAACCTTAAAAAGTGTGAATGAACTAATAAAGTTGTTTGTAAGCATTAGACATTGAGTCACATGTGAAACATAGATTGTTAGGGGGTTAGCATAATGATTTCAGATTTTCAGGTGATTGTAGAACTCCTTCTAAGGCACAAGGGTTACTACTTACCTATTGGGTTCGTCTATGCATATGCATAAAATCATCTTCTTTAGTAATTAGGTGTAATGTGGAGTTGCAAATTGGGCAGTTGTATATTTTTTTGGTAACTTCCAACCTTTTGGCTGACCAATCCACAGGGTTTGAACCCACCACCACACAGACTTAAACTGGGTAAAGTCCTCCCTTTTGAGGAGGTTGCTGTGGCCATTTCAGGGTTGTTTGCACCTAGCAGGAATTAAACTTGAGACTTCACATATCTTGGAGTGATAGTCACAAGCCCTTTTGTCACTTGAACACCTGTTAGTGGTTTGGGCAGCTGTATGTTATATGAGTAATAAGTATGGATTCTAACTTTAATTATTTTGAGGGATTCTAACTTAAATTATTTTGAGGTCTCTCTTTGTCCCCTTCTGTCCCTACACTTGCACATATGTATGAGTAATAGTTATCATTTGTTATTGTTTGAGTTCAACTTTGAAGTATTGTATACAATGGTTTACGCAACTGGATTCAATTTTTATACTCAAAAGACGGTCATTTTACTCACTTGCCTTTCTTGTGCATCTTTGTTTATATGCTAGTTTGTTTGCTTGCTGCTTTTTATGCTTCTCATTAATCTTATTTTGAAAAGAAACGCAGCCTCTAACACATATATAGTTCTTTTATCTTGTATAGGTTCTCCGGTGGTAGGTGTGGGATTTACTGGTTCTTTAGCTACCTCACGGCCAAAACTTGGGGATCATAGGTAGGTTTGAATCAAGGCTTTAATTGCTTGTGCTAAAATTAGTTAGTGCAACAAATGGAATGTTATCAAGCAATGTAGTCCAGTCTTGCTATTTCATGCACGCCGAGAACATTTTTGGCCTGTCATTTTGAGGGAAAGTTACTTATAGTTCATAAGAAAACTTGTGTGTTCCTGAAGTTTGAACTCTTTGATATATTTGTTTATTAAACCACGTCTTACGACTCTTTATATTGAGGTGCGTTGGGTTGGTGAGTCCTGTCCATAACTCGAAAGTATAAATATATGTAATAAGTACAAGTCTGATCAAAGAAAAGGTATAAGCATTTGGATGCGTTTTATAGTAAATCCCTTTAATCCAATGCGTGTTATCAAAAATGCCATGTTTACTAGTGCATGCTGGAAATGATTGTTAAAATTCAGAGGTTGCAAGAAAGCAGGTGTAACCTTGGAAGTGTCTTGCCACCTTTTAATGTCTCATAGTTCTCCTACTTCAACCATAGCATATGTGGACAAGTTTAAGAGCTTAACTTGTTAGAGAACGCCCCAATACAATATTATAGTATATGCTGTTTGGTTTTTGTGTTCTTTACTTCTTTTAATCAGTCTATGGTGTTCTTGTACTAAACTATTGTTACAACCCTAAGTTCCCGATGAGGATACCTTCTAACACATCACATATTCACATAGTTGCCTCTTGTTGTCTTAGATAAATATGACATGTCTGCACAAAGCGACGCTCTACTTTGTGCTTCTTCATTATTTTGTTTCATTTATAGGTTTTACTTGTCAACACGAACTTCTGACCACTTATGGGCTTCTTCAGTAACTTTGTCAAAGGTAAGGTTAATATATCATAGGAATCTTAGAGTCATTGAAAATTTTAAAAATGTGTACCTTCAATCCCATCGCAGGGTTTGAGGAGTCGAGAGCAAGAAGATCGAGTATCAAGCCAAGTTTTACTCAAGGTAACTATAATCAAACTACTCCAGTGGTATTTTGAGCAATCTATTGTCAGTCTTGCTAAACCTTTTTTTTATCACCTAATGCAAGCCAATCACCTAACCTTTAGTTTAACATAAAATAAGGCTAAATGTTACGGGACGTAAGACTAACCGCAAAGTAATAATGAAAATTGAAAAATATATGTTTACTTTGGTATCTTCAGATAGTAGCATATCCAGTGGCTAATGTTTATTTATGTTCATCCGTAGTTGACTATAAACTGTCTTTTTGATAACGGGACAGGCGATTGCAGACGCTTGCAAGGTTTCGAGTTCGACCGCATATGTTTCAGATTTGACTGAAAATGAAGTTCCTGATGTAAGTGAGCAGTGTTTTAATGAAGACCAGGAGCTAGAACAGCTAATAAATGGAGAAATTTGCTTCAAAGTCTTTCCTTTTTCAAGTGGTAAGGTTCAACACGTGCTTTCCTGAATATAGATACACTAAAACTTTGTCTTCTGTTAATCTTTATTATGAAGTCAGTGTTGTGTAGGGATACAAACCACAAGTGGAGAAAGGAAAGTAATTCTTTCCGGCTCTTTCAACCCTCTGCATGATGGTCACCTTAAGCTGTTGGAAGTTGCAATGAGGTATATTGGTCTGCAGCTGAAATCTTATGTGAGCTAATTTGATTTGAAAAATTGAAATGACATAGGTATGTTAGAACTCCTAAATACATTATTGCTGCAGGCATAGTTAATGGTCACATATCTTATGCAACATCACTTTACTTCTATTGATGACTTGCAGTCTAATATGCAGCATATCAACGTGTATACTTGATTTCAATCGCTGTAATATGCATGATTTCTGTAACTTAGATGAAATGTTTCAATCCTTTTGTATAGAGGAAGAACTATATTTTTGAAAAGAAGTTGTATCAAAATAATTAGGCATTCAAGTTTTAGTATCATATAAGTTAAAACAGAAATAATTGCTACTACATATTTAGACGATCCACGTATGGTTTGCTCAGATGTGTGATTAATCCCTACCTAAACTTATAATAACTTAAAGGTCAATTGGCTGCTTACTCGGCTAGTTCTGGTCAAAGCTCTTTAGAATATTGGAATAGTGTTGTGAAGAATTATCTTCCTATAATACATGCCGCATAAGCTCTCTTTCTTCATTAGGTGTTTGTTTGTGTTATACATGGAAGTTTAATTTCTTTTGTAATTGTATGTCTGGAGCCATGCTACTTAACTTAGCCATCGTTTCAGAACAAAGAATCTTACGAGGGTGTTATTTATGCAGTCTCTGTACCAACGGGTATCCATGCTTCGAGTTGTCTGCCATAAATGCAGACAAACCTCCACTGACTGTTGCACAGGTTAAAGATCGCGTTAAACAATTTGAAAAAGCTGGTGAGTTGGTATCATCTATTTTTGCTGTGAAATACGTCATATGTCAAAGTGATGTCTGAAATTAATTGTTAAATTGGGCGCGCTCTCTTTTTAAGCAATAAAGGCAATCACAATCATAATAAAGTTTGCTTACGGTCGATAAAATTTGGCATGAACTGAGTGAAGCAATTTCAGGAAAGACTGTTATCATCTCTAATCAGCCATATTTCTACAAGAAAGCAGAGCTGTTTCCAGGCAGTGCTTTTGTTATTGGTGCTGATACTGCTGCAAGGCTTATAAATGTAAGAACTTTTTTTCCTACGAAAGCATAACTTGACAGTGGAATTTGGGGAAATTTTCTTATTGAAATGTTTGATTTCCGTTTGTCTTGTAATCTTATTACATTTTGGCGGTTTATTTTCAGCCGAAATACTACGGTGGCAGCTATGATAATATGATAGAGACACTCCTCGGTTGTAAAAATACTGGATGCACTTTCCTTGTAGGTGGTCGAAACATGGACGGTGTTTTTAAGGTTTGGTCACATTACACGAATCTTTCTGGAAACTTACATTCTCTTTTTCTCAAGTTACATTTCACTAGGGAATTATAATAATATTGCAGGTTATGGAAGATTTCGACATCCCGGATGAGTTAAAAGACATGTTTGTTTCAATACCAGTGGATAAGTTCCGAATGGACATCTCATCAACCGAACTAAGGAAAAGCCAAGGGGTGTAAGTAAAACACACACAAAAATAATCATACGATATGTACATTTACTAGTCCACATCCATTTGAAAAAAAAAAAAAAACTTGCTTCTCCAAGTTATTATGCTACCTTTATTTAAAGAGCCTTCTTCTGTAGTAATTTATACCATGTTGGCATTTCAAGTTTAGTCACGTTTCTATCATAAGCTGCAGATGCAGATTTTTTCCATTTAAATTTATATTTTATGGTTGATAATATAGAAATGCAGCTGCATGTTTTCTTTGCAAACTCGTGTGTTATCTTGTTTATTGGTATCTCTACTCTGGATAGAGTTGATGCTTTTTATAAGCTTGATGGCTTGAGGACTTGCGGTCTCATGTTCCTCCCCACAACACAATGACGTTTGTCACAGATCTTTCTTGAGATCTTAATGGTTGATGACTTGATGCACCTTTCTTGGGATCTTAATGATATTGAATTACTGGTGTGGCTATGTATTTTGCACCATTCTGTAATTTTTGGCACAAGTTGATTCAACTATGCATGACCCGCTCCGATCCGTTGGTTCCCTGGGTGGTTAAGGTCCAAGAGTTTGTTCTAAGAGGGCCAAGTATTATTAACCGGGTCGTCCTGTGGATTTCGGGGTCTTGAGCCATGAAACAAAAAAGGCCCTTTATGTCGGTATAGCCAAATAATGACCCAATCACAAATAAACAACCAACCAGTATTCGAATGTGTATCTATAGTACTACTTTTAAAACCCGTGCACGCACGAGACTTGAACATAAAAGATAAATGAGGTAATAATTTTGTTATTGTGACTTTATGTACTTATATATGTTTTTACCTGATTTTTCATTATGTGATAATATTAATTGATATTTTTTGGGTAAATATTAATTGATATTTTGTATAAATATTTATTGCATAAAAGATTTGAATTTGTTTAAATGAAATTTTAGCTAACTTTTTCTCGACATTTTCTGTTTAATAACACATAACGACCTTGAAAAATATATGTTGTTGTAATATGTAGAATCCCGTGTATTTATTTTTATCTAACACCGATGTATGAGGTCTTTCATTCATTTGACTATTTATATTCATGTTTATAATAATTTACGTAGATTGCATTGTTTGTTTTTGTTAAATGTCAAAATATAAATAAACAATAACTCGTGTTTTTATTTAAATATTAATAATCATGTGATTTGTTAACTTTTTAATATTACATATATGTTGTATTTTTAAAATATAAAATCTAGATGGTATAAAGTTTAAGGGGGTATTTTGTTTATTTTATAAACTTCTTAAAAAAATATGGAAAAATATAAATTTCACTAAGTCTATCTAATTTATGTAAAATTCAACCATTTAAGATATAATTTTCCCCTCCTTTTTTTATAAGTTTTTATTTTCACAAATTTGACACATATATCTTTTTGTGTTTTCATCAAATTCTTCCACCAAAACATTTAATTTTTACCAAATTTCATTCAATTTTGACTTTTTTGAGCCAATCACATTCCTTGATTTTGCTTATGTGTCAAAATCAAGCCATTTGCTTGGTCCAATTATTTTTTTTACAACTTCCACTTTTCACTAAAACTCTCTAAAAATCTAATTCTTTTATTATATAAAAGATAGGACGTAGTACTTGGCTAGTTGGCTATGATCCATAGCATTTAATTAGAAATAGTATCGAGAAAACATCTTTGTATAAAGTTCTCTCTTTTCTTTAAATGATAAGTATATTATAATATATACTCTATATCTTTAAGTTTTACCCTTTTATTATAAGTTTAGCTTAATTACATTTTTGACCCTTATATTATATAGTTTAAGTATTTATAATTTCAATCTTTAAATATTAACCTTAAGGTTTCAAACTTAACAATATTAATTCTTATAGTTTTAGCTTTAGTAAAATGACAATTTTGGCTCAAAATGTTTATAGTTTTAAAAATGACAGTTTTAGTCCCCGGACTTGCTTAAAATTACATAACAAGCTTAAAATTATACAAAAAGATCTAGGAACTTAAAATAAAGTTTATAAACACATTTATAATCATAATAACATTACTTTTCCATATCTATAGCTTTTGAAATGGATTTTAACTAATTATTTCATGTAGGTTACAAAACTAGGGGTTTATTACATCTTTAGCTTATAACTTCCATTTTAGATGATCATATGAACTAAGACTTTTTAGAATAGCTTATTTAAATTATAACTAAGCTTATTAAAGATTTATAACATCAAAAGAACTTATTGAAAAGGGCGGATACTTACAAACAAGAAAATCAGAATTCTAGGGCTCCTAATAGGGCATATGGATTATATCTTCTTTGCAACTCTTCAAGAACTCTTGGAACTTCTTCTAAGGCTTGCTACTGATCTTAGAAACTTCTTAGGACTTCAATGGAGGCTCTAGAACAAAATGTGTAGGTGTAGAAGATTGAAAGTGAGGAATGATTTTGAAATGAAGGTAAAGACTCCTATGTATACTACTTTCAACACTTAACCTCCAAGTTTTTCATATAAACGTGTAAGAACAGCAAGGTAGTGACTAAGGGAAGCTAGTAGTGATTCATATGGTCTAAGGTATGATTCATACAAGCTAGGTTGAAAGTTATCCATGGTTTATGGTCCTAAATTGGTCACGACAACATATAGATAGAAACAATGATGTGTAAGCCACAAGTAGGTGATGCACCTAATTGTAGACACTCCAAAATATCTGTATTATCTGATCCTAAGTTTGAAAATGGGAGGGAAACTCATTTGAATGTGTTTTGGAGGGAAAAACCTAGCCAGATAAGAAACTAGGGCTTGTAACTTTGTAATGATTGTATTTAAGGGTTTAGTAATATGATTAGTGATGGATTAGGGTGTAATTAAGGTTTAAACATTGTAATTAGGAAGTTTGGATCATTGGTTTGAAGTTTAACATGGGTATGAAGTGAAACTGGGAAGAAAATCTAGCCGGATTAGTGTTTCTAGTGATCTAGGGTTCAATCCTTGTTAAAGTCATTATTCTTGATTTAGCTACTGATGTAAACTCAATTTATACATCTTACATTGTCCTTAATGTGTTCATGAAGTCTCTACACTTGTTTTACTAAGTTATTCCAAGTAAAAATGTCTAAAATGTGAAAATACCTATTCTGACCTAATTTATAAGTCATGCATTGAAATGTTGTACATTGTGCTTTAGGATACTTATACCTTATCTTATGATGATATTATAACCTAAATGTAATGCTTTTGAAGTTTTTACACTTGTCCTAAAAGACTATGCATTGATTCTAAGTGAAATGGGTAATATAGAGGTTTTTAGGTCATTATGCCTAAATGACTTGTACCTTAGGTTATTTGTGTTTATATCATTGTCTTGGATTATTCTATGTCTTATATATTATGTTTATGGTTTCTAAAGATTCTACACACTTAGTTTAATAAGTTATATAGGTTAACCATATTCTAGAAGGTATTAGACTTAATTAGAATCTTATGCTTTAAAAACTTGTACTTTAGGCTTTACTTATTTGTACATTGACTTGAAGTAAAAATATAGTCTTAGTATGATAATTAGTTGCGTTTTATATGTGGTTGCAAAAGATTAGGCTCTACTTCAATATGAAATGTATTTTAGGTGGTGATCTAGACTATTATGTACATTTACATGAACTTAGCTTTGTATGGTTTGTAGTTAGTGTTCTACGATGAAATTATACTTCCAAATGATAGTTTACAACTTGTTTATGATTCTTGATTACTTATTCATATGTTTTGTAAAGCAGTTCATAATTCTTGAGTTTACAACTCATTTATAGGGATTCTAAGGAAATTTAGGGCATCATAGTTATATTTGAGATGTTCTCATTCATAATGTACTTATTAAAATACTTTATAGAACTCGGACTTGATATATACATTATGTTTGCAACATATAGGAATATGTTGATATGACAGTTCAGGTAGTGAGATCTCATTCATCTTACCAAGTAAGGTACAAACGAAAAAAATTTCAGTCAAATTTTCATATCCAGACAATCATAGCACATAACACATATGTGAAATTTGAGGATTGTTACAACTAGCCAAAACACTACCGGTACTAGCAAATAAACTACCATCATTAATTCTTGTATTCGTAATTACCTTCCTTGAAACCTTGACTGATCTCAATCCTAGCACAGTTTTAGCTGCATCCCAATCTTTTGGACGAAGCTCCTTATCAATTATCTTCTCAATATCATCCCCTAAATTGATGTATGCTTCACTAGTAGCCTGAATTTATTCTGATGATGAGGAAACTATGAATCTCTTTGAAGAAGATTTCTTCTGATGTTGAAGCTTCTAAACCACCTCATTTAAGCTTGAAATCTCCTTTGCTAGTGCCACAATAACATGAGCTTACACATCCTTATCATGCTCTAGAGTAACCTCGTAAAATGCTTGATGATCACTATCTTTCTCTAGGTAAGCAACCTGGTTATGTGTTTCACAAAAATCTAGGTTTGTCATTGTTAGTTTTACAGATATGAGTGATGAAAGAAGATTTAAATGTTTGTGTTGAAGTTATGAAAGTAAAATTGACTTTGTGGTAAAAGGAATTGGAATTTTATAGTAGAATTGAAGGGATGCGAATGGGCCATGAATATTAGTTTGCCAAGAATAAGGTAAGACTAGGTAATGATTGAATGTTGAAACGAATAAGTAAATATCTTTGAAAAAGATTATCCAAGGGTGAAGTAACTGGCATAAAAATCTCAACGATAATAATATAAAATTCCCTCCAAATTAGAACTAACGGATATGTACCAAAAAATACTACTAGCATTAATTCTAAGACTGCTAGTATTAATCCCAAAACAACATTAATCCTTTTACTAAGAAAATTAAATCCTAAACAGTTATCTCTAATCACTAAAATATCAATGAGTACATAACAATATAAAACACAGTTTTTTAAAAACACGCACAACAGTAAGAACCCACACGCATTTAGAATTTTGAGTAGACTTCAAGATCTAAAAAAGTCATCAAAGTCCTCAAAGCATACTCATATTTATGAGATAGACATTAAGGCCTGTATGGTTCCTTGCTTAGAAAAATCCATCACGTCTAGGTCTAAGAGTATGCTCATACAGAAAATACTACACCCATACACTTAAGTTGAAATAAACTTTGGTCTGTGAAAACCATTATAAATACTAAGTACTACATGTGATTGATTGGATAAACTCATAATAAGAGTCTCTTTGACATGATTTCAAGCATAAAGTTGTTTTCTAAGCCATACCAATAAATGGAATGTCAGAGAGTGAGCCATCGAATGTAAACTTACTAACTAAGAAGTAATACAACAACCCAGATGAAGTATACACTATGCAGATCCTTTCATGCTTCTTTACTTGCCCTGCAAATGTTAATCCAAGACCAAGAAAATATTTGACCAAAACATTTTCCTTACAATATTTGAAAAACTTGACCAACATAATTAAAATTTGCATTACCAAAATTGAGATTTACACTAACATAATTAATTTTTACAACACATTTTAAGCAGCTCAATTCCTTTTGGTACGCCAAGAAACATTAGAATAAAAATTTATTGAACCATAAATATCATACTTCTTAAAGGAAACCAGCCCATTCATGTTATTAGATTTATAAGTAACATTCCATCACAAAATCCCAAGTCAAAATTTTCTTTTCATAACCCAAAACTTTGACTGCTTCCTCTATCTTAACAGCATTGTCATTGCTGATTTTTGACCGAGTTTCTTTTGGCATCTAAACCATGTTGATGGAGACTGTTTTTTTTACTTGTTAAAATCATGTTTAACCTTGTTAGTTTTGGTTTCAGTAGGTTTAGACTCAGATTTATTAAACCCATTCCCAATAGCTTTGTTCTTGTGATAAGAGTTTTGATGGTCTAAAGTTGTTCTTCTCTGAAGAGGTTCCCTTACATGTGGTTGTGCTACATAAGGTCTTCGTCTAGCACTACCAAAATCTGGTCTTGGGTTGACAATATTACCAGTCTTAGCATTTGGTTGTGCTACAAAAGGTTTTGGTCTAGAATTTTCAAAATAGGGCCTTGAATTTGCTGAATTATCAGTCCAACTATAATTAAATAATTTAAAACTATAATTGCCAGAGTATAGTTTTGGGTGAACATAGTTAAGTGGTCTACCAGTATTAACAAGCCTACCAGAACTAACTAGTTTTGGCCGACTAGAATTAACATGACTAGCATTGTTAACTGGTTTTAGACTATTCATAAGAAATATTGATCTGGGAATCATTCGAGTATTAGGACTTGGGTTGGTCTTATTGGCCTAAAAGCTATTATTGACCCTATTGAAGTTATTCTCATAACTAACCCTTTTTTCTCTGATTCTTCCAGCAATAGGCTTGTAAGTGGTCAAAGCTACCAACCATATAGCAAGATTTACTATACCCCTGTTGTTGGAACTTCTAATTGTTCCAATTTCTCTGGTTCCCCCTAGGTTTGCTAGTTTTGTACATTTCAGCATATTTAATAGACTTTCTAACAATTCAATATATAGGGGCATTAGGGTTTAGTTTTCCAGCCTTTTCAAATGCTGATTTCTCTTCTATCTTAGAGGTGGATTGAGAATTTGTGTTATCTGAACTACTAAGCTCAGATAGAGAATCCTCGATCTGACTACCAATACTAGTACTGGTGGTTGGAGTATCTTGTGGGGTGTCAACACAAGGTTTGCTAGGAGAAGCAACATCATCATTTCCCCTTTGTGCTCAACCTTAATAAGCACAAACTCAGGTTCCTTCTTTTGAAATTCTGGCAAACCAATGTATGACAAATCTTTCATAGGAGGAAAGTAAACAAGAACGGGCTCAATAGTATGGTAATCACCATTGTATCCTAGACCCCACTTGAATTTATCAGGAACTTGACTATCAATCATCTTCTCTGGCTCTTAGTGGGACTGTCAAAACTTTCAAACTTAACCAACATTTTCATTTTTACTAGTTTCTAGTTTTGATGTAAGTTTAGTTATTTCAAAAGCCCGACTTGCTATCTATCTCTTTAAAATAATGATAGAATCTTTAAAAGTCATTTCCTGTTCTGTATTGCATTCTATCTGTTCTTCTAACATTTGACACCTCTTTTATAACTAGAAATAGTTCCCTCACAGGTACACAATTTCTTTTAACCTAATTGCAATATTTTTGAAGTTCCTCATAGTTTTTTTGACATTCTTTAGTATAACTTTTAATAAGAATTACCGTGGAGTCTGAAAATACCGTGAGAGCCACATTGGTAAGAGGTTCCTCATTATCCATGAAACCCTAGTCAGTACTAACTACATCAACAACCATTAATGCCTTTATGGAAGGCTCTTCAAAAGTCATCTTCCTGTCTTGCGGCTTGCTCCTGTTCTCCTGACTTCTTGGACTTCTTCACTCCTTTGCAAAGTATCTTTTCTTGTAACAGTTGTAGCACTCCACTTTGAACTTGTCAAATCCAACTTTGTCACCAACATTAAGAGTAATCTACTTTCCTATCCTCCTGAGAAACCTTCTTGCTCTCATGCTTAGAAAAGCCAACTAATTCTTAAATTCTAGCTCTTCTAAATCATCATCACTACGCTACTAAAGATCACCAGCAACAATTCTGCAACATTCTCATCGTTGGGTAGGAATGCATAGATTGTCCCATCACTTAACCCAACAGCACTAGTAGAAGCACTACGAGTACCGAAAGATGTATACCAGAATTAAAGGATGTACTACCAGCATTAAGAACGCTGCTAGTGTTAGCCTTATCACTATAACTTAGGCTGGAAAAAAACGCCAAGTTAGTATCATTGGAGGTCGACCCTGCCTTTTTTCTTAAGTTTCTGTTCAACCACTTTGAAGTGATTGTACATATCATCAATATTGACTTTGTCAATATCAACCCTGTTCTCCTAGATGGACACCTCTATAACCATCTATGTAGGTATGCTTATAAGGAATTTTGCATTTATATCCTCTTGCTCAGCCTTTCCTCCCAAGGTTATGAGTTTGCTCACAACCCATTGAATTCTATTGTAAATAGAATCAAGACCTTAGAACAAAAGCATCAAACATGAATTTTGCATCTTCATGCTGTTGGAAAGCAAGAATATGCTCATTAGGTATGGACAACATAACAATACTCCTAGATTTCATATCATTAGTCTTTTTCTTCTTCTCATCACTGGTTATGTCTTTAGCTTTGCCATCAACTGTAGTAGCCTTAGACTTGGTATTAGTATTTCCATAGGTAATGAATTCTCACAGATCCTAGTTGTACATCTGCATAAACTGAGTAAATCTAAACTTCCATTCTTCAAACTCTCCTTGTTTGAAGAGTGGAACCTTGTTCATGGTATTTGGTTTTGCAGCTTTTGAATCCATTTCTTTTGTTAAAAAGAATCCTTTAGTAATATTCAAGATCAAAGCTTCTCAACAAGCTCTTATACCACTTGTTGATCCTTTTGACCGTTTACATCTAGCTTATAGGCTTAGACAAAGTAGAATAAATTCTACTAAGTGTTAGTAGAAACTTTAAGTGAATATCAAAGAGTATGCCAAATCTACTCTTTGATACTATGAAGGTTGTTCGTATGATGTAAATAGAGACTGAACAAAGTATATAAACCAAACACTTCAATATTATTGATATAATACGAATACTCCAATAAAGAGTGTTAGGGTTACCACCTTGAAGTCTAGAGAAACGTAATGAATGTATATTGAACATCTAACCTAGATACTCCTTTTATAACACAAGGATTCCTTTACAAGATAAAGATCAAAACAAAATAATTTAATCTTAGAAGATATATAAACAATATCTTCTATAGATAGCTCGCACATCTGTCGTCTTTATCTTCAAGGAACACTAATAACAATAGCAACCTTAATCTTCATCATTACAGACTTGTCATTTCTATACATACACTACCAGTATTAAGATATCACTACCAACTTTACTAAGATTAATACTGTTAGTGCAAATATAAATAGCACTAAAATTATTCCCAACTACATGCTCATATATATACATATAAGATGACTGTCATAAAAATAGAAACTATGTATAAACATGTGCATGTCTTAAACAGTAACCACACAAAAGACTCGCACATATGGTTAATCACATTTGCTAAGAAAACACATGAAAAATTTACAATTATTATAATTTTTGTCTAGATGATACAAGTTCTTTTGAAATATAGCACACTACAAAAATAAAGGGCCTTTATGACCTTTTTATATGACATTTTTTTTTACTTTGAACTAAAAAATGTTTTATAGAACCAATTAATATTTGACTCATATTGTAGTGACTTTTTATAAGACACATATAAGTGGAACCTATTGAGTTGATTTACAAGACACTTTTTCAATATAGTCTCATTATGATATAACTTAATAAGACATTTGATATACGTGTCTTATTATAATACATATTATACGACACTTTTATGTTTCGTATTATTAGATTATATTCTAGTATGACACTTAATATATAGGTCTTATTAAATGTAATTTTATAGGACACTTATTCAACTAGTTATCTTTATGTATATGTTGCAAAGTAGTAATATTATCCAGGTTAGAAAAACCCATAGATCCTAAATGATCGACACTATCTAACAAACGATACAAAGTTGGTCACAAAAACATTTTATATGACCAAATTATTTGCTTTAAAATGTTTCGGTTTATTTGGACGTCAATAAATGTCCTAAACGTCTATTGCAACCTGTACTTATGGGAAAATTTTATTTTGGACCTATTAGCTTAAAGGTCCTATAAACCTAGTTTATAGGACACTAACCGGTGTCCTATAAGACCTTTTACTTGAAGTGACATAGATACTTAAAAAAAATGCTAATTTAACACTTTATAGGTGCAATTTTAGCCCTATACAAGTGCACATGAGCCAAGTTGGGTTACTATTTGTCTTCCATTAGCTTCATTTACGATATCCAAGTTGTATACAGATGCGTACTGTGGTACTACCTTATAAACCTCTTAGCTAAAAATTGTTAGAGTAATTGTTGTATAGACATTACTTTTTCCAAAACATATTTACCTTATCATTACCTTTGTTGACAAAAAAATCGATGCAAGTATCCAAACCTAGAGACCATAAAACATTAATGATTGTTAAACAACTTCAAAAAGGTGTAAAGCAACCTACTTTTTCAAGACTTAATGCCGAAGCAGAAGGCACTTGCACTACCTTTGAACTTTTATTTCTTGCTTGTTGTGCGATCTAGCAGTGACATTTCGCTATCAATTTCTCTAGCTCTATTTTAGTTATAGTTTTTCACACTTCACAGCAAACCAGTACTCTAAGTTTAAGAATATACGCACTTACTTAAACAATCACAAAAATTCAATTATAAGGTAGTGTTTGGAATGACTTAGTTTTTTATGATGTTTTGCTTATATGATTGTCTTAAAGTAAATAGTCACATAGATGCTTGTTTCAAAGTCTTAATTTTAGCTAAATGTAATTTTACTTATCTAATGGAGTTCATCAAGCTTCCAAACTCATAACCTCAAGTAGAGAAGCTCGTAAGCCTAGAAAGATAAGGTTATAAGGTCATCTTCCAATAAGCTTAGTTGGGATGTTTGAAATTTTATAATTATACCTCGAGTAGCTGAAAAAGAGTAGAAAGTGATTATGATAACCGTTGTAGTAAGAAAGCATTAACTTGGGTAACTTCTAATATTATGGCGAAGATATGCTGCTACAGCTCTTCTGCCTCTTTCTTTGGAATAACCAAGTTCAACTACATATAAATACATCAAAAAATGTCAATAACATATATTATGCAACAATAATATGCTTATGAAATAACATAAATAAGGACCGAAGAGACACACATGTACATCAATTAGATAATAAATAGCCTAAAATATACCGCAACTAAATTTGGAGCAGTTTAGTAAGATATGAATACATTCCTAGGGCATTCAATATAGTTAGAGGACCTTATACCTGTTAGTAGTTAAAAAATAGCCTTGGTGTTTAACTACGCATAAAGCATATTTTTTCAATGGTAAAAATATTGAACACAAACAATGTCATTACCACACGCTTGTTGAAAATGTAAATTGTTAATTCGTAAGAAGAGTAGTATGTATACCTCAAAAAGCAACAACTCGTTCGATTACCGTAATTTACCTTGAAAAACAACTTAAGACAATTAGATCTTCTCTTCATTATTGCCTCCTTGAACATTAATAAAACCACCCATAAACACCTATCTCAACGTGTGTTATATCAATATCATTCCATTCAATCTAAAATGTTATTCCATCACATATTTTATGTGAAACACATAACGTGGATGTAGTTTTTATTAGACGATCGAAAAAACCTCGAATAAAAACGAAAAATAAATCCCCAAAAACATTCTATATACCAGCACTAGTAATTGAATTATAAAATTAGGTATAATCACTTACATGTAATTGAAGGTATTCAAGTTTTGTCTCTTTATTGTTTTTGTTTCTCCCATCTTGATTCAATTTATTATGCTTCACATCGTAACCACCGCCATCCCCATTCTTCAAATTGGATTTAGGAATCATGACGCACCCGTATCCGCACATGTTTACCCCCTACACCCTCCTTTAACAACGCCCTCATTTCCTCAGCCGACCTCAAATAATGAGTAAACTTTTGTGTAAAATGTTATATATTTTTTTTACTTTGGATTCAAAAAGTTTATAAGAAAAATGATGTATAGATTGGGGTGAAGAGGACTCTAGAATTTGTGTTATTTAAGAATGAAGGTATGTTTATGTATAGTGGATTTGATGAGTAAGGTTGGTTAAACACATGTTATGAATGTATCAACAAGGCTTGATTTTTTACCATTTGTCCAACAAGAAAACGATAAATAAAGGGCTACTTACTTTAAAATATATCATATTTGTCACTTTTTATTATCATGTGTGTTGACATTTCTTTTTCTTATTGTTTGTATTAAAATTTTAAATTTTGAACTTTATAAGTATTTTTGACAATTTTACTTTAATTTTTTTGAATTTCAAAAAAAAACCCATTTTACATGGATAAACAATGACATTAATCTCTACTATTTATAAAGGCTGTATATCAAATTTTGAAAGATCTCTCCATTCCTATTAATAGTAGTTTTTCTCAACATTATCATAGTTAGAATCTCTACATATCGACAAAAAGAAACCACCTAAACTTTGTGGAATTTGTCAACGCAGAACTACAAATATGTTTATTTTTGGCATTTTAATTACACATTCGTTTCATCTCCTAAAACTTCTCCAATACTCTTCTTCATTCAAATACACATATCATTCTCTAAACCCTAAAATAAAACACACAATCTCTATTTTTCTCTCTCTCTAAAAGTCATAGCCGCCACAAACCACTTCTTACCGTCGGCTTCTTCGTTGCCACCGTTCATGGTGTGCGGCGTTGATGGTCGGCAGGTGACTTTCGACGAGGTTAGGTGGCTGTTTTCTTTGCGGGTGATCTGATTTATCTATACTACTTATAAAGGCTGTAAATCAAATTTTGAAAAATATCTTCATTCCTATTAATAGTAGTTTTTTTCAACATTACCATAGTTAGAATCTCTACACGAAAATTTGTGGAATTTGTCAACGCAGAACTACAAATATGTTTATTTTTGGCATTTTTAATTACACATACGCTTCATCTTCTAAAGCTTCTCCAATACTCTTCTTCATTCAGATACACACAATCATTCTCTAAACCCTAAAATAAAACACACAATCTCCATTTTTCTCTCTCTCTAAAAGTCACAGCCGCCACAAACCACTTCTTGCCGTCGGCTTCTTCGTTGCCACCGTTCATGGTGTGCGGCGTTGATGGTCGGCAGGTGACGTAGACGAGGTTAGGTGTCTGTTTTCTTTGCGGGTGATCTGATTTATTGGGGATGTGTATGTTTGGTTATATTATTTTCAGATTCAAACAAATCCACCGCCACTGAATCACTCTAACAAGGTAACAAACACCACCGCCGCTGATCTAGACCACCACATACTTCGTTGCTCGCCGGCGTCTTTGTTGCCTCCGTGCATGGTGCGTGGCGTTGGTGGTCAGCTGGTGCTGTTGAGTGCGTAAGGGGGTTACCTGAATAGTGATGAATGGTTGTTGATTGTTTTATTAGTTGCGGTTGGTGGTATTGGTTGGTGGCTTCGGTGGTTTCTTTCGGTGGTTTCTTTTAGCCATAATGTCGATTGATTGGATTGGCTGGTTTAGGGTGGGTTGATTGGATTGGTTGTGGTAACGGTTGGGTTGAGTGATGACGCTGCTCAACATCATGAGGTTTTGTATTTTTATTTCTTTTTGTTTCGTTATTGCTTAATAGAAATGCTGTTAGGATTTAGGATCTGGTCTTAACATAGGATGTTGTACCGGTGTTTGTTCTTAGTACAAACCCATACATTAGTGGTTAAAAAGACGCTTTACTTTTGTAAAATAGTCCCACATTAAACAGTACTCTTATATGAGTATGCTTTTGCAAGTTCACGTCGGTTTATAGAACAAACGAGTAATTACGTTAAGACCATAGAAAATGAACGTGACATATTGATCATTTACGAAAAAAGAGTTTGGCTTTGCTAAGCTAAAATAAGCCCATAAGCAAGGTGAATAAGCGATCCAAAGTCCCTCTTATATATGCCCTTGACTTTGAAAATAAGTTGGAAAAAGAGTTTTCTTAGATCCGAGTATTTACAATCCAAAATCACATATAAAAATAAGCTTCAACAATGAGATTAGATACGGGATCATGAGTAGTGTTAGGGAAGTAGAAATGATTGTCTAAAATGGAGCGTTTGAATTGGTGTATTAGAGTATAGCCAGACGCATGTATTTTGGGATAATTATGTTATTGCAAAACTTAGACAACGCGGAATACAGATTGCTGAAAAGGACACTCATTCTTACGTTACATTTAGACGATAAGCAGAGGTGGTTGTTGCCTTAGGTTCCGAAATTGTTTCTCTTTATATCTTTGCAATATTAAGTTGCAAAGTTTCATTCTTTCTACTAACAAACCACCACTAACACTGTTTTCTTTTATGCGACAGGTATGAGAGGGATTATGAATTCCACAAACTACGATGATATGAAATATGAGGTAAGAATTAGCATTAGTTTAATATTACATAAAAGACATATACAGTATTCCCAACTGGTTTATGGACGGTGTTGAATGGTCTAATCGTTTTAATCTTATAGAAATTAATAGTCTAATATCTTTTGTTGTAGATAAGGAAACTTGACGGATCCTTTTTCCGTAACCAGTTCTCTAAGGCCTACATACGGGTAAGTCGTGGATATTTTATGTGGTATTGTTAGGGTGTGGTAGGACGTGTGTTGGATTTGATTATCTGATATTGAATAACTGAACTCAAATAATAAGTTAAAAATATGGGATGTAGACGAAAAAAAATTACGCTTAAAGATAATTTTGTGAGGTATAGATACACACCTGTTGTAATAATTGGTTATAGCTTTATTAAACAAACATTTTTGTTGCAGCAAGAGACTGATTATTAGGAACTCATTATCTAACCTTTGTATTATTTGAAGCACAACTATGTCTTACATATAGTGGAAAGTTATTATAATTTCAAATCCTTGCAATGAACTACAAATCCAAACACCTATGTGTTACGCAATTGCTATTGTCAATAACTTGTTGATTTGTGGACAGCAGGTGAAGGAGGATGATCGAAGGCACTGTGATTCTAGGAGCCGAAGTCCAAGCTGGCAGCGATAGCTATGATAGCAGGAATAGGAGGTTGGTGCTCTTTTCTTGCTTCTATTTAAGTGTGTAGTGGTTTATGATCTATATATAGTAATAACAAGAGAGTACATGCAGGTACTCTCCCAAAGACAAAATGCTTGTAGGTCTCGATCCAAATCTATATCTTCACGACCCATTTTGAGTAACCTCTTACCCACTCAAGAATAGGTAAATTATATCTTATAAACACCATGTGTTAGGTTTTGTTGTTCTATTAGGAAGTGTTCGAATTATCTTTGTGATTTTATGTATTTTGGTCATTCGGTTTCTATCAGGAATTCGACTTACATGACATTGCTTTAGCCATCCATTACGTCCGGGTTAGGATAACTTTAGAAGTATCAGGTATGTTAAAAATAACTTAGCAGTTTCTTAAATAAGTATAAGAATCCAAACACTACGTTCTGGTTATATAATCGTAGCAAGATTATATGACTTATGTAAGTACTTGAACGCCTAAATTAGAAAATAAATTTAGATGTATCAGGTATGTTAGCAAGTAAGTTTGGATTCAGTATGAGCTAACCCAAACACTATGTGCTACATTGTGTCATGATACCACATATGCGGGTGAGTTGTTTTGACAAATAACTAGCAATTGCTTAAATATTAAAATATAAGATCCCAACACTTACAAATTTTCCTTTATTTTACGGAAATGAATGCTTAGTTATTGCGATTAAAAAAAGAGCTTATTTAATTAAAAGACATGTAATTTATTTTTGATCATGTATTGAGGGTGTCAGACTAGGAAACAGATACACGATAGGCTAAACTATTTTGTAATATATTTATGCATGAATTCTTTGATTCAGAAGTCAAGAAGATGAGGGTTACGTAATGCTATTTCCTACATTTTGTGTTCATTGCTGCTCTACCAAAGGAGAAGGAGCCAATAGAGGGTTTTGGCGCGGATGTACATCTACTTTATGAACTTCGTATTCCACCTTTATCTGAATTGTATTGGGCTATGGCTAAGTTTATAAGTTTTAAGTGGGCCAGTAAATTATGATTTTCAGAATAGTTACAATCAATATTAAACCGATTATTTAGTAAAGGGATCTTTTGTATATATTAAAGGTCACTTAAGCATGTTGTGAATCTACAGTTTCTATGGGTGTTGGGTCGATTTAAGCACCAAATAGCCATGTTGTGGTACTAAAGTCAGTTCAGACAACCCGCTGCTCACTTTAGGGGGTGATGATATGGTTGTTTTTGTTGTTGAAATGCGGACTAATGGGGACTGATATGGGTGGGCTTGGGTGCTGAAATGAGTGTCGGAGCTTAAATAGGTGCACTTGGCACTTGGCACTTGGGTGCTCAAATGGGCTTAAACGGAAACAGTTATAGATTATTGTTGGTCAATTGCACATGTTAATACCTACTGGCTCAATAACAAAATCACAGGTTATCACACTACATATCAGTGGGTTGAAATCTTCTTTAATCAGCCAACTGTTAGCCTTAAATTAACATTCCTTACATAACTAATGTGTTGCATAAAAATTAAGTTCATCATAATATAACTACTCTCATGCATAAAGATTAACTAACCAACACTAGCAATAGAAGGGTAACACATATGGTAACATAGTATTCTAATTGGTTGTTATGCCATATATTGTAATCAAACTTGATACAGTAATACTTTTTTTATAGATAAGTGCCATACGGAAATAGTAGTATTGATAATCTATAAACGTCAAACTATTTCGCATTGTATGTTTTACCTCTTTTTGCATTGTATTGCTCCGTTTATTTGATTTTAATCTGTTTTAGTTTTATATATTTGTCATTTCTTTTATTAAATCACCTTTTTAACAAAATAGTTTTAACAAGCCTACCGAGGAATGTTATGTTGGTTAGACATTAGCTAAAATTTTACTATGTTAGCATGTTAATGATTCCTGCGAGGAGTCGTCGTGTGAACGCTATCGTAGCGTTTGGTACATCGTAATGAAAGTAGGAATGGAAAACATCATTATAACAGATTGATAATATTGTGTTTGTTTGAACTACGTAATGTAATGGCTTCTTACATGTAAACATCTATTACGTCAAAAACTTTCATTTTCATTCATCAAGGGGGCTTTGTTTTTTTTTCCATTACGTGTTGGAATGGAATGATAATTACATAAAAATCCCTTATTAATTACCCACCAAACAAAAATATACATCATTAAAGAGTATTTTAGTCTTTTTATATTTAATTACATTTTATTTTATCTTTACAATCAAATATAATTGCAAACGTAATGAATTATTCCATTACTTCATTTATTCCATTACGATCTTCATTACATTCCTTCACTACTTTATTTCATCATACCAAATATACCCTATATGTCTGTGTATGTTATCACTTTGAAGACATTTTTTTTATGATTTATTTCATGTCATTAATAATGAGTTGATTTAGTTATCATGATAATCTTCCGTTCATGATCCCTTTTGTGCACACACATTACTAGGGGCGGATGTACATTAGGTACGGGGTGGCGACGCTCCTCATAGTCGATCAAAAATACGATATTTTAGTGTATTTTTTCTTTGAGAGAAGTGCAAAAATCATCCCTGTGGTATGTCGAGAAATCGAATTACATCCTTCGTTAACTTTTTGGACAACAGCCATCCCTCCGTTAGTGCGTTGGGCACAATACATCCCTCATGGACTAACGGTGCAAATGTTTTCTCGTTAAAAATTAACAAAGTTTAAAAGAGAGGGTATTCTTGTCTTTTTCTTTTTCCAGGGATGTATTGTAAACCTTATCATAAATAGTTTCAAAAAAAAATTTTATTTTTGAAAAAAAAATTATTTTCAGAAAAAGTAAGTTTAATTTTCTCGAAAAAAATTATTTTCGGAAAAAAAAGTTTTATTTTCTAAAAAATAAGTTTTATTTTGGAAAAAAAGTTTTATTTTGGAAAAAAAGTTTTATTTTGGAAAAAAAGTTTTATTTTCGAAAAAATATGTTTTATTTTCGGAAGAAAAGTTTTATTTTCGAAAATAAACTTTTTTCGAAAATAAACTTTTTTTCGAAAATAAACTTTTTTTTTTCAAAAATTAACCATTTTTTCGAAAATAAAACTTTTTTCCGAAAATAAAACATATTTTTTCGAAAATAATTTTTTTTTTTGAAAATAAAACTTATTTTTTAGAAAATAAATTTTTTTTTTCCGAAAATAAATTTTTTTTTTCGAAAATAAATTTTTTTTCGAGAAAATAAAACTTATTTTTTCTGAAAATAATTTTTTTTTTTCAAAAATAATTTTTGTTTTTGAAACTATTTATGATAAGGTTCACAATACATCCCTGGGAAAGGAAAAAGACAAGGAAAACCCTCTCTTTTAGATTTTGGTAATTTATAACGAGAAAACATTTGCACCGTTAGTCCATGAGGGATGTATTGTGCCCCGCGCACTAACGGAGGGATGACTGTTGTCCAAAAAGTTAACGAAGGATGTAATTCGATTTTTAGACATACCACAGGGATGATTTTTGCACTTCTCTTTTTCTTTAAATTTGAGTGTTTTTTTTAAAATGCCCCCACTGGAATTTCAAATTGTCTCCCACTCACACATTGAATTCTAACATTTAACACTGGAAAACCTAGAAATCGTTAATTTTTAAGTTATAATATTCAATTTTTTATTCGAATTCTAATTTTTTCACCTTGTTATCGTCAAAATACTTTTTTGCCTCCCATATTGAAATTTCCTGAGTCCGCCACTGCACATTACTTGATATATGTTTCATTTTACAACATAATGATCAAAAGAGGCAACTAAACTTCAATAAGATAAAATACACCGGACCAAACACGTCGCAATGAAACTCGAGTTTTCAAACCATGTTAGACACAAATGGTGACAAACTATGCCTAAATTTACTAACCTTCCGAACATTGGTCGAGTATTTCTATATATTTTAGCATAAATAAATTTGTAACAACTAAATAGATGCTAGGTATGTGCATTCATTAGCCACTAAGATAGTCAAAATCCCGCATTAGATTCGCAATCGAACGTATAAAAAAGCAAGAAAAATGGGAAAATTCATTTCAAACATGGTTCACAAAATTAATTAAAGAATAGGCTAGAAGTGTGGTTTATTAGGGAAAAACGATTTCCCACTATAATTTAGACGTTTCACGAAATACTTACCACGATATCACACATTGTTAATTATTTATCGTTAGAAGTTTCCGTCGTTATACGCGGATACTCGGCTAATACACACAAAAGTCTAAATTTAGAAGTTCAATGTACACATAAAAAAAAAGTGAGGAAAAAACGTGTGAAAAAGATTCCCGTCAAAACAGGAATAAAAAATTGGAAGTACTGGTGTTGAGTTAACAGGTAACATTTCTTTTTCTATCATTTAACATTTCAACTTTTCTTTCTTATTCATTTAACCATAATTTTGTATTACTAATAACAATTTAATTCTTTTTTTATCATTTAATCATGACTTCATATCTGTAATAATAATGATAATATACTTTTGGCTTACTCTAATTAATAAATGAAGAAAATATGAAACAATACCACTATTTAAAGCCGCTAAACCAAACATTCAAACACCTCAGAACAGAAGAGAACAAACAAACAAAAACCAAACACAGAAAGAAAGAGAGACAACGATGACAGACAGTTCAACCCGAGCACTTGTCGAAGCCATCCACTCCACTCCGACACAAGCTGTCCTTTATTTCTCCGGTGGTGCTACCCAGGTACAGTATGTCTTAACACACATTTTCATTATTTTTATTACTATATGCTCATGTATGTGTTTTTTTTTTTTTTTTTTTTTTTAAATGAAAATATAAAGGTGTTAGGTTGGTTGGGATCAGTTCCTGGTGCTTCTAATACTCTTCTTGAAGTTATTGTTCCTTATTCTCGTATGTCCATGATCCAGTTACTTGGCAAGGTACCCTTTTTTTTATTAGCGTTTATCAAACATATTATGCTTTCCCAAATACACCGGTAAACAGGGACGGGACGAGGATGGGTCCTGCGGTTCACGGACCCTTATGAAATATAAGCCGAAACACAAATAAGCTCATAATAAGCCCACATATAAGATTAAACAAACACCCCTGTTCGGTTTTCTTAAATGCATTTTGTTACTTTTAGTCCTGGCTCCTGTCCTTTCACGTAAACAAATGAGGTTTTCCCTGATTAGGTTATTCGGGAGGGCGAGTCTTTGACTCATATTGAGGTATACGACTGTTTCCTACACATGCATGGTAACCCACAAATGTGTACCTAGTGTTGTTTGAACTCTTAGACCTCTTGTTAGATGATAGCGCTATCAATTACTTTTTACAAATGGTTTGCCGAAACACTGTTTTTTAGCTATCCGTGAGGAAAAATGCAATAATTAGATAATCTACCGCAAAATGTTATTGTAAACACCCTTGGCGTATATATTCATGGAAGGTATGGTTTTGTTGTTTACTTACGAGTTTTTGGATTTTATGTATAATTTGGTGGTAGGTGCCTATTCAGTTTACCAGCCAGGAGACTGCTGAAGATATGGCATTAGTGGCGTATAATCGTGCTTTAAAACTTTCGAAGCCAGGTAGTTCTCATATTATACGGTCAAGTGTTTTGCATAATGTTTAGTGAATGTGAGATGAATATGCTTGCGATATTTTGGTTATAGTAGATTTGATTTGGGTGTTTGGTAGTTAGTGTTATGCTGTGTTCTTCTGTAATATATATGTAGGGTTTGTTTTGTAAGTTTGTAGTTAGATGCGAAGGAGTATTTGAAGAACTTTGGGATTAGTAAGAAATTGTAGGTTTGTTGGTAGTCACTTCTCAAAATCTAGTTGATTTTAATAGGAGAAGAAACTATAAACTATGACAGCATAAGACGGTATAATTTTTCTGATGTCATTTAAGTAAGAAACATATGGACATCTCCACTTCTTTATGATATAGAAGAAAAGACGTAGTTTGATGACTTGATCCCAGAAGTGAGAAGATCCTAGTTTTTTTCCGACTTGTAACTTGTGAGCACTAAAACAGGTGCATGTAACGAATCATACATATAAGAGGTGAACTTTAAGAAATCTTACCTAGATACGACATAATGATTTTTGGCGTTGATGCGGTTGGTGTAGAGATGTAAACTTATATATTCCTAAAAACCAGTATGTAATAGATTTCCAGGATATTTAATTCCCTCTCTCATTAAAATATAAAGAGGGCAAGACTTTTGGGGGACATTTAAGAATAGAGAAGAAAAGCACGACTTCAATTTGGCAGTGGATACTTGCTGGTCACTTTAGTTTTGCTAACTTTGCAAATAAGGAACCTTAAAAAGTAGAATGAACTAAAAAACTGTTTGTAAACATTAGAGTATTAGACATTGAAATACAGGTAACAGTTTTAGATTTTCGGGTGATTGTAAAACTCCTTGTAAGGCACAAGGGTTACTTACATATTGGGTTCGTCTATGCATATGCATACAATCATCTTCTCTAGTAAATTAGGTGTAATGTGGAGTTGCAATTGGGCAGTTGTATTTTACTGTTATATAAGTAAAGTATGGATTCTAACTCTAATTCTTTCGAGTTCTCTCTTCTCTCCTTCTGTCCCTACACTTGCACATATCTACATTACTTCTTACTTCTTAGAACCCAGTCTCCAGTTAATACATCTAATTGACTGAAATTTATTCTTCACCGCTGATAAGAGTTTGCAAGGTATGTTGTGCATTTGCTCTCAGCCACCAAAAAGACCTAATAACTCAATCATAACAATTTTCTTAGTAGAAAGATTTTTACCAACAATCAGTATAGTTATCATTTGTTATTGTTTGAGTCCAACTTTGAAGTATTGTACACAAGTGTTTATGCCGACCAGACATAAAGTTTTATACTCAAAAGACGGTCACTTCACTCATTTGACTTTCTTGTGCATCTTCGTTTAAATGCTAGTTTGTTTGCTTGCTGCTTTTATGCCTCTCGTTAATCTTATTTTGAGAAGAAATGCAGCCTTTAACACATATAGTTTATTTTATACAGGTTCTCCGGTCGTAGGTGTGGGATTTACTGGTTCTTTAGCTACCTCACGACCAAAACTTGGGGATCATAGGTAGGTTTTAATTAAGGCTCGTAGTTGCTTGTGCTAAAATTCAATAGCTAGTGCAATAAATGGAACGTTATCAAACAATGTAATCCAGTCTTGCAATTCCATCCACGGGAGAACATTTTTGGCATGTCATTTGAAGGAAAGTTACTTATAGTTCATGAGAAAACTTGCGTGTCCCTGAAATTTGAACTCTTTGATATATTTCCTTAGGAATCAAATCTTACGACTCTTTATATTGAGGTGGGTTGGGTTGGTGAGTCCTGTCCATAGCTTGATATTATAAATATATGTAATAAGTATAAGTCGGATAAAAGAACGGATGTGATTCATAGTACACCCCTTTAATCAAACGGGTGTTATTAAAGGCAATGTTTACTAGTGGATGCTGGAAATGGTTCTGTTAAAATTCAGAGGTTGCAAGAGAGCAGGTGTAACCTTGTAAGTGTTGTCACTTTTTAATGTGTCATAGTTCTCACAGGTTTAAGAGCCCCAATACAACAATATTATAGTATGCTGTTAGATTTGTGTCTTCTTTTTAATCAGTCTGTAGTTTTCTTGCACTAAACTATTGTTACAATCCTAAGTTCCTGTGAGGATATCTTCTAACACATCACATAGTTGCCTCTTGTTGTCTTAGATAAATTTGACGTGTATGCACAAAGTCAACGCTCTACTTCGTGTTTCTATTTATTATTTTATTTTATTTATAGGTTGTACTTGTCAACACGAACTTCTGACCGGTTATGGGCTTCTTCAGTAACTTTATCAAAGGTGAGGTTAATACATTATAGGAATTTAAGAGCCATTGGAATTTTGTAAAAATGTGTACCTTTAATGCCATCTCAGGGTCTGAGGACTCGAGAGCAAGAAGATCAACTATCAAGCCAAGTTTTACTCAAGGTATGCGGTAAATATAATTAAACTACTCTAGTAATATTTTGAACATTTGTCAGTCTATTGTCAGTTAGTCTACATTTTTATCACATAATGCAAGCAAAACGACCTAACCTTTAGTTTAATATAACTAAGGCTAAATGTCACCGGAACTAAGACCAACCGCAAAGTAATAATGAAAAATATAAGTCTATTTTGGTATCTTCAGATAGTAGCCTATGTAGTGGCTAATGTTTATTTATGTTCATCTGTAGCTAACTACAAACTGTCTTTTTGCTAATGGAACAGGCGATTGCAGATGCTTGCAAGGTTTCGAGTTCGACCGCATATGTTTCAGATTTGACTGAAAATGAAGTTCCTGATGTAAGTGAGCAGTGTTTTAATGAAGACCAGGAGCTAGAACAGCTAATAAATGGCAAAATTTGCTTCAAAGTCTTTCCATTTTCAAGTGGTAAGGTTCCACACAGATACACTAAAACTTAGTCTTCTGTTAATCTTTATTAAGAAGTCAGTGTTGTGTAGGGATACAAACCACAAGTGGTGAAAGGAAAGTAATTCTTTCCGGCTCTTTCAACCCTCTGCATGATGGTCACCTTAAGCTGTTGGATGTTGCAATGAGGTATATTGCTGAAATCTTAGGTGTGAACTAATTCGATTTGAGAATTTGAAAGGACATGGACCCTTATTGTCATGATATTAGGTATTTTAGAACTCCTAAATGTATTACTGCATGTACAGTTGATTGCTAAGGTCATTGTTTGTGTATTTTTCACGAATCTTATGCAACATCACTTTACTTCTATAGATGATGTGCAGTCGGTTAATCCCTACCTTAACTTATAATAACATAAAGGTCAATTGACTGCCTACTCGCCCAGCTCTGCTCAAAGCTCTTTAGAATATTGGAATAGCATTGTGAAGTATTATCTTCCTCTAATACATGCCTCATAAGCTCTCTTTCTACATTAGTTGTTTATTTGTGTTATACAAAGTTTAATTTCTCTTTTAATTTGATGTCTGGAGCCATGTTACTTAGCCACAGTTTCAGAACAGAAAAATCTTACGAGGGAGTGTTTAATTATGCAGTCTCTGTACCGATGGGTATCCATGCTTTGAGTTGTCAGCCATAAATGCAGACAAACCTCCACTGACTGTTGCACAGGTTAAAGATCGCGTTAAACAATTTGAAAAAGCTGGTGAGTTGGTATCATCTATTTTTGCTGTGAAATACGTCATATGTCAAAGTGATGTCTGAAATTAATTGTTAAATTGGGTGCTCTTTCTTTTCAAAACAATAAAGGAAATCACAATCATAATAAAGTTTGCTTAAGATCGATACAAAATTTGGCATGAACTGAGTGATAGCAAATGCAGGAAAGACTGTTATCATCTCCAATCAGCCATATTTCTACAAGAAAGCAGAGATGTTTCCAGGCAGTGCTTTTGTAATTGGTGCTGATACTGCTGCAAGGCTTATAAATGTAAGAACTTTTTTTGTCCTATAATTATGTAGTGACTAGAAAGCATAACGCGATAGTGGAATTTGGGGAAATTATCGTATTGAAAGGTTTGATTTTCCGTTTGTCTTGTAATCTTATTACCTTTTGGTGGTTTATTTTCAGCCGAAATACTATGGTGGCAGCTATGATAATATGATAGAGACACTCCTCCGTTGTAAAAATACTGGATGCACTTTCCTAGTAGGTGGTCGAAACATGGACGGTGTTTTTAAGGTTTGGTCACATTACACGAATCCTTCTGAAGAACTTACATTATCTTTTTCTTAAGTTACATTTCACAAGGGAATTATAATAATATTGCAGGTTTTGGAAGATTTTGACATCCCGGATGAGTTAAAAGACATGTTTGTTTCTATACCGGTGGATAAGTTCCGAATGGACATCTCATCAACCGAACTAAGGAAAAACCAAGGGGTGTAAGGCAAACACACACAAAACTAATCTTATGATATGTGCATTTACTAGTCCACGTCCATATGAAAAGAAAAAAAAAACATTTGCTTCTCCAAGTTATTATGCTACCTTTATTAAAGAGCCTCCTTCTGTTGATTTATACCATGTTGGCATTTCTAGTTTTGTCACATTTCTATCATAAGCTGCAGATGCAGATTTTTTTCCCTTTAAACGCAGCGGAATGTTTTCTTTGCAAACTCTTGTGTCATCTTGTTTATTGCTATATACTGGTGGGTTTGTTGTATTTTGCACCATTCTGTAATTTTTGGCACAAGTTGATTCATCTATGTATGACCCACTCCAATCCGTTGGTTCCCTGGGTGGTTAAGGTCCAAGAATTTGTTCTAAGAGGGCTAAGTACTATTACTAAAGCTGTCCCGTGAATTTCGGGTGTCCTGAGCCATGAAACAAAAAAGGCCCCTTAGGTTGGTGTAGCCAGAATAATGACCATTGCAAACTGATTAATCAAAAGTAATACTGTAGTACTTTCTTAAAAATATATATACCTTAAACTATTTTTGGATCATTCGCTAAAATTATGTTAAAATTGTAATATGTAATCCATAATTAAGATACTCACGCAAGAAAACCTTATTTCACACTTCTGTAGGATGTTTGCACAATGCACAAAGAAAAGTGAAGGAAGGTAAGCACATTAGAACTGACAATGTAACGCAAAACTTAAGTTACGAATCACTTGTAAATCGAATTTGAGTTTAACTGAGAAAAAGGGGCGAAAAAACAACGCGTTAGGACTTAGGTGCCGTTTGGTTAGAGATTTTAAAATCCTGAAATTTAAAATTTTAATAAATTAAAATTCTTAAGAATTTAAAATCTCGAAATTTAAAATGCTTACGCATGTTTGGAGGGGAAAAAGTTCAATATAAACTTTTAATTTATGGCATCCACAACCTATCATATCGGACAGAGTTTAATACATCGTCACGTCGTTTCTATGTCATCAACTTGCCTTTTTTTATACTAAGTAGCCACAATGCATTAAATCTTAAATTAATTCAATCAATTGTTACATGAAGCTACTTTGAGTACTTCCGGTGACATATATATGTGCAAGTGAAGCACTACAAGAAAGTTGAGAACAGATGACGGGGGTTTCCCTGGCGACAAAATATCGCCAGGGATAACCCCTTTTCCCTGGCGACAACGCTGACGTGGCGGTAAAGTAGGTTTACTTTTTGGTCAAAGTTTGACTAGGGTTTCCCTGGCGACATGTCGCCAGGGATAATCGGTCCAAAATCAGATACCAAGTGAAAGAGCGCGAAATTTTCCCTCCAAGGTTTCCCTGGCGACATGTCGCCAGGGAAAACCTAGTCAAACTTTGACCAACTTATCCCTGGCGACATGTCGCCAGGGAAAACTCGTCCAACGTATTTAACAAAAAGTATGTTTGCTAATTACATGTCAAGATTATCCCTGGCGACAAGTCGCCAGGGAAACCGTTGCCATTTGTGATTAGTTTCAAAATTAAACACAAATGTTTAATTACATGTCAAGAATGTGTGGCGGGCTTTTACCCGCCAAATCCCAAATGTTTCCCTGGCGACATGTCGCCAGGGAAACTCCCTGACATATATTTATTTTGTTTTTGCTTGTTAATTATTATTTTAACTATCGATCCGATGTTATTTAATTTTTGCGACGTTTATATAATAAAAATGAGACATTTATAAAACAAATATTTATTTATTCCAAATAATTATTATATTAACTATCGATCCGATGTTATTTAATTTTTGCGACGTTTATATAATAAAAATGAGACATTTATAAAACAAACATTTATTTATTCATAATATTATACATAGCCCTTGTGGAATCAAATGGAAAACTTAAAAACAGACATTACTAATCAACTTAAAGTTCGTGAAGTAGTGCAGCCGATTACTACTCAACGCTAAGATTTTCCATTTCATTTAAAAGCTCATGAAGTATTGCAGCCGATTGACATGCGTGGTCTTCAGGATGCCTTTCCATTTCTAGTCTTGCCTCTAACATCTTTATCTTTAGATCTTTGATCTTGCAATTTGAGCACTCAGTGGGTGCAGATTGAGAAGGACCTGTAGAAGAACTTGGATGTGAACCTTGAGGTGTTGAAGATCCAGGGGAAGATCTTATACGGAGTTCGAGATCTTATATGTGCAAGTGAAGGTGTGAGGTTTAAGAATTACTGAAAACAGATAAAGCCAAAGATACGGGTCTCATTTCAATAGCTATTATACGATTCTTCTTTGCACACATGATAAATAAACGTACTGATGACATGGCATTATACAATGCATTGTGTGTAGGGCTGACAATCGAATCGTATTCGTGTTAACCTGTACGGGTTCGCGGGTTGGCGTGTTATTATAACCTTTACCCAAACGCGACCCATTTAATAATCGTATCACGAAAGTCAACTCTAACCTGGATCTGCGTAACACGTGTAACCCGTTTGTGACTCGTTTAACCTGTTTAAGTAAATAGGTCAAGCAATTAAAAAAGTTGATGGCTCATCGATTAAACTAAATTGTATAAAAAAATGATACAAGGATATAAAAAATGATAAACATAACGTATAAAATAATTATGAAACATTTTCAATCATGTATGAGTTATAATCGTCATTATTTCAATCAACTACATATAAAATACATTTAACTAAAATACAACATAAAATGGAGGTTATATATTTTATTTTTAGATGCTTATATATATATATATATATATATATATATATATATATATATATATATATATATATATATATATATATATATATATATATATATATATATATATATATATATATATATATATATATATATATATATATATATTAGCGTCGTAACCCGTCCAACGGGCGGGGTCGTTTTTTTGTTGTTTCGAAAGTTTATGGTTTGTACGTTTTCTCATACGTGATTGAATTTAAAAAAAAAAATTTGTTCAAAGTATATTCATGTGAATGTATATACATGTGCTCATTGATAGAAATATGGTTTTAATTCTCGCCACGATGATATGTGTTGTTTTGCGTAACGATTAACAGTTTGTGAGATATTTAATTTTTAAAAAAATGTGTCTTTTTGTTACATGAAAAAATACGTAGTTGTAATTGGTTGATTGAGTTTATGTTAAAAGGAATGTTTATATTAAACTTTTGTCATGTTCATAATATGTCGTAAGATTATATACTGCATAATTAAATAAATAAATCAATTACTTAGAAAAAATTAAAATGGTCCAAAGTGTCAAACACGTCAAAAGATTACTTATGATTACAAACACGATATTAAGAGTCTTTTATTTCAAAAAATTTTATAAAGTAAAGAATTATTAGTGTATTAATCATTTTGGTTTCGGTTCGTAAACCTTGACGAGTAAACTATTTTTTTCCATTGCTACATATAGCTTCTTTGAGGATTTAGAAACAGTTTGACACGTAAGTAATTGAAAATCTTTCATAGTTATTACTTTTATCTTGTCATACAATGTAAGTTAAACTTAGAACCAAAATTAAATATTGTAGATTTCTTAACGGTCAGAGAAGGATATCTCAATTTGGGCCACTTACAAGTATTGAGCTTCGTTGAGTTTATCAGCCAGATAATGCATTTATAATTCCTGATCATTTATATTTAAAGTATCTGCAATAGTAATAGGGACACCGCTATTGTGATGACACGATAACCAATTTATAAAGGGTTGTAACTAATATTATAAAATAAGTCCAAATTTATTGTCAACCGGTTGACCTGTTCGAGTTAAACCGGGTTTGAAAACATTGAGTAAAATTGGTCTTTCATCTCATCATATATATTAAATTATTTTTTACAAATGGTCCCGTTGCCATGTATGATAACTCTGTAATGTTACACGTTGATTTGCTTGTCACGTTCGAGCATTTATTTATGTCCGAGTAAGAAATAATTTTTTCAAGAATAGTGCGGTGGTACACAATACACCAAGTGTTCGTGCAAAATTAATACAGTTTAAGCTTATAGGTTCATGGGGCCACTTTTCCTTTTCACATTATCAGATTTAAAATGCAATAAACTCACAAGAGAATCTCTTATAATAAACATTTTTAAGAGTTTATAAACACTAAACTAACAAACTTTTATATTAAAATTCTATTTTTGATACAAAATCCTTTGTTAAGCTTTACATATGAAATGAATTGCAAGAGTAATAGAGTATTAATGAGTTGCATACATTTGGCTGCAATAAAATGGTTCATAAACTAAAACCTTTTTCATTCTATTTCATACTTCTCACCAATGTGATGATCAACTGAAGATTAGAGAAAGGAACACAATGTATAAGTGTGTAGCCTGGAAGTTGAAAAGTCCGAGGAAATCAAAATCATTGAAGATAACATCAACAAAGAAGCTACTCAAAATTAATTGTGGAAAATTAAATTTGTACTTCGTACATACTTGCAGTTCTGAATTCGACGACTGATGGAAAGAAGTACAGAACATCCAAGGATTTACAGAAGCACAATAAGGCTAGCGACCTATGGATCTCGATTCAGGCAGGGTGTACAATGTTACACAGTGGGCTGCAGAACTATGTTCAATTTCAAATCAGTTAAATTCCATCTGGTATTGATCGTCGGTACTGTTTGTCAAAGCTGCAAAGACCATTTTTGACCTCTGAACCTTTAGTAGAATACATTGCTTTCTGCCATTCTATTTACATTACCAAAATATATGTATTACTCTATTAAATTGATAAAAAGGGGAGGGTAGGATAGTTAGAGTTATACTTTGGCACTCGAGTCAAAGAAGGATCCAATGCGCGTGATAACAAAATCCTGAAGTCTAGTTGTACATGCATTAGGAGCCATCAGAAAACACCGCCAAGTCCACATATTGTTGCTATGGATAGACCAAGGATACGCGTTGGCTCGTCTGCATATGGACCGATGTGAGAGGCAAACTGCTTGAGAGCTGTACATTTCTGTTTTGTGGAATCAGCAGTAGACAAGACACAAAGCGCCTGCAATTTCTATTTGTTCAAATTCTACAACAACGATGTAAGATACTTCAGGCGTGTTAACAGCAGACCAAACACCCCTTGAAACTGAAGAAAATAAATTGTAATTCAACATCCTTTGGAAATCTATCTGATGTCGTGGTATATATTTCTCTATTTATTGTGTATGTGCGCTCATTATTACCTTTTTTCCGGTTCACAAGAGTAACATGAGCATTACATATGCTTAACGAATAGTCAGATATAATGCATTAACTAAGTTATAAATCAGATATTATGACTAACATGGAGTGGTAGTTGTATGTCTTATTTTTTTCACAATACCAAGACGTTGCAACTCATTGTGGCATTTGTTTTCAAGTCCTTCTATTACTCGGAAACTATTTTTTCTCATTTACAAGATGAGGCAGGGGATGAGATCATCAGGGAAGCATTAGACCCTAAGGAGAAATACTGATATCGATCTATCTATAGAATTATTGAAAATAGTTATGAACTTACTCAGTAGTTCTTTTAAGGATTTCATTTAGGATAATCATACTGAGAGTGTAATGAGTACACATAAATAAGAATCACGCAATATCTATGTACGTTTGAAACTTCTGACGTTCTTGAAGATGTTATGAGCTAAAACCTATCATATAAAAATTAGTAAGCGACAACCACATGTTCGACTCACAATCTTGCTCAGCCTCTGCAAAGTAATGGTCTGTGTAATGTAACTGTTGATGCTACAAAGTGGGAAATCGACAGCCACATACGCATTATATATTCTCTCGAGATGTCCAATACCAATCTCCAATAGTTGTTATATAGTGTTGAATGAAGTACTCCCTGCAAAATAATCCAAATAGAAAGCGCAAGTAAACCTTCAAGATTACCAACGGACAACATTGTAAAAAATGAATACAAAACGGAAAACATTGTAAGGAGTGTTTATCTAGAAAGAGAGTCATTTCCAAAGGCATGCAACTAATTTGAAAGAAAAAAAATACATGTGGATAGCCAAGACACCTTACACATTGTGGTTTCCATCATATGACTGCTGTAATCTTAATCTCTCGCAAATAAGAGACTTTTTGGGTATTTTGGCCTCCAAAAACAACTTTATAACACACATCCAAACACCCTTTAAGCACAACTGTGGAAAAAAGCGTGTGAATCAGGTTATTTTAATAATATTTATTTACACTTTATGCAATAAGAAATTAAATAATAAAGATCTTAAATGAGGCTATGGTTTATCAGAAACCCAACTGCAACACTGATAGATCCAACTTGGATTGTTAGATAAAACTGAATGGACACAGGAATATTAGTTTACCTTTGTAATCATATCTCCTGAGCAGCCATAGCTACAGGAACTTGTTGAGCAGCCATCAAACTTTGGTGATGGCTCATCTTCTTTTCTTTTGCCGGTCATACGCGGTTGGTCAAAAGCATTTGCTGTTGCATTTCTTGCTCCTGTTCAAGTCATTACACAAAGAAATGCTTTGCTTAGTGTAAAATTTGCTACTAACCTGTTTATCTTGGTTGAACCGATTGCTGATATCAATCTGTGTAACCTGTTTAAGAATGTCATGACGCAAATATGACGATAGAGAATCCATGGTGGTCTGTGCAGCACATCATTCTTGGAGAGTACGTGTTATTGTACCTGTAAAAAAGTTGTAAAATTACTTGAATAAAAAAGATACCATAGTAGATATACTATAACAAAGTGTTGCACCTTTAGTTAGAGATGCTTCTTACGAAAGTATGCAAGTTGCAGCTTACTTGTGTATGATAAGATTAGCTTTTGGGGAAGCTAACAGCAAGAACTTACTCAAGTTCGACAGTTATGGTCTAGAAGTAGTCCAAAAATAAAATAGGTGTATAATTAAAGATCAGAATACCATTAGATGCATTAGGTTTAGTCTTTGTGCTGCAAGAATATGCTGCCAAAACAAAAACATATAGGGACTTCTTAGTTGTCTTAAACTGATTATAGTGACCCAAACTCCCATTGTTTATATAGAATAACCTCTCGAGAGGTTTTGTTCTGATGATCAAAACCAAACGTCTATTTAGATCTGATAACTTCAGCAAGAACTCCATTGACGACATTTAAGTCAATGATTTGTGATTGCAACACTTTCTGTCGTTCGCAGCATATAGGACCATAACCTCAATGTTAGATACAGGACATAGTCAGAAGATGCATAACTTTTGACCTTGATTCATTGGAAAAGAAGAGAAAGACAACTTTTGGTATTCATAATACCTTAAAAAATTAAAAGAAAAACAGATTTGTCATAGGGTTTTCAGGAGTCTCATACCTTTTAGCAATCATTATAAATCCTGATGTAGCAAAGCCTCAATATATAATCGATTAAGAACAAAACAAAGAAAATATAAGAACAAAACATAATAAGGCATACCTGTGGTTTTTTTAGAGGGTCCAAGCCAAAGCACACATTTCATTTTATATCTGTAAGATGGACAATTGATGAACTCGACTCAGTGTCCTTTGAATCGACGCTTTTGAACAACAAATATTTACTTATTATCATAGAAATGTTAGTTGAATGTAGAATAAATAACTGTAAGTCAGTTAATATAATCTTTATTTCTACCTCGAGTAGATGTATTTTATTCTCGATATTGTCATAAAAGCTACCAAAAACAACGTTCTTGTGCTTATACAGAACCTGTAAAGGAGACATCAGTATAGAATGGTATAGTGGATAACAGGATCTGCAAAATTCATTAAAAACAAAAATAACCTACCATTCAATGACCAGTTGTTAAGATCCAAGTTATCAAGTGACAAAGAATCTTGAGAAAACGTGTAGATGACAATGTTGTTCTCAAACATCGGTATCTCTGCTGCACATTAGTCCAAGCCAAACATTAGATACCGCTTAAAAATATGAAAAGAGAACTAAACACTGATTGACTTTAGTAACTATGTACTTTCTAAGACATATCTACTCATATCTTATATAACTAAAGTCTGATTTATAACCTCGGCGATTCACCCCATATCAGTTACATTATTTATCGTTTATAGTCCAAGTTACATTATTTATTGTTTATAGTTCAAGTTAATTAAGCCAGTATACATAATTAAATATGATTGATATGATATTTGTGAAACTTACGCTATAAGTCCACAGATGAGGCTCCATACCATCGGTGCGCGCATTAGTCTTCTGAATTGGCCAGTCATTTGAGTAGCATTTGAAAGCTATATGTAAATGATATCCTTCTGAAAGCGCTAAAACAATAATTTCGAATTTCATGGTAGACACAAAAGCTAGAATGTCATTGACTTTCATGGTAGCATTTGAAAGCTATATGTAAATGATATCCTTCTGAAAGCGCTAAAACAATAATTTAGAATTTCATGGTAGACACAAAAGCTAGAATGTCATTGACTATCTGCAAATACTTACACACTTGAAAATGGAGATAAGTGTATTTAAATCATAAGAAACATACATAAAGAGGTACATGTCAATGCTAAAACTCACCGTCTCATTAACAGCTAGAATTATATCCTTCCTTGCGTTGACAAATCTGTTTAATATGCCCTCAATCAGGTTGAACAATAGGGAACAAAGGGTAAAAGAAACATACCAAGCATTTGCAATTTACAACTACCAGATCCCCTGTATGCAGATGTGCGCTTGACTGTAACAAGAAAATTTACCAGGACTCGCTCTCTTCACAAGGTAAACTTATCTAACCTTTATACACTTGTCCCAAAGTTGTTGTAACCATAGGCTCTGGGCTAATGTATGCAAAAAGTTGTGATTTAGAAGCACCCAATTGAGTTTCAATGGAACGTATGAAAACCTTGGTTGAAAATCTGGGTATCTAATTCTGGTAAACATATAATAGTGAGAGTGAGTAATTAAAACTAACTATAGTTCACTTATTATCAGGTCTCTACCTGTAGTTTAGTGAGTTCAGTACGATATATAGAAGGTAGAATTGCTGGTGTTGTGTAAAGAGCATGTCCTAGCTGCAAGTCAAAATAAAATGAACTCTCGGGACACCAAAACCACTATGACATCAACAGAAAGTAATCATGAAATCTTAAACTTACAAAGTGTATTTCTGAACCTCGCAGATAGATTTTCTCAAATAATTAAAGAAATCGACACACTAAACAACATTTAGTTATAAAAATATATATTTCACAAAAGTGTTTTGGTTTAAGCGGATCCTGCCCAACCCATTTTGACCGTTTCAATAATAACCCATTTTACCCAATATTATAAGTTTCTATCCATTTAAAATAAGTCTTTTAAGAGTTAATTCAATTGCACATCCAAACACCCTCTTAATCATCTTTTTTTTGCACCAGACACACTTGAAGAATCGAGAAATTCACATACATACAGGGATGAACAATAATGATACGGTATTTAAAAAAGTATACCTTTATTTGGGCCTTGGCTGGACCAGAAGCAAGAGGTAAATAACAGATATCTCTTCAGCATACTTTAAAAAATCAAACCTATAAGTTCATTTAGTATCCCTACTATCGATACCAGTTTATCCTCCTTTCTTAGGCATTGCGAAAAACTTGTCTTCACTCGCCCCTCTTCTGCCCTTACCCAACTGCTTGGTCACACTCACTACCTTCCTGCTGCGTTTATTAGCTTACAGAATATATAATGGTTAATGAACTATACCTTATAGATAGTGAAAAATATATCACGTGATTTCGACATCCTTTCACTATTTATAGTGACAACATCATGTGCATCCAGTACTTTATATTGCTATTTGGATTGGTAGTGCAACTTTGAGCAATTTCATTCTCATGATGTGGAAGCATTGAATCCATACCTGCACCTTGGATATCGAAATTCTTGGTTAAGTAAGTCGCACTCACTGCGTTACACTCAGTGTGCCATCTAAACTTTCCCTTACCCCATGGGCTGCCAATGAAATTCAGTACAAAAATTAAAATAAGTAAAAAAAGTTTATATATATACCTGATTGTCATTAAATGTTTTGTAGAGTCTTGGTGGTTCATTAGAAGAACATAATTGATTGGACAACTGGAATGACTTCTCTAGCGAACTTCTAATTCCTTCACTCAATTACGAGGTGATCCATTCTAGGGGCTTCTGTTAAATAGCAAGCACCAAGTATTGACGGCGAGGGAGTCTCGGATGAAGCTAGTCACAGGGTTGCGCACATTGGATTGTTACCCCGCGCTGTTGTACTTGTATCACATCAACAAAACAATATTCAGCCGCTAGGAAATTCTGTAGGTCTGGATCAACAACCACCATCAAATAGGCGTATATAATATCCCACCACCACCATTTTCAGCATGGTAGAGCGTCTTATCCTTTAAAGGATCCTCAGAGAATGGGGGCGGTGATTCATTCTCGAGATGGGAATGCGGGCAGATTTCGTTCTTATCACAAACCAAACACAACCTGATTCCATAAGGAACATCAGGAAAACATCAGCAAGCAACTTTTGGGGAAGTGAATCCAGGAATGCAGGGTTAATCTGTACACAACCAGAACCACTGTCAAGAAAAACTACTAATTTATCAGCAAAACTAACTATTCACCAGATGGTCATTAAAACAAACTACTAATTTATCAGCAAAACTAACTATTCACCTGATGGTCATTAAATGGTTCGTAGAGTCTTTTTTTTTGGCAAACTTGAAATTGATATTGATAATGATATGATCATATAAAATGATCAAATGAATACAACTCTTCTTGAGGACCTTTAATCTTCACCTTTAATCTTCAAACAATTGAAATAAACAACCTAACAATTGAACTTGACTATTGAAAAAACAAAAACCAAATAACTCTTCCTGAGGACCTTTAATCTTCACCAACAGCTATGGATAAATGTAAGCCATTGTCATGATTGGATGGCAGTGAAATAGATCCAAAACTGAAAGATTATCCTTCCCTGCAAATAAACCCAACAAACACAAACTCCAATATCAAACCCACCGAACGCAAAGATCACGATGTAAGGGCAAAACACCCACGGGCGACATTGAAAACGGTTATGACAGAATCTTGAAAACCGAGTGCCGAAACCATCCAGTGGGAAGTGCGACGACGCAACCCAGTTGGGTGGTTCATTAGAAGAACGTAACTGATTGGACAACTACAATGACTTCTTTGGTGAACTTCCAAGCCCTTCACTAAATTCCGATGTGAGCTGTTCCAGGGGCTTCAGGCATACAACAATCACCTTTTCTTTTTCAAAAAATGCAACTCGACGCCACAATAAGAAATCCATTTGATTTTATTTAATACAGTTTAAGAAGCTACAGTTTTATAAGTAGGTAGGTTTAGTTTCTGGTGGTTTAATTATCTTTTCTGGTTTGTTTTCTACATAAACACAATCCCTCATTCAAAATGGGAGTTCCTACAGGTTTCAGGATGCTATCCTTGCAGCCTAATTTCTTGATCATGTCCCCTCGGTCAACGGACCACAAATCAAAGAGTGTAAGTGATAACATAATAGAATATTGGGAGAGGCTGCAATGGAATGGCGAGTCAAAAGGTCAGGAGGGAAACCTCTGCCATGGGCTATAGCTGATAGGTGTGTAAACACCCATCCTTTTTACCACTTAATTACAATAATAACCAGACTAAAACGTGTATTTTATGTCTTTTATGTCGGAATTATGCGTGGTTTGTGTTTTTGTTGTGATTTAGGACGAATAGGTGAAAAGTGGAGAAAACACGGACATTCACGGGCATTTACGGACTTTTATTGAAGAAAAGACGAAAGACGGAGTCAAGAGGTCAAGAATGCAAAAAGAACGGAAGTCCAAGACCAATTCTGAAGATTTATCGAAGAAAAAGTCAAAAGACGGAAGTATACTTAAAGCCGAGGAACTCAAGTCTTATTTATCGAAGAATTGAAAGACTAGTCCAAAGAAATCCCGAGCCAAAAGTCATCAAAGTCCAAGATTAACAAAGAGATTAAGAAAGAAGGACTTAATGGCGCAATTAAGAAGAAAGGAAGGAGGGGAGGAAGCTTCCTCTAACCACCCTCCTAATCTCCTATAAATACACCCCATTTTCATTAATTTGTTTTTGTTGGCTAACTTGACAAATTAGCTCTTCCACTTCTATTTCATGTACCTTTAATTTCTTGTCATTTTTAATACATGTTTTGCACTTAAATTATCCTTTTAATTCCAAGTAAGTTTTTAATTTGTGTTCTTTAAATTCGTGTCTTTAATCTTTCTTTATCATTTGATCAAGTTTATTTTTACCAATCTCATTCTTCTCTTCTCATTTTTTTTCGGTTTAAATTTCGGATTAAGCAAAGTTTTGCTTAATCCATTTGCTTATTTAACTAAAAGTTTCGTCCTTTCTTTTTTCTTTAAGTTACATACGAAATAAGCCATAAGTTTGACAATCTTATGTGCTTATTTGGTATTTTGCTTAATTGTTTTGAAAGTTTCCTTAAAAGTTTTACTTTTTAAACTCCATTTAATTAGTTTCGTCTTTTAAACTTTGAAAGGTTTTAACTTTTTAGCTTATTGTTTCGTTTCTCTTCATTTCATTTAAGTCTTTATTATTGCTTATTAGTTATAGCTTATTGGGATTTGTGCTTATTACGAATTTGTATCCATCGGAAAGTAAGGGTTCTCCACACATTGCGACGACTTGCTTTACCACATTCCGATAGTGACAGTTTTGGACAAGGGTTTTGCATTCCGATCCGGGATTGCGATAGGAGTAACATCACCCTCATTCTGATCTGGGGTTGCGATCGCACGTTGCGATCGCACATTCCGACGGCTCTTGAGGCTTACTTAGTCGAAGTGCTGCCAAATTTTCCTTAGCAACATTGCGATCTGAACTGTATTGCGACCTGACACATTGCGATCTGAACCATATTGCGATCTGAAACTTTGCGATCTGAAACTTTCCGATCTGGGGTTGTTTGGTTATTCCGATCTGAAAAGGTGACATATTCCGATCTGGTGTTTTCAATCAACATTCCGATAGGGGGTGTGTGTTCATTCCGATGGTGAGTCTGATCGGTATATATTCTGATTAGGGTGGTTTTCATATTTTGTCTTGTTTAATTTTCAAGTTACATTTTAATATTTGTCTAATTTTAATTCTCGTCACGCTTAAATTTTAAGTCATTTAATTAATTTACTTTCTGTCACGTTTTTAAATATCGCACCTTTCTTTTAATTAGACTTAGATTTATTTTAACGCCTTTTACTTTAATTGTTTTGCACTTTCAATTTACTACAACGACAACTATTTGTTTCACCAAAGAATGACTGAGTCGCACTTAAAACCTAGATCAATTCGATTAGACCAACACAACGAACTTTAACTTTATACGGGGTGTCAAAAGCCGTGTATTAAATGGCGCCGCTGCCGGCTCTTTTCGTAAAGATTAACGGTTTTCTGTGAAAGACGCGTTGCTTTTTGGGATCCGTTCACTTGTGAGCGTTATTTTTCTTGCATAAAAAATTCAAAAAAACCATAAAAAATAAAAAATTGATAAAAAAATCCATAAAAATTAAAAATTTCAAAAATCCAAAAAGATTTTATTTTTATTGTGTATATATATTGTCTTTGTGTTTGGTTTCTTTTTCTTTTGCATTTTCAGGTGTATGCGTACTAGATCTTCTAATTATCAAGAGCCCGAGACTCAAGAAGATTTAGCTATGTTAGGTGTCAACAACAATTATCCACCGCACCTCAATAATAACAACAATGTTCTTCCACAGCCTGATCTTCAGACAATGGAGGAACTTTGTCAACCTACCATGTTTGGACGAGGAGTACCGATTGCGCCGATGCAAATCAACGCTCCTGAGTTTTCGTTGAAGCACCACATGATTCAGCAAGTGCAAACAAACCCATTCCGTGGATTGCCTGATGATGATGCCAACAAACACCTCGACAAGTTCATTACAATCACCCAAAGCATGAAGTTGGTTGGTGCCACAATGGATGAACTTCGCCTACAACTTTTTCCACATACTTTATTACATCATGCCGAGAAATGGTTTGATTGTCTCCCGAAGAATTCTATTCACACATGGGATGACATGACTCAACGCTTTTTGTCGCGCTACTTTCCACCATCCATGGTCACGAGCCTTCGCAATCAAATCAGCGGTTTCATGCAAGATCCCGATGAATCTCTTTTTGATGCTTGGGAGAGATATAATGTCTTGATTGATCGTTGTCCAAACCACAACATGCTTCCAGTTACATTAATAGATACTTTCTACAACGGATTGACTTTTCGTGATCGGGATACGATTAATGCAGCCGCCGGTGGCACATTCATGAAAAGGAGACCCGAGGAGTGTAGAGAGCTTATTGAGAACATGACTACTCATCATAAAAACTGGGATTCCTCCGCTTCTTCTAGGAACAACCCGAGAGTCAATGTTTCCTCCACTTCAGCAAACCCTGATATGACCGAACTCACACGCGTGTTGACCGAAATGAGCAGAAGTATGCAACTCTTGGCTTCAAATCAACAACAACAACAAGTTAAAGCGGTTGCTAATCCTTGTGAAACATGCGGCGGTCCTCACTCATACACCGATTGTCCTTCAACTCAAGGAAATCCGGAAAATGTGTATGCAGCTTATGGTAATTATTCACCGGAAAATTACCAAGCTCGACCTCAAGGAGATAGAAATCTGCTGAGTTATCGATCAAACAACTACCTTTCACCCGGTTTTTCTCCTCAAAACCAAAACTCCGCCAACAACTACAATAGAAGCAACCAAATCCCACCAAGAGCTTCTAATCCTTATCACCCACCCGCTCAACAACTCCCACCCATTAACCCCAATGTTGACACCATCATGAGAACCCAAGGTGAGCAAATCAAGAATCTGCAGAGCCAAATTATCAATCTTAAAGGAGATATCACAAAGCAAGGAAATGAGATTAGATCCGAGCTTCGAGATAATATTCAATCCTCCTTCAGCAATCAAACCACTGATTTGAAGAATATGCTTGCTAGTTTCTTGCCCGCAGCTCAACCTTCTACTTCGAGTTCTCTACCTTCAAACACCATCACCAATCCGCGAGTAAATGTGAGTGCTATTACTACTCGTAGTGGAATTACCATTGTCGATCCACCAATCCCACCCCCATCATCTACACCTCCTCCACCACCATTTATCCCTACTCCTCCTACACCTAGTATTAGTGCACCATTACCGTCTCCGCCTCGTCATGACGATGTTTCCAGGAAGGACCCTTCAACATCCCAACCTTTACCTACACCTGCACCTTCACCACCCAAACCCAATATCCCTTATCCTTCTTGTTTAGGCAAGACCAAAATGCTAACCAAGGATGACTCTGAAGTGACACGCTATGTGAAGATGATCTCTCAGATGAACTTCAACATTAGCTTTCTTGAAGCACTTGTCCACATGCCCAAATTTGTTAAAGCATTTAAGGAATTGCTTAACAAGAAGGAGAAGCTTATAGAACTCGCCAACACACGCTTAAATGAAAACTGCTCTGCAGTTATTCTTAAAGAACTTCCGGAAAAGCTTGGAGATCCCGGTCGTTTTGTGTTGCCTTGCGTGTTCAACAAAACCGAAGAATTTACTGCCCTTGCTGATCTCGGGGCCAGTATTAATTTGATGCCACTGAGTGTTTGGAAAACACTATCATTGCCCGACCTCACTCCAACAAGGATGACTCTTGAACTTGCAAATCGCACTCTCGCTTATCCCGTTGGTATAGCCGAAGACGTGTTTATTAAAGTTGGCACATTTACTTTCCCGGTCGATTTTGTCGTAGTTGATTATGAAATGGACCCTCGTATTCCTTTAATACTTGGTCGACCATTCTTGAGAACCGGACGAGCTTTAGTTGATGTTGCCGAAGGTGAGTTAATCTTAAGATTCGGGGATGATGCACAAGTTTTTAAAATGGGGAAGCTTACAGGCAAGTCCTTTGGAGGCCGTGAATCAGTAAATATGATTAATGTGCATGATGACTTTGTCGTCTATAACAATCCTCTATTCGGCTCTTGCATCGATAATCCACTTTTTTATGATGATGTGGATGATTCTCGCTCCAATTTGGAACCTTCTCCCATTTACGATTCTCCACCGGTCTTTGATGCTTATGATGATGATTCTAGCTCAGATTCGGATGATTTTGATGATTGTACTTCTGAGTATCCCGATCTGCCCACATATGATGATTTTGATGAGGCTGATACTCTTTCGAGCGATTCTTCTACTGATGACATTGCACCTACATTTGATGAAGATCCTCCGCCATCACTCGATCCTACTTTGGACGATTACTCATTTGAGGAAGACTTCTCTGCATTTCTTAACACTTACTTCCCTCATGAGAGTGATGCACCTCCTTTGGACTTTGAAGATTATCGTCTTGATCCTACTTTGGATTTGAAGCACATTCTTTCAAAGGAGAAGAAACCGGTCGACACCAATATCCGCAACACGTATGATTTAACACCTCTTTGTCCCACTTCTGAGGACGAGGTTGTGCTTCTTCGCGGATCTTCTTCCAATTCTGTTGCACCTGAGTGCTATTTTCCCCTAAAGGAAAAGGTGTTCGACCCCGGTATTGAAATCTTTAAGCCATCTCAGTATCCACCTGATGAAATAAAAGGAAACATCTTTGGAATTATTGAAGACATGTTTGCACCACTTCATCTCTGCTTCCACCGTGCTCCATCGTTGCTTAAGGGAACCTTGCCTACTCTTCTCTGGCTTGCCTTGTTCGCCTTAAGCCTCTGCTATTTGATGGACGAAAACTATGTCTTTGATCCTGGTGGATATGTTTCATGCTTCTTCCGTTGATGATCAAGGTCGAGTCAGGCTCACGACTCGGTTAACAAAAACCAAGCGCTTCTTGGGAGGCAACCCACGCATCTATCTTTTCGCTTTCTTTATCATAAGTGTAGGGGAGACCCCTTGGTTTGCTATCTCCCCTTCTTTCTTAATCAGGGATTCGAGCTTCAATGATCCACTCTTGATGATTATTGACGACCCGTGATTCCGTGTTCCATTATCCCGGTTCTATCCTAAACTCTTTTCGATTCACTATTTTATCTTTTCTCAATATTAAAATAGGAATCTCTTTAGTTGTCTTTTCCTTAGCGAGATTTAAACAACGTGCACAATGTCCTAAGTGTAGGGAAGTTTACTCCCACATACTTAAACATTGAGGACAATGTTTATCTTAAGTGTAGGAGGGACTTCTATCGAAGTTAAGTGGCCTTTTCCTTGTATTTGTCCTCATTTTAACCGGAGAATCAATTTTTCGACATTTTTCAAAATTTTTGATCTATTTTGGCCTATTAGTTTTTCCCTTTGCATAGTTATTTTCTTTCCTTATTAGAATAAATCTTTAAATAAGTGGTTTTAATTTTCAAACGTTGTGAATATTTTGACTCGACCCGAGTTTACTTATCTAAGTTTGCTCTAGCTAGTATCCTTAACATGTTTAAGTCAAGTTTTGCTAGGCTTTTATATAGGGAGCTATAAAACGCGAAAGTCTTAACTCTCACGGGTTAAGAACAAGAACTTTTCGCAAGTTCCTATAATTGATCCTAGAGAGTCGTTTATCAAGGGAACTTTAAAATGCGATTTCTAAACTTGAAAAAGTCTAAGAATTTACAAGATCCTATAGGCGACTCGAAAACCTAAAACTTTGATTTAATAGGCTAAGCATCCACGAGTCTTATTCCTTGAGATTTTAAACTGTGGAGAATGAGAGATGATAGAGCCAATTATAAGTCCGGTATTCTTTCGGGAATTTATGTGAGTTAATTATAAGCCTATTCTCCCATCGCTTGCTAATAAATTTATCTGCTAATAAATAAGGTTGTACGATTTGAAAAGTTACTTAGCTTCTAGCCCAAGATCGTTTAAAAGTTGCTCGGTATGGATTAGAGTTCATAGCCAAGGCATAACTTATTGAAGCGGGATGCGAAGATTGGCGAGTCCGAAAAGGCCCTAACAAGGCATGAGGGCTATATTTTGTTGCTAAAGATCCAAAAGTGATGTGAAGAATCATTTATCGAAAATCTATATGAAGGATCGAGACACACGACGAAAAGCAAGTACTCCCAAAAGATCATGGAGAAGTCTATCCAAAAAGGCCCTAACAAGGTATGAGGATAAATAGATCCAAGTCCTAAAAGGAGGCGGATCGTTGTATATCAAAGTCCAAAATAAAGATTGGAGAAAAATGAAGAAGTCGTGGTCCAAGTATGAATCTCTCAAAACTTCAAGTGAAGAAATTCCTATTATGAAGAGAAGGCCATTATTTCATGAACGTCTCTCAAGGTTTGAAGTATGAAGTCGCTGCCAAATATCAGTCCGAGAAAGGTCTCAAATCGCGAAGCGAGTTATGCCAAGATATGAACTTTATGAGGTCCCGAGAAGCAGTTTTAAAAGATTTTGTCCTTTAGCTAACTATTGATTAAATCGTTCACTTTATTTTCGGACTAAATAACTATCGAAATAAGTCAAACAATGCATCTTCGTGATCATTCAAGACAATAATAAAATATAAGAGATACCCCTAGGGATAAGGGAGTCTAAGTGAATAATTGGCCCACATGAGTTCGTGTTAGTTTACTAACTTATAATAATAATGATCTCGTTTTTAAGCTTGGTTTGGAGAAAGTGAAGACTTGAGGATGATGATTATTCATGACATTTCCAAAACCCAAGGTATGCTTTTGAATTTTTTACTTTAATGTTTATAGTTTTCTATCTCTTTAATAAAGGCCACTATGGATTGATTATGATGAAAAGTGTAAACGTGCTTTGTAACTAATGCATTGCATGAGGACATTGCAATGGTCAAGTGTAGGAGATTTGATAGGTGTGTAAACACCCATCCTTTTTACCACTTAATTACACTAATAACTGGACCAAAACGTGTATTTTATGTCTTTTATGTCGGAATTATGCGTGGTTTATGTTTTTGTTGTGATTTAGGACGAATAGGTGAAAAGTGGAGAAAACACGGACATTCACGGGCATTTACGGACTTTTATTGAAGAAAAAAGACGAAAGACGAAGTCAAGAAGTCAAGAGTGCAAAAAGAACGGAAGTCCAAGACCAATTCTGAAGATTTATCGAAGAAAAAGTCAAAAGACGGAAGTATACTTAAAGCCGAGGAACTCAAGTCTTATTTATCGAAGAACTGAAAGACGAGTCCAAAGAAATCCCGAGCTAAAAGTCATCAAAGTCCAAGATTAACAAAGAGATTAAGAAAGAAGGACTTAATGGCGCAATTAAGAAGAAAGGAAGGAGGGGAGGAAGCTTCCTCTAACCACCCTCCTAATCTCCTATAAATACACCCCATTTTCATTAATTTGTTTTTGTTGGCTAACTTGACAAATTAGCTCTTCCACTTTTATTTCATGCACCTTTAATTTCTTGTCATTTTTAATACATGTTTTGCACTTAAATTATCCTTTTAATTCCAAGTAAGTTTTTAATTTGTGTTCTTTAAATTCGTGTCTTTAATCTTTCTTTATCATTTGATCAAGTTTATTTTTACCAATCTCATTCTTCTCTTCTCATTTTTGTTTCGGTTTAAATTTCGGATTAAGCAAAGTTTTGCTTAATCCATTTGCTTATTTAACTAAAAGTTTCGTCCTTTCTTTTTTCTTTAAGTTACATACGAAATAAGCCATAAGTTTGACAATCTTATGTGCTTATTTGGTATTTTGCTTAATTGTTTTGAAAGTTTCCTTAAAAGTTTTACTTTTTAAACTCCATTTTAATTAGTTTCATCTTTTAAACTTTGAAAGGTTTTAACTTTTTAGCTTATTGTTTTGTTTCTCTTCATTTCATTTAAGTCTTTATTATTGCTTATTAGTTATAGCTTATTGGGATTTGTGCTTATTACGAATTTGTATCCATCGGAAAGTAAGGGTTCTCCACACATTGCGACGGCTTGCTTTACCACATTCCGATAGTGACAGTTTTGGACAACGGTTTTGCATTCCGATCCGGGATTGCGATAGGAGTAACATCACCCTCATTCCGATCTGGGGTTGCGATCGCACATTCCGACGGCTCTTGAGGCTTACTTAGTCGAAGTGCTGCCAAATTTTCCTTAGCAACATGCGATCTGAACTGTATTGCGATCTGACACATTGCGATCTGAACCATATTGCGATCTGAAACTTTCCGATCTGGGGTTGTTTGGTTATTCCGATCTGAAAAGGTGACATATTCCGATCTGGTGTTTTCAATCAACATTCCGATAGGGGGTGTGTGTTCATTCCGATGGTGAGTCTGATCGGAATATATTCCGATTAGGGTGGTTTTCATATTTTGTCTTGTTTAATTTTCAAGTTACATTTTAATATTTGTCTAATTTTAATTCTCGTCACGCTTAAATTTTAAGTCATTTAATTAATTTACTTTCTGTCACGTTTTTAAATATCGCACCTTTCTTTTAATTAGACTTAGATTTATTTTAACGCCTTTTACTTTAATTGTTTTGCACTTTCAATTTACTACAACGACAACTATTTGTTTCACCAAAGAACGACTGAGTCGCACTTAAAACCTAGATCAATTCGATTAGACCAACACAACGAACTTTAATTTTATACGGGGTGTCAAAAGCCCTGTATTAATAGCACCACATTCCCTTTGGCTCACTGAGAACTTTTTGTGCAAACTCACCTAAAAACATAAAGATCATTTAGAATGTGGGCATCTTGACCCCACAACATAAGCCAATAAAAATGTAACTGGAAAGTTGTAATCAAAAATTAAATGTCACAAAAAATAACCACAATTTAATCACATATGATAGACCTAATTATTTTTTAGAGGCATGGGTTTAACATTACATACTGAAACCGATAAAACAAAATTAACTAAAATTTATACTGTTCAAAATTATCTGCACACAAATCAATCAAGTAGATATATAACACATCATAAGTTCTTATTTCCCACAGCAGACGCACTATTCATTTGGAAACCCTTAGAATCCAACAGAGTTAGCATTTACGTTTTATACGGTTTGAAGAGCTTCTGTGTACACCTCCGTCACACAAGAACAATAAAATTAGAGTATAGTAGGTCATTACCTCGCCAAGATACCGACATTCTTGGCTGAAACAATACATAAACCCTAAAAAATATAAATACAGAACCACATAAAACCACTATTATTTACCTCTAAACAAATTCTGTTTTGAATTGATACAGATGACTAAGCAGATCAAATAAACCTAAAAGAATAATCACTGCTCGAACGAACATCAGCAAGGTAAGTTTAGGCAACCGAAGAAAGAGGATACATACGCCCTGGGTGCAACCGTAATAAGTTGCCACACGAAGGTGTGTACAGTATTAACTTTAATCGAACCTGAAACTCGTCACAACAGCCAATGAAAAATTACAAAGTGAAAAACTTCTAAATTATGACAAAGCACTAATCTCAGATATCTAATTTCAGTATTAATGAAAAAAAAACATAAAGTTTATAAAAGCACTAAAATCTATAACACAAAATCTGTAACAGAAATCACATAATCCAACATTTTGTAGATTACTTATCTTGACCAATTAGCGAATATGTTGAATGAAAGGTTGGTGACCTTCACATCCATAGGAAAAAGGGTCCGAAATTAGGCTCTTTAAAAATCAGCCCTCACATAAACAGTAGGAATCAGGGTTTGTAACTATTGTACCTGCAAGTATATCTTCAGGTGTGCTATTGTCAAATAGAAGTTGCCTCATTCTGGTTAGCGGTTCCGTAAAAACTTGGAAGCCGGTGATTTCTCAGAGTCAGGGACATTGTTTGTTTCAAGATTACTGCTCTCAGCGTCTGATTAAGTTGACTCTCCATCTTCTTGATGTGATTCAATCCCGTGTTCCATCTACTTGCTCTGATTCAGTCCCATCTTCTCTCTGATTCAGTGGTCTCTATAGTTATTTTTTCTCCCTTCTTTGTCCGCCTCTAATTGCTCTGATTCAGTGTGTTTTGTTGATAAGGTTAACCTTATGCCTGATTGAATACGATTAGGGTTTAAAAATGGATTATAGATCAAATACGATTAAAGATCAATTAAAACTGGAAAAATGGATTAGCGTTTTAAAGATCAAATAAGATTACCTGAATATAATACGATTAAAGATCAATCGAATACGATTAGGGTTTGAAAAAAGGAGTAAAGATCAAATACGATTAAAGATCAATTGAAACTGGAAAAATGGATTAGGGTTTCAAAGATCAAATACGATTAAAGATCAATTGAATGTTTTTATTATCAAAGATCAAAGATCGAATAATTTTAGTGTGTTTTTTGGATTAAAATTTATATCTCGTTGATAAGAAAAAAATGGACGTCGTGTATGTGTTTTTTACACCGTCTCTGTGTGCGGGGATAATGGGAAAAAAATGTATAACATTATTTATACTGACGGTTTCATAACGCGATTTTTAGAAAAAACGCGTTTCAGAAAATTGCGGCCCGCCCAAATTGAGTTAAATAAGGGAAAAAGTGAGATTTTTTAGCAAATACTCAATTTCTATTGGTTTAAAGATGTGACTGGGATATGACTGGATTAAAAACTATGGTTTCAAGTCATAATTATACCTATAAATAATATAGAGATAGTGTAACTTTATTTGCAGAACCATTTATAATGTCAGAACTGTCAGAACCCATTTTCATCCATTAGATTAGTAGATCAAGGGTTAAAATGACATGTGCCATAAATGTAATAAAATAAAACATTGAGTTAGCTTTTAAAAAATGATGTAAGGGTATAGTGGGAACTACAAATTACATCTTTTAATTGTTCTTACTAATTAATTGTATTAAATATTAAAATCATTTGCAAAAATAAAACAATCTGTAACCTCTCTCCCAAAAACCTAGCCGTCCACCTCAATCTTCTTCACTTCCATCTTGTTTCACCATCTCCATATAAAAAACATTTTTTTCATAACAAGCCTCACCATCTCTTTATATCTATGTTGAATCATAATTAAAAGGAGAAACTGTGTCTACCGGTGCGTTCGATATTCTTTATTAATCCGGCAACTATTTTAATCGGATTTCATGTTATTATTTCCGATCTGATTCACATCGAAATCATAACCAGTGGCTGGTTTTTCGGCGCCCAAAATATTGTTGGGTACTGATCTTAGATTCTCGAAGTCGGGTGTTATGGATAAAATTAGGTAGGAAAATCATTCATATGTTGATTTGTAAGTTGGATACATGTATGTGGATTAGCGATATCTATTTTAGAACCATGTGGGGGTTCACAGTTGGCCTTACTTGTGCCTGAGGTGACCTGAGGAGATATTCACTTGTCTTAGGTGGCAAACGTTTCCTTTTATAGAAAACCTTAAGTTCAGGCTTAAGTGATGTGTCATCCTCTTCAATTTCCTCCCTAGTAGTCTTAGTAGAATCGGAGACTTTCCTAGTTAAAGGGCAATCGTTTCCTACAAGAGTGAAAGTTCTACCAGTGGGGCGCCACATTTTACCAACAGGTTTGATTTTAGCTACCCACTGGGATTTAAGTCTAGCACGGGAGTTCACCTCATTAAGTAATTTTTTGATACAAGAATCATGATTGGCTTTAAAGACACATTTCCTACATGTTTTACAAGTAGCATATTTAATGTACGAGTAAGATCTTGAATTCCTAGATGATTGATTGATGCTCCTAGGATGTGACATGCTACGGTTAGCAGTGTTGGGTAAACTAGAAGGCATCTGACTAGGTTTGAAATTCCTATCTCTTACTTGTGTCTTTTGCTTAGCTTCCCTTAGATCAAATGTATGGCGAACGTCATTTGAACTAGTTTGAGACGTGTTCTTTGGACTATGTCTAGGGAAACTAGAGGCAATCATGTGATTAGGTCTTGCAAAAGCTGTTTTAGTCACATTGGGCCTAGATAGTGGAGTGACTGTTCTAGAAAGATGAACCATATCAACTTGGGAGGCAAACCGCGGTCTCGATGATTGTGATCGCTCGGATCTAAATGCAGTCGGTTGTCAAATGAACTGATTTGTAGGCGGTTTCCCCAAGATTGATGGTTTTTCAAGCTTAGTGTCCACACTAGTTCCTTTAGTTTTCCTTAATTCATTTCTCAAAGCAGCTATAGCAAAAACCTTTTCCTGTACTTGAGCCTTTAAAGTCTCATTCTCTTTGAGCAAGTTATCTTGGGATGCCAATTTAGATCAAGCAACTTAATTTGTTTCAAAAACTTATCCTTTTCAGCTTTAGAATCTAGAACAGTTTGATCCAATTTTCGTTCAAGAACAACGTTTGACTTTTCAAGTTTTTCAAAATATGTTTCAAATTTCTCCGTTTTCTTTGAAAGTTCAATTTTGGCATCCTCAAGATCTTTTGATTGCTGAGCGACGATCGTTTCGAGCTCTTTAATCCTAGAAGCAGAATTGGGTAAAGAAGCAGGCATAGGGCACTTATCAGGATTGTTAATTATCTCATTCAATTTAGATTGAAGTAGATGAAGATTTGTGACACATGACTGCTCTGCATAATTTCCTGATTGGCTGTTTGCTTCCTGCTTTCCTCCTGAGTCCATTCTTTTGTGACTGCTTCTAGTATCGTTTTGTAATTCTCCCTCTTGAAAAGTCGAATTCAAAAAATCCATTGAATATCGATGACCAATGTCGTTGATGATTATGATCGATGAACAAATCTGTTTTCACTTTCAAGTAATAACACCCATTCAAAAATCTGTCCCGTCACTTTATCTCGTCACTTTTGTCTTCAAATCCGGCCAAAAAACTTTAACCCGTCAAATATTTTATCACTTAGGTTCTTTCAGAATACCCGCCTCAACGCGATGTACCAAAAATAAATACACAAAATTAACTTAATTAAAAAGAAAATTAACTTTAAAATATGAAAATATATAAGAAAAATAACTGAACTTAAAAGAAATTTTACTTAACTAAAAATTAACTTAAAAATAAATCAATGATCGCGTTTTTAGAAAAGAAAAAAATCAGATATAAAAATAGTCAACTTGTGAAGTACCCACGTGTATCCCATACCCTAAAACGTGGCTTTGACAGCTGTGCCTAGAAACCTCCGTCCCACACTCACCACAAATATAAAACACTTCGCAACTCCCAAAAACTTTCACCTTGTGAACTCCGCCCCTATAATCTTCACTTCCCAAAATTATCTCTCTCAAAAACTAATCTTATCTCTCTCTCTTTGATAACTCCTACGTCTCTCTCTCTCTTTCAACTCCTCCGTCTCCTCAAATGTCTTCTCTCTCACCAACAATCTCTCTCAAAACAATCACAGATCGCCGCTCTATGTATAAACCCAATCTAACCGAATCTATTAGATAGCATCATCCCCAAAACTCCATCTCTTACACAAATTAAAACACGATCGCGCGAACTCACAACTTAAACCTCCCCCAATCAAAATCCAAATCCAAAACCTCCACCAATGGACGAATCTTAACACATCTTTTGATGAATCGGCTTCAAGATCATGTAAATGGTCTCGGGTAGGTGTTTATATGAGTGCATGTAGGTTTTTAATTAGGTCAGATCAATGAAGAGTGAGTTTCATTTTTATAAAATCTTAAAAGATTGTATATATAAAAAAAATGAAAATAATCTGAGATCAATGGATGTTAATTCGAGTCTAAGAAATGATGGAGATAAGATCGAGTCGAGGTTGGTTTTAGTGTGAGTCTATTTTTGGTGTCAGAGTTTTTGATTCGAGAGAGGGTGTGTTGTGGTCTTTGTCGAGGCTGTTTACGAGGGTTTGTTTTGAGTCATTTTTTGGGTAAGATGGACGAGAGGTGTTATGTTTCTTGAACGAGAGTTGTTTGAGTCTGTCTTGAAACGAGAGAGAGTTGGTGTTAGAGTCTTATGTTGAGGTTGTGAGGGGGTGTGGGTGAGAGTCTGATGAGACGAGGATGAGTTGTTTGTTTGAGAGATGTTGAATCTTAGTCGAGAGTCTGTGTCTATTGTGAGTCCGATCGTAGGTCGAGTTGTGAGTCCGATCGAAGGTCCTTTTGAGTCCGATCGAAGATCCTTTTGAGTCTGATCGTAAGTCCGATCATGAGTCTGATCTTAGGTCGAGTCGTGAGTCCGATCGAAGGTCCTTTTGAGTCCGATCGAAGGTCCTTTTGAGTCCGATCGTAAGTCCGATCGTGAGTCCGATCGTAGGTCCGATCGTAGTCCCGATCGTAGTCCCGATCGCAGTCCCGATCGTGGTCCTAGATCGTAACTTTGGATCGTAACAAACGATCGTAGGATGTCTATCGCAGTTTACAAACCTTAGGGTTTATGCGATCTCAAACGAACAAACTTGGACCTTTCCGATGGAGTATGGATCGAAATATACAAACCTTTTTGAGACAAAAATAGATACACTGATAAAGTTGAAATTGATAGAAAATAGATTAGACAACAGTTGACAAAGGGTTCATGAAGACAAAAGTTGAAAGAAAAATATTATATTGATACCAGATTGACAAAAAAAGTTATCTTGAAATGACAAACCAAAAAAAAAAAAATCTGGATACCAGATGGAGACAAAACAAACAAGAGCAATTTTATATCAATTTGATAAGGACAAATCTGATATGATATGAGAAGAAAAAAAATTGAAAAACAACACGCCACACCAAAAATTAAAAAATAGTAAAAGAGGAAATTTTTTACCACCAAATCAAAAGATAAAAACACATTAATCCGAAGAATCAACCATGCTCTTGATACCAATTGTAGGATCGTGTTTTCTAAGGATTAGGCATGTATTGATTAATCTATTGATATGGATAGGAAAGAAATAAGTAGAGAGAGAAAGGTAGAGAGAGAAAAGAGAGAATGAGAAGGAAGATGAAATGTGATAAATGGTAAGTGTCCAACTCCTCCTAACATGCTAGGGGGGTTTATATAGCCCACCCTACATGTGGGCTATATGGGCTATATTGGATCACGAGCCCAATATCATTGGAGTGACCGATCCTTTCTAAATACGTAAAAACGTATTTCCAACAACCGCCGAATGGGCAGACCTGAGAATGCTTCGAATCCATCTACACCACCTCGGAGGGAATCCCATTTGAGCCATAATAGATAACAAAAAATTCCAGTTCACGTTGTCATATGCCTTCTCAAAATCAATTTTAAGCAAAAACGCCTTCCTTTTTCTCTTTTTTAACCATTCCAATAACTCATTAACAATAAGCGGGCCATCAAGAATGAAGCGGCCTTTCAAAAACGCAGATTGATGCTCAGAAATAACGCTACCCAAAATTTTCTTGAGTCTATTTGCAAGGGTTTTGGAAATAACTTTACTTATCATTCCAACCAAAGTTATAGGTCTATAATCTTTTAATCCAGATGGCGTAATGACCTTCGGGATCAAAGTAATAAACGACGCCCCACACCCAGCAGATACCGTACCAGACTCGTAAAATTCAGCCAATATTCGACAGAAGTCTTCCTCCAACAAACTCCAAAAACGTTTCACAAAGCTGAAGTTAAAACCATCCAGACTCGGCGCCTTATTAGATCCGCAATCGAAAACTACTTCTTTGATTTCCTGTTTGGAAAATGTCGAAGCTAAAAAAATGCCATCCTCGTTACTGATGGTTTTCATACCGTGACACTCCATCCTTGGTCTATGCACACACTGTTCTTTGAAATGGCTCTTAAAGAACCGCAATACCTCCTTCTTAACCAAAGAAGGCTTAGACACCCATTCCCCGTTAACTTCAATACCTGGGATCGAATTCCTAACTTTCTACCATTAACCACACTGTGAAAAAAGGTAGTATTCTCATCCCCAAACGAAGCCCATTTCACCCGGGACTTTTGTTTGATATCACGCTGTCTATGGATCTCAATCTCTTCAAGATTCTTTTTACATTCTACCCATACCCAAAGCTCCGGTTCATCAAGGTCATTCTGTTCCATCAAAGCTTCCATCTCATCTTTCTCGGCTCTTAATCTCGCCTCATCTTCTACCTCTTTTTGTTTGGTCTTTTTAAACCACACCTTCAATCTGTTTCTAAGATTTCTCAGCTTCACAGTTAACGACAAGTCAGCAGGTTCCTGCACGTAATTATCCTTTAGCGCCATCTCTACTAAGTCTTTACACCCGGGTCTATCCAACCAAGAATCAAACCACCGGAATGGTTTGGGACCGAAGTTCAAATCCACCATAGACAAAACCAAAGGAGCATGATCAGAAAGATTTCTTTGCAAAGCTCTTACACAAGCAGTGGGCCATTCGTTGAAAACGTTAGAGCATACGAACACCCTGTCAATTCTACTCATTTTACACACACCGCCCCTATTGACTAGGTAAGTGTATTTCAACCCTTTGAGGTTGTATTCCCATAGACCGGCTTCGTCGATAAAATCATTGAAGTCCCTAGCACAGGTCGGATCAAAAACTGAATTCTTCCTTTCTTCCGGACTTCTCACCGCGTTAAAATCCCCAAAAACTATCCACCACCCTTGCCATAGTTTCATATACTGATCAATTCTCGACCATACCCTTCTTTATCAACATTTTGTTGGGGGGCATAAACGTTGATAATATTTAGACGCACCACCCTCTCTGTCATTAAACCCGAAACTGCCAGAAAATTCTCATCTTTAACCACCTTATCCCTTGTAAAAACTTTTGGATCCCACATAATAACAATACCCCCCGAGTGCCCGGACGCATTAACATAATCAAAATCGAAACCAAACCCTCCCCAAAACTTAGCCAACAAACCCTCTTGAATATCATTACTGTACATTGTTTCTTGCAAACCCACAAACGCAATTCCAAACTTATCTCTCAACCCTTTAATCCACCTATCCTTCTCATCCACCCCAATCCCACGGATATTGACTGAAAGACAATTCATGACTTACCAATTTGTACTTCTTCATTAACAATAGCCTCCTGAATCAATGAATCATACCTGTCAAGTGGAACATTTCCCCCAACTTCTTAGTTGCTTCAATCTCAATCGCAGGATGAAAATCATCCCCACCGTTATTGCCTTCTTGTGTGTGGTAAACTGGAATCTCACTCTCTATATTCTCAGATGGGTTGACCTTATTAATAGTAGGTGATACCAGGATATCATTAAGATCTAAATCCACCCGAGACGTGTCATTTGAGATCACCTCATCCTCCACCCGAAACTTTCTATCCTTCCATTGCAATGTAACTTCTTCGGATACCCTTTTCCCATCACCCAGCAAAACCCCCACATAATCATAGGATAAATCCAAGTCAGAGCTTGATCTGTTAGCTTTATGGACCACTCTCCCGAACAAACCTCCAACCAAATCAATAACTTCATTAGTTAGAAGATGGAGAGGGATTCCTTTAAATTTAAGCCATGCCAAGCGCTCTACACCACATGGCTGCCCTTCCCATATACTGATGCTCAAAAATCTTCCCACAATTGATCTTGCGGCTTCTTGAACTGTTAACGCCATATCCGCATCCTCGAACGTGAACAGGACATCAAGACCTCCCAAATACTAGACCTTACCAATATTGGGACAAATCTTATTCATAATCACTTTAATGTTTTTCAACGCATCCAGATCAATCATTCTTGCAACCAAGGCCCTTCCATGAAGCTCCTTGAAAGCACTGACCCCGCTATCTATAACGACTTTCTTACCAACTAGCATCTCTTTAAACGACCTTTCACCCTTCATGACATTTGAAGCTTTAGCAAAAACCGGTGCCTGCCATTCCTTGCGCTCAACACCATCTTGATATCTTTTATTATAGTTGTTGGGTTGTGTCTTCTTGTTGTATATCTCCCCGTCCTCTAGAACAAACCTGGCCTCATTGAACCATAGCCGATATTCTCCCATGCGAATTCTGCGCAGCTTTGATAGTAACTCCTCTTTGTCTTTCACGTCTATCATTGATAAAAAACTAAACCTGTTCCCAGTTTTGTCCCTCTTCCTTGCAATATATAAGCTATAAATGTTTCCAAACTGGCGCACATGTTCGGCCACATCAGCCCCACTACACTTCTCGGGTAAATTGGTAACAAAAAGTTTTGTGATTCGACGTTGTATGTTTTCTGGAATTATTTTCCGGCGACGCTCCATTGTTTTCTGGTACACACACAAAAATCTAAATTTAAGAGTTCATAAAAAAAAGTTTGATACACATTAAGAGAATCGGAGAGGGAAAAACGTGTGAAAAAGATTCCCGTCAAAACATGAATAAAAAATTGGAAGTACTGCTGTTGAGTTGACAGGTAATATTTCTTTTTCTATCATTTAACATTTCAACTTTTCTTTCTTATTCATTTAACCATAATTTTGTATTACTAATAACAATTTAATTCTTTTTTTATCATTTAATCATGACTTCATATCTGTAATAATAATGATAATATACTTTTGGCTTACTCTAATTAATAAATGAAGAAAATATGAAACAATACCACTATTTAAAGCCGCTAAACCAAACATTCAAACACCTCAGAACAGAAGAGAACAAACAAACAAAAACCAAACACAGAAAGAAAGAGAGACAACGATGACAGACAGTTCAACCCGAGCACTTGTCGAAGCCATCCACTCCACTCCGACACAAGCTGTCCTTTATTTCTCCGGTGGTGCTACCCAGGTACAGTATGTCTTAACACACATTTTCATTATTTTTATTACTATATGCTCATGTATGTGTTTTTTTTTTTTTTTTTTTTTTTAAATGAAAATATAAAGGTGTTAGGTTGGTTGGGATCAGTTCCTGGTGCTTCTAATACTCTTCTTGAAGTTATTGTTCCTTATTCTCGTATGTCCATGATCCAGTTACTTGGCAAGGTACCCTTTTTTTTATTAGCGTTTATCAAACATATTATGCTTTCCCAAATACACCGGTAAACAGGGACGGGACGAGGATGGGTCCTGCGGTTCACGGACCCTTATGAAATATAAGCCGAAACACAAATAAGCTCATAATAAGCCCACATATAAGATTAAACAAACACCCCTGTTCGGTTTTCTTAAATGCATTTTGTTACTTTTAGTCCTGGCTCCTGTCCTTTCACGTAAACAAATGAGGTTTTCCCTGATTAGGTTATTCGGGAGGGCGAGTCTTTGACTCATATTGAGGTATACGACTGTTTCCTACACATGCATGGTAACCCACAAATGTGTACCTAGTGTTGTTTGAACTCTTAGACCTCTTGTTAGATGATAGCGCTATCAATTACTTTTTACAAATGGTTTGCCGAAACACTGTTTTTTAGCTATCCGTGAGGAAAAATGCAATAATTAGATAATCTACCGCAAAATGTTATTGTAAACACCCTTGGCGTATATATTCATGGAAGGTATGGTTTTGTTGTTTACTTACGAGTTTTTGGATTTTATGTATAATTTGGTGGTAGGTGCCTATTCAGTTTACCAGCCAGGAGACCGCTGAAGATATGGCATTAGTGGCGTATAATCGTGCTTTAAAACTTTCGAAGCCAGGTAGTTCTCATATTATACGGTCAAGTGTTTTGCATAATGTTTAGTGAATGTGAGATGAATATGCTTGCGATATTTTGGTTATAGTAGATTTGATTTGGGTGTTTGGTAGTTAGTGTTATGCTGTGTTCTTCTGTAATATGTAAGGTTTGTTTTGTAAGTTTGTAGTTAGATGCGAAGGAGTATTCGGAGAACTTTGGGATTAGTAAGAAATTGAGGTTTGTTGGTAGTCATTTCTCAAAATCTAGTTGATTTTAATAGGAGAAGAAACTATAAACTATGACAGCATAAGACGGTATAATTTTTCTGATGTCATTTAAGTAAGAAACATATGGACATCTCCACTTCTTTATGATATAGAAGAAAAGACGTAGTTTGATGACTTGATCCCAGAAGTGAGAAGATCCTAGTTTTTTTCCGACTTGTAACTTGTGAGCACTAAAACAGGTGCATGTAACGAATCATACATATAAGAGGTGAACTTTAAGAAATCTTACCTAGATACGACATAATGATTTTTGGCGTTGATGCGGTTGGTGTAGAGATGTAAACTTATATATTCCTAAAAACCAGTATGTAATAGATTTCCAGGATATTTAATTCCCTCTCTCATTAAAATATAAAGAGGGCAAGACTTTTGGGGGACATTTAAGAATAGAGAAGAAAAGCACGACTTCAATTTGGCAGTGGATACTTGCTGGTCACTTTAGTTTTGCTAACTTTGCAAATAAGGAACCTTAAAAAGTAGAATGAACTAAAAAACTGTTTGTAAACATTAGAGTATTAGACATTGAAATACAGGTAACAGTTTTAGATTTTCGGGTGATTGTAAAACTCCTTGTAAGGCACAAGGGTTACTTACATATTGGGTTCGTCTATGCATATGCATACAATCATCTTCTCTAGTAAATTAGGTGTAATGTGGAGTTGCAATTGGGCAGTTGTATTTTACTGTTATATAAGTAAAGTATGGATTCTAACTCTAATTCTTTCGAGTTCTCTCTTCTCTCCTTCTGTCCCTACACTTGCACATATCTACATTACTTCTTACTTCTTAGAACCCAGTCTCCAGTTAATACATCTAATTGAATGAAATTTATTCTTCACCGCTGATAAGAGTTTGCAAGGTATGTTGTGCATTTGCTCTCAGCCACCAAAAAGACCTAATAACTCAATCATAACAATTTTCTTAGTAGAAAGATTTTTACCAACAATCAGTATAGTTATCATTTGTTATTGTTTGAGTCCAACTTTGAAAAGTGTTTATGCCGACCAGACATAAAGTTTTATACTCAAAAGACGGTCACTTCACTCATTTGACTTTCTTGTGCATCTTCGTTTAAATGCTAGTTTGTTTGCTTGCTGCTTTTATGCCTCTCGTTAATCTTATTTTGAGAAGAAATGCAGCCTTTAACACATATAGTTTATTTTATACAGGTTCTCCGGTCGTAGGTGTGGGATTTACTGGTTCTTTAGCTACCTCACGACCAAAACTTGGGGATCATAGGTAGGTTTTAATTAAGGCTCGTAGTTGCTTGTGCTAAAATTCAATAGCTAGTGCAATAAATGGAACGTTATCAAACAATGTAATCCAGTCTTGCAATTCCATCCACGGGAGAACATTTTTGGCATGTCATTTGAAGGAAAGTTACTTATAGTTCATGAGAAAACTTGCGTGTCCCTGAAATTTGAACTCTTTGATATATTTCCTTAGGAATCAAATCTTACGACTCTTTATATTGAGGTGGGTTGGGTTGGTGAGTCCTGTCCATAGCTTGATATTATAAATATATGTAATAAGTATAAGTCGGATAAAAGAACGGATGTGATTCATAGTACACCCCTTTAATCAAACGGGTGTTATTAAAGGCAATGTTTACTAGTGGATGCTGGAAATGGTTCTGTTAAAATTCAGAGGTTGCAAGAGAGCAGGTGTAACCTTGTAAGTGTTGTCACTTTTTAATGTGTCATAGTTCTCACAGGTTTAAGAGCCCCAATACAACAATATTATAGTATGCTGTTAGATTTGTGTCTTCTTTTTAATCAGTCTGTAGTTTTCTTGCACTAAACTATTGTTACAATCCTAAGTTCCTGTGAGGATATCTTCTAACACATCACATAGTTGCCTCTTGTTGTCTTAGATAAATTTGACGTGTATGCACAAAGTCAACGCTCTACTTCGTGTTTCTATTTATTATTTTATTTTATTTATAGGTTGTACTTGTCAACACGAACTTCTGACCGGTTATGGGCTTCTTCAGTAACTTTATCAAAGGTGAGGTTAATACATTATAGGAATTTAAGAGCCATTGGAATTTTGTAAAAATGTGTACCTTTAATGCCATCTCAGGGTCTGAGGACTCGAGAGCAAGAAGATCAACTATCAAGCCAAGTTTTACTCAAGGTATGCGGTAAATATAATTAAACTACTCTAGTAATATTTTGAACATTTGTCAGTCTATTGTCAGTTAGTCTACATTTTTATCACATAATGCAAGCAAAACGACCTAACCTTTAGTTTAATATAACTAAGGCTAAATGTCACCGGAACTAAGACCAACCGCAAAGTAATAATGAAAAATATAAGTCTATTTTGGTATCTTCAGATAGTAGCCTATGTAGTGGCTAATGTTTATTTATGTTCATCTGTAGCTAACTACAAACTGTCTTTTTGCTAATGGAACAGGCGATTGCAGATGCTTGCAAGGTTTCGAGTTCGACCGCATATGTTTCAGATTTGACTGAAAATGAAGTTCCTGATGTAAGTGAGCAGTGTTTTAATGAAGACCAGGAGCTAGAACAGCTAATAAATGGCAAAATTTGCTTCAAAGTCTTTCCATTTTCAAGTGGTAAGGTTCCACACAGATACACTAAAACTTAGTCTTCTGTTAATCTTTATTAAGAAGTCAGTGTTGTGTAGGGATACAAACCACAAGTGGTGAAAGGAAAGTAATTCTTTCCGGCTCTTTCAACCCTCTGCATGATGGTCACCTTAAGCTGTTGGATGTTGCAATGAGGTATATTGCTGAAATCTTAGGTGTGAACTAATTCGATTTGAGAATTTGAAAGGACATGGACCCTTATTGTCATGATATTAGGTATTTTAGAACTCCTAAATGTATTACTGCATGTACAGTTGATTGCTAAGGTCATTGTTTGTGTATTTTTCACGAATCTTATGCAACATCACTTTACTTCTATAGATGATGTGCAGTCGGTTAATCCCTACCTTAACTTATAATAACATAAAGGTCAATTGACTGCCTACTCGCCCAGCTCTGCTCAAAGCTCTTTAGAATATTGGAATAGCATTGTGAAGTATTATCTTCCTCTAATACATGCCTCATAAGCTCTCTTTCTACATTAGTTGTTTATTTGTGTTATGCAAAGTTTAATTTCTCTTTTAATTTGATGTCTGGAGCCATGTTACTTAGCCACAGTTTCAGAACAGAAAAATCTTACGAGGGAGTGTTTAATTATGCAGTCTCTGTACCGATGGGTATCCATGCTTTGAGTTGTCAGCCATAAATGCAGACAAACCTCCACTGACTGTTGCACAGGTTAAAGATCGCGTTAAACAATTTGAAAAAGCTGGTGAGTTGGTATCATCTATTTTTGCTGTGAAATACGTCATATGTCAAAGTGATGTCTGAAATTAATTGTTAAATTGGGTGCTCTTTCTTTTCAAAACAATAAAGGAAATCACAATCATAATAAAGTTTGCTTAAGATCGATACAAAATTTGGCATGAACTGAGTGATAGCAAATGCAGGAAAGACTGTTATCATCTCCAATCAGCCATATTTCTACAAGAAAGCAGAGATGTTTCCAGGCAGTGCTTTTGTAATTGGTGCTGATACTGCTGCAAGGCTTATAAATGTAAGAACTTTTTTTGTCCTATAATTATGTAGTGACTAGAAAGCATAACGCGATGGTGGAAGTTGGGGAATTTTTTTTATTGAAATGTTTGATTTTCCGTTTGTCTTGTAAACTTATTACATTTTGACGGTTTATTTTCAGCCGAAATACTATGGTGGCAGCTATGATAATATGATAGAGACACTCCTCCGTTGTAAAAATACTGGATGCACTTTCCTAGTAGGTGGTCGAAACATGGACGGTGTTTTTAAGGTTTGGTCACATTACACGAATCCTTCTGGAGAACTTACATTATCTTTTTCTTAAGTTACATTTCACAAGGGAATTATAATAATATTGCAGGTTTTGGAAGATTTTGACATCCCGGATGAGTTAAAAGACATGTTTGTTTCTATACCGGTGGATAAGTTCCGAATGGACATCTCATCAACCGAACTAAGGAAAAACCAAGGGGTGTAACGCAAACACACACAAAACTAATCTTATGATATGTGCATTTACTAGTCCACGTCCATATGAAAAGAAAAAAAAAACATTTGCTTCTCCAAGTTATTATGCTACCTTTATTAAAGAGCCTCCTTCTGTTGATTTATACCATGTTGGCATTTCTAGTTTTGTCACATTTCTATCATAAGCTGCAGATGCAGATTTTTTTCCCTTTAAACGCAGCGGAATGTTTTCTTTGCAAACTCTTGTGTCATCTTGTTTATTGCTATATACTGGTGGGTTTGTTGTATTTTGCACCATTCTGTAATTTTTGGCACAAGTTGATTCATCTATGTATGACCCACTCCAATCCGTTGGTTCCCTGGGTGGTTAAGGTCCAAGAATTTGTTCTAAGAGGGCTAAGTACTATTACTAAAGCTGTCCCGTGAATTTCGGGTGTCCTGAGCCATGAAACAAAAAAGGCCCCTTAGGTTGGTGTAGCCAGAATAATGACCATTGCAAACTGATTAATCAAAAGTAATACTGTAGTACTTTCTTAAAAATATATATACCTTAAACTATTTTTGGATCATTCGCTAAAATTATGTTAAAATTGTAATATGTAATCCATAATTAAGATACTCACGCAAGAAAACCTTATTTCACACTTCTGTAGGATGTTTGCACAATGCACAAAGAAAAGTGAAGAAAGGTAAGCACATTAGAACTGACAATGTAACGCAAAACTTAAGTTACAAATCACTTGTAAATCGAATTTGAGTTTAACTGAGAAAAAAGGGGCGAAAAAACAAGGCGTTAGGACTTAAGTGCCGTTTGGTTAAAGATTTTAAAATCCTGAAATTTAAATTTTTAATAAATTAAAATTCTTAAGAATTTAAAATTTTGAAATTTAAAATGCTTACGCATGTTTCGAGGGAAAAAGTTCAACATAAACCCTTAGTTTATGGCATCCTCAACCCATCATATCGAACAGAGTTTAATACATCGTCACGTCGTTTCTATGTCATCAACTTACCTTTTTTTATACTAAGTAGCCACAATGCATTAAATCTTAAATTAATTCAATCAATTGTTACATGAAGCTACTTTGAGTACTTCCGGTGACATATATATGTGCAAGTGAAGGTGTGAGGTTTAAGAATTACTGAAAACAGATAAAGCCAAAGATACGGGTCTCATTTCAATAGCTATTATACGATTCTTCTTTGCACACATGATAAATAAACGTACTGATGACATGGCATTATACAATGCATTGTGTGTAGGGCTGACAATCGAATCGTATTCGTGTTAACCTGTTCGGGTTCGCGGGTTGGCGTGTTATTATAACCTTTACCCAAACGCGACCCATTTAATAATTGTATCACGAAAGTCAACTCTAACCTGGATCTGCGTAACACGTGTAACCCGTTTGTGACTCGTTTAACCTGTTTAAGTAAATAGGTCAAGCAATTAAAAAAGTTGATGGCTCATCGATTAAACTAAATTGTATAAAAAAATGATACAAGGATATTAAAAATGATAAACATAACGTATAAAATAATTATGAAGCATTTTCAATCATGTATGAGTTATAATCGTCATTATTTCAATCAACTACATATAAAATACATTTAACTAAAATACAACATAAAATGGAGGTTATATATTTTATTTTTAGATGCTTATATATATATATATATATATATATATATATATATATATATATATATATATATATATATATATATATATAGTGTAACTTTATTTGCAAAATCATTTATAATATCAGAATTGTCAGAACCTATTTTCATCCATTAGATTAGTAGATCAAGGGTTAAAATGACATTTGCCATAAATGTAATAAAATAAAACATTGAGTTAGCTTTTAAAAAATGATGTAAGGGTATAGTAGGAATTACAAATTACATCTTTTAATTGTTCTTACTAATTAATTGGATTAAATATTAAAATCATTTGCAAAATAAAACAATCTGTAACCTCTCTCCCAAAAACCTAGCCGTCCACCTCAATCTTCTTCACTTCCATCTTGTTTCACCATCTCCATATAAAAAACTTTTTTTTTCATAACAAGCCTCACCATCTCTTTATATTTATGTTGAATCATAATTAAAAGGAGAAACTGTGTCTACTGGTGCGTTCAATATTCTTTATTAATCCGGCAACTATTTTAATCGGATTTCATGTTATTATTTCCGATCTGATTCACATCGAAATCATAACCAGTGGCTGGTTTTTCAGCGCCCAAAATATTGTTGGGTACTGATCTTAGATTCTCGAAGTCGGGTGTTATGGATAAAATTAGGTAGGAGAATCATTCATATGTTGATTTGTAAGTAATGAGGTTATGCACATCATGTGTTATTTTATCATTTATATTGGAGGTATTACGTGATTCTCACAAATTCATGTATGTGTGATTGCAAATTTAATTAGGGCTATTTTGGAAAGAGGACTAAAAGGTCCCTAACACTAAAAAAGCACCTTTCAATAAAAAATTAGCTAATTAACCCTATTCGACCTTCATATTTTTATTGGTTTGTACTAGTATGGCCCACCTAGTACATGCAAGTACAAAATATGTAAGTGTACTTGCTATTCGACTATAAGTTAAATCAATTATTTGATCCGTACTTTTTATAATAAAATATTAATTTTTACTAAATGATACCAAATAGTTTTGTTATTCGACTTTGACCTATATTTTATTTGACTCGTACTTTTTAATAATAAAAAAAACTTTTTCCCAAATATATTCTCTAGTTCTTCGACTTGTACTACTCCCTCCGTCCCAAAATTATAGTCCTCATTTCCTTTTCGGGTTGTCCCAAATTAATTGTCCACTTATAAAACTTCTAAAAATAGGTAAGAATTTTAGATCGAGATTACTAGATTACCCTTAATTGAAATCATAATTACAAACTTTGAAAGGTTTTAAATTAATTGGTTAAGGGTAAAACTGTCTTTCTGTAAAAAGTAAGAGAGAGAAAGCTGAAAAAGTGATACTTTTCTTAAAGTGTGTGTTTTTTGTCGGGGGACAATAATTTTGGGACGGAGGGAGTATTATATTATTCGACCCGTACTTTTTATTAATAAAAAATGAAAAACATTTTCCCAAATAAATCTTTTTTTATTTCTTTGATTATACGACTTGTATTATCTTATTATTCGACTTGTACTATTAATAAAAAAATATTTTTAAACCCATTTGTATATGGGCGCCCATAGTAATTTTTTTTAGTGATATGCTTTGGACACAATCAAGTTTTTACCAACACTCAAGTTTTTACCAATAATAATTAGGGACACAATTTTTTTTACTGCAGTAAACAATAAGCTAAGAATACAATTAAACTAGTGTCATTTTGTTTTACCAATAATAATTAGGGAAACATGTCAAATTAAACAACTCAAACGGAAAATCTCATATTGAATAAGTGTTATGGTAGCACATTAAGAATGTACGAAAACTAAATTGAAAGTAAAATTTACTACAGTACTATGTATAAGAACACAAAAAAGTGACAAAAACTTCAACTTAAGAACAGTCAATGACAAAAGATAATGGGCCCATCACAAAACACCAGAAAGATAAAAAATAACAGAAAGAATCATTTATCAAAGTCTTCTTCCTCGTTGGCTCCGTCAATCATATATTTTTCTCCGGTAAAACGATTTTTTCTTCTTCTCCCATCACGATTACAATTATGAAAGACACTAAAATCTTTGAAAAAGATTCACTACCCGACAAGTTCAGGGGGGCCGTGCCCCTCCGTAGATCCGCCTCTGCTCTTCATCATCTTTAATGATCGGATCTGCGATGACGGTGATCGGAAATGATGTTGACCGAAGCTTCCTTGGCTATGAGTTGGTGTTGCTTGGTTTCCGATGGGTTTCGTCGCTAGAGAAAACCACAAGCACTCACCACCTTAGATCGGCCTAAGAATTGTGAGTTGAGATCTAGATCGCTTCATGAACTGATGTTCCAAACATCCAGATCGCTTTAATGTACACGCCTTTTTGATTTTCGTTCGAATCTGATTGGGTTGAATTGATCGGAGGGATTGGCCGCGGTGGTTCCGTCGTAGGTGACGGCGGTGATATTGATACATGTTGAATCTTTTGTGAGTTGTGTGTACTTAAGATGATGAATAAGATATATTGGTGATAATGAGAGAGAGAGAAAACAGAAAGAAAAAAAAAAGAATGAAAATATATGGGTGTGTAAATTGAAATAAGATTTTTTTTAATAAAAAAAAAGTACAAATCGAATAAATTATAGTCAAAGTCGAATAAAAGTATTTGAGATTAATTTATAGAAATTTAATATTTTATTTAAAAAGTACGAGTCAAATAATGGATGTGACTAGTAGTCGAATAACAAGTACACTTACACAAGTTGTACTTGTGGAGGTCCCACTTGTACTACCCAATCATTAGCCCAAATGCCATGTGTTAACGGTCGAATATGTCGAATAGGTCGAATAGGATAATTGGCTAATTGAAAGTCCCTTGGGCTATTTTTTAGGTGCACATATGGTTTTGGTCATCATTTTAAAATGGCCGATTTAATTATTAATATAATCTATGATGACCAGAAGCGAAGATTTGTTCGTAGATGGTTATAATCTATGGTGCCTTTTGTTTTTGTTTAACATCTACCAACTTTAATAGCTTTATGCTTTTTTATCCATTAATAACATGTATGTTTTTTACGAAACGTGTATGTTTGACGAACATGTATGTTTTTCGAAACATGTATGTTTTTTGAAACATGTATGTTTTATAGAAACATGTATACTTGTGTACCTGCTACATACATGTTGTACATGTATTTTTACATGTATGTTTGTTACTAATACATACATGCTTTTTAGTAGACATATATGTTTATTTACTAAAACATACATGTTTTTGTAGTTTTACATGTATGTGTTTTTACTTGTGTAATAGCCATACATACATGTTTTTTTTAAATTGGACATGCAGGTTTAGATTGTGAATACATACTTGTTTATATTCAAAATATAACAATTGTTGTAGTTTCAGGTGTTGAGCATGGTTGATAAAGATGTTTAGAACGAGATACAAGCCCATATTCAGAAAAAACGGATAGTACACTTAAAGATCACGAGAGTGTCTAATGAGGAGAAATAAATGTTCATATAGAAAAATCACTAGATCTAACGTTAACTTAGTACACCAATGTATTTTTTTATTTATATGGTATTTTATATGATATTATTTATATTTAATTGTTATGTCTCTAATCTTATATTTTTTATTCTAAGGAAATATTTGCTACATAATTGACATGATTATCATCTTAAGCAAAGCATAATAAAACTCTAAAATTTACATGTTTTATCGAAAAACATACATGTTTTATCAAAAAACATACATGTTTTATCAAAAAACATACATGTTTTATCGAAAACATACATGCACTTAATTTTCCTCAAAATAATGTCTGCTTAAAAACATAAAAAAAACCAAAAAAAAAAAATATTTAATTTCAAAAAATAAAGGATTTAAAAACATTTTTAAAATAAAAACAAAAATAAAAGCAAGTATGTTTTACTATTATGCCCTTACGATTTAAAATAAATTTTTTAATATTACTAAATTTTGATTGGTCTATTATGGTTCTGTTAGTTCTAACACTAATAATGGTTCTGACAAGAAAGACCCCCTATATATATATATATATATATATATTGGGTTATGGTAGTGTAGTAGCTTAAAGTTGTTAAAATAAAAGTCATCATAACCATTGATTTTATCAATTAACATGTGATTTATTTTAGATTAGACACAAAATAATAAATATTATACATAAAAATTTGATATAAAACCACTAAAAATTTTATACGTTAAAATTTATAATGATACATATGATACATAGTTTTGCTTCACAAAATATTATTAACATAAATAATCATTTTATTCGAAAATTAAGTGATACACTATCACAAATTACTTTAGAGTTGACAATAAATTATTAAACTGTGAAACACAACTGATACACGAGAAACTAGTAATATTAAAAATCGTAAACCAACTACTGTACACGAACTAAAACTTCCAAAAATACTCGTACACGAACCAACAACTCATAAATGAACCAAAACTAATCAATAATGTGACATTTATCTATTTTTTATTGCTTCTTATTTTAACAACTTTAAGAACCTACACCATTTTATCTAAATTATATATATATATATATATATATATATATATATATATATATATATATATATATATATATATATATATATATAGTGTAACTTTCTTTTCAGAACCATTGTAAGTGTCAGAACTATCAGAACCATCATTTTTATAATATTTAGTGCATGATATACATGTTTTAATGCACAATGGCATTATTGTTATTAACTAGAAAAATTTTTGACTGAAAACTAACAAACAAGGGCAAATATGGTATTAGGCATTTTAATTCACCATAAAAATAGCATTTAATAATAATGTTATTTACATATTCATTCACCTCTACCGTATAGTTTATTTTCCTTGTAACCTAGATCTAAAGACCTACAAACTGCCACAACAAAAAGCTGCTGCCGCCTATCCCCTAATTCTATTGTTCGGCAAAAAAATTACCAACCTATTTCTCTTTGTTGAATTCAGTTCCTTTTATGGAAACATAATGAACATTCAATAGAGATCTTATCTTATAGATCGATTCTTTATTTTACATCGGCAGATCTAATCTATATTTTTACTGATGTGCATCTATCTCATAAAGGTCGGTTTTATTTGTCATCATATGGTTTTATAATTACTCTTCGATCTGGTTTACTCGGTCACTATTTGCTTGTAATCCGGCGGCGCCTTCTTGGTTGGATCCGACGGTGGCTTTGTGGTATGGATCTAGTGGCGGTTTGGTGGAAGGATGGTATAGATGTGGTCGCGCCTTGAATCTGTTGTGGTAAAAAAACCATTATCAAGCAGGCGTCAACGACTAGATATAATTGGACCATCCTTCTCTTTCTTGATAGTTTAATTCGGCTATGATGGGCTCCCCTTTATTCGGTTAGTTACTGCTATTTTTTTCTCTTCTTGAAGGTATATTACTAGTAGTATATGTCAAAAAAAGGTTTACTAACATTGGCTGGACATATATGTTCTCTAACGTTAGTTGGACATATATGTTTTTTAACGTTTACGTTGGTTGGGACGTATAAACATACTTGTTTTTTTAGTTTCACATGTATGTTTTTTAACTTGTGTACATCCTACATACATTTTTTAAGTAGACATATATGTTTATTTACTAAAACACACATGTTTTTTGGTAGACATATATGTTTATTTACTAAAACATACATGTTTTTGTAGTTTTACATGTATAATTTTTTTACTTGTGTAACTACCAATACATACATGTTTTTTTTAATCGGACATGTATGTTTAGATTGTGAATATGAGTTTACTACTTGTTTATGGTTAAAATATAACAATTGTTGTATTTTCAGGTGTCGAGCATGGTTGATAAAGACGTGGAGAACGTGACACAAGTCCATATTCAGAAAAACGGATAGTACACATAAAGATCATGAGAGTGTCTAATGAGGAGAAATAATGTACATATAGAAAAACCACTAGATCTAGTGTTAACTTAATACACACATGTATTTATATTTTTTTCTTTGTATGGTATTTTATATGATATTATTTATATTTAATTGTTATGTTTTTAATCTTATATTTTGAATTCTAAATAAATGTTTGCTACATAATAGACATGATTATCATCTTAGCAAAACACAATAAACTTCTAAAACATACATGTTTTATAAAAAAACATACATGTTTTATTCAAAAACATACATGTTTTGTCAAAAACATACATGTTTTGTCAAAAACATGCATGTTTTTAGCGAAAACATGCATGTAATTAATTTTTCTCGAAATAATATCTGCTAAAAAGCGTAAAAAAACAAAAAAGAAAATAAAATTAATTTTAAAAATAAGGGATATAAAAACATTTTTTAAATAAGAAACCAAAATGAGAGCAAAATTAAGTTTTCCTATGCCCTTATGATTTAAAATAAATTTTTTAATATTACTGAATTCTGATTGGTCTATTATGGTTCTGACAGTTCTGACACTAAAATTGGTTCTGACAAGAAAGCTCCCCTATATATATATATATATATATATATATATATATATATATATATATATATATATATATATATATATATATATATATATATATATATATATATATATATATATATATATATATATATATATATATATATATATATATATATATATATATATATATATATATATATATATATATATATATATATATATATATATATATATATATATATATAGAGGGAGGTTAATGTGAGAGCTTTTTTAAAGTTGTAAAAATAAGAACTAATCTAAAACACCACTAAAACATTGATACATAACCATTTTACAAATACTACACCAAAATATACATTATTTATACAACAAAACACTCTACCGACTAATAAACAACGGATAATTGTGTAATAGATTACTGATACATAATTAAGAATGTGATACATATACATCAAAATATCAAAAAGTTAATATGTTATACATAAATTGGTACACTTGATACACAATACCAAAACATGATACGTATCACACCTCGAATCAAAATGTATCACTTAGATTTCGCCAATTTTCAAAAGAAAGCCCATCGAATCTTTAAAAATTATATTTTTACTTAATCATGTTTTAAATTTTTTTCAAATATCGTGTCATTTGTGAGATTTTGGTTGGTTCTCATTTTTACAACTTAAAAAAATTCTCATATGATCCAAATTCTATATATATATATATATATATATATATATATATATATATATATATATATATATATATATATATATATATATATATATATATATATATATATATATATATATAGATCTGCGTTCAAGTGCGTTACACTTTAAAATACGTTATAATAGGCACCAATAGAAACTTGACATATGGATTTTATGAATTAATTTTATGTAAAAAGTTAAGAAACACTATAAGGGCATTTTTGATATTTGACACACTATTACATCTCATAAAACCTATCATAATAACATAATTACCGTCCAAAAATTCAGAAAACATCTCTCTTCAAAAAATATTCACTCACATCATCTCTCTCAAGATCACATAATTGCCTAACAAAAATCTAGGTCTCACTTTTAACCTCTACTTCTCACTCACCGGAGATCTTAAGTAATAAAACAGAAAATTGTTGTGTCGCTACTTTTTTACATAGTGTAGACAAAATCTTATCTACATATTTATGGCGGCGCCTATCATTTGGTCAGCATTTGATCTGAATCGAACCATAAAAAACTGAACGTACCATCCGTGTGACAACAATCTACTGTCGTCACTTTCGTGTGTTTTAATCCTTCTTCGCCCTCTTGTTCAGTAGCCGTCATCGTGTTGATACATGTTGAAAATTATAAAAGAAGCTGGTGATATATGTTCATGGTGATACAAATGTTTATGATACATTTTCTATCTCGTATTGGGCCCATGAGTTTAATTTCATGTTTAATGTCTTGCTTAAACAAAAGATCTTCGTTGTTTGTGTGCCGCAGAAACGACACCATACAGTTGATGCCGGTATGTGTATTAGATTGGACACGAGTTGTTTGCACTTTCAATGTAATGGGGAAAAAAGAATGAGATTTAATGATTTATGTATGGATGTCATAGACCTAAGTAGTAATACTACCTCTTTCGATTAGGGTAAGATTTCTTATAGTTACTGTGTTATTTAAATTTGTGTATTTGTGGGGTTCTTTGATCTTATGTCACTTGAGTCTAACTGAAATAATATGAGATGATATCTTTGTACCAAACTACGAGTAGACTATTTTGTGCGTTTGTATATAAATTGATTGGTACATTAAATAGTTTAAGGTAAACAAGTGGACTTAGATAGTTGTTTTGATCATGGATACGTGTCATGTGTGATATTAATTTTAATATTTGTATCATATAGAGTAAGACTTATAAGTTGTGGACTGTTATTATATATTACTAGTAGTATGTCTTAAGCTAGTGATCTTGCGACTTGTATTACTAAAAGTTTGTATACGAAGTAGCTTTTCTTTAAATCAATTACTAGCGTCTCATCTAAAGAAAAATCGTCTTATCAATGTGTCATTACAACCTTACTTGGACGGAATTAGTAAGGTTCATCGGAGAAAAATCATGTGTCAGTGTGATTTTTTTTATATATGTAATAGTTTAATCGACGGTTCTGTCGGATGGACTCAGGGGCGGAGCCAGAGTATAAATCATCAGGTGCACAAAATTTTTAATAGGAATATTTCTATAACACTTAATTTGGGACCGGATTCATTTTTAAAAATCGAGATTTTTAGCATAAAAATACATTACGCGACAAAATTTCATCGGGTTCCCGTGCATCTCCGGGAATCCCCCTAGCTCTGCCCCTGCGGATGGTACTTATCAACATTACAGAGTATATTTTTATCTTCAATGTGTATTCTTATCACAACACATGTCAAATATTTTTGTATCACTTGATTATTAGATCTATGTATGTACGGTAGTTTTTAGATGTGCTTTTGACGACCAGATCCAACGTCGAACTATATCTATTCCAAACTATAAGTTTATGTGTCAATAAAAGTGATCATCCATAATATAAATTTATGCCGTAAAAAAGAACTATATGATAAATTTATGTGTCATAGAAAATGACCATCTATAATATAAACTTATGCTATAAAAAAGTGACAAATTTTATTTAAAAATGTATAAAAATACTGTGAGTATCAACAAAATACAAATTCACGTCGTGTATCAAAATATGAATTGACGTGTGAAAATGATCAAAATATTCATGTGTCATAAAAAAGTGATCAATATATCTGCGTGTCATAAAAAACTGATCAAAATCATTGTGAGTATGTTTGTGTATAAATCATTTGTGTCACAAATTGTTTTAAAAGATAGTACTTGGTTTGCGTATGTTTATGTATTCAAACGCGTACACAAAATTTATAAATGAACTATCCTTATCATAATGTGCTACTAACTCACTAAGTAATAGAAAAACTTACGATCAAATACAATTAAAAATAAATAGATGCATGATGAATTAGTAGAGGAAATAATAAAACATGTGAAATCATATTTGAAAAATAAATAAAAAATTGCCTCGTGTATCAAGATGGAATTATGTTTTTTAACCGAACTTTCGGAAATTGGTGGTTTCCTAGTAATGCCAGGAAAAGGCTAATTTTTTTTAATTATTTACAATATTGCCATTATGCATTTAATGATTGAACCATATTTAACTAGTGTAATACCCGTGCGTTACACGGTCACTCGTAAAAAATGAATCAATTTTCTTTACGTCATTAGTTAGGTGCTTTGTAATACTTGTCTTATGATGTGGAGATTTAAAGATGATCGGATAAGTCTATAAAATCACAACTTAAAGATGACGAGTAGTATTAAAAAAATATTAAAACTAAGGTACAATAACAGATGTGCGTTAAATATAATATGTTGGTATATGCTAAATGGAATTGTGTTGACACAATCTTCGTCAGTTGTGGTGCACCTGAGATTTTACAAAATGAGTATACAGGATTGAATATAAGCATATTTAAATCGTCATAGTTGAAAATTTGAAATAGTATATATGCATAATGAAAAGTCAAACCTCCATACGGTCTCACTTTACAACACGTAAAGACGCCACAATATCGGTATCTTTCATAGAATCGATCTACACAAAATGTTGAGTTTCTCATCACTGTATTAGTTCTCAAATGCTTAAAATATGTTACAATATTAAGTGTTCATTTTTAGGTAGAAAAGGATTTTGTAAACACATCACAAGTATGAGACCTGATTGCAATCACCAAAGTCTACTAACCATTTTTTATCGAAAAAAAGTCAAAATTACTAAGCAACATTGTAGAAGTATTCATTTTTACCTTTTTAGGTACAAAAGGTAAAATATTACTGCTATATAACTTCGATTTACATATGACCAAGTTTTGTTCATATTGTCTACATACACCCTAATTATATTGGCTTAGAGGGTGTTTGGGGTTGCGCATTTAAGTGATTATTGGATACTATAAAACAAAAAGACTGTTTGAATTGTTATGTATGAGTAAGTCCTTATTGGCTTATTTTGTGAGGAATAAGCACTTTTCTATAAGCATGTGGGAAGGTACTTATTCTAAAGTGCTTAAGTCATAAGCATAAGCAAATATGCAATCGTAGGTAGTATAGCTTTGTGATCCCAAGTGACAAAAAATGCAATTAACTTTCAAATTTTACAATCTGATGTAACAGACTATTGTTTTCATTTGATTATTACATCTACATAAAGTATAGTAGAAAAATACTCACCGATTGTGTGGTGATAAATTTACTTACAATGACAAAAAGTTGAAAGTGGTGTGTAATTTTTCTTTTGTTAATTGAGTTGAAATTTTCACAATTCTAAATGGTGTTAATAATCTCAGAATATGTACTTATATTTTTCAAATGTTGATTGTATCTTTAGTTGTGTGAGTAGCATGAATAAGGGGATATATTTCGTTGCTAATGATCAAACCCGACCTCTCACAGATCAAGGTCCTTTTTACATTATGTTAGTGTGAAGCATTATTCCATATACGTCTCAGTAAATATGTTAACCACCAATGTCAACTTTTCATTTTTAAATCACGATGATTGGTCGGCCAAAATTCATTTTATTTCTTTTTGTTTTCACATATATATGTCGGATATGTCATTTCGTTTCCTGATAGTGAATTTTGTTCATATTTTATGCATGTGACTTGTTTAAAAACATTTATTTGTAACATATTTATAAAAACTAATGAATCAATGATCAAAAACACCAAGAACATATAACAGAGAACTCAACCAACCTCCCATTGACTCTCTTTATCAATGATCAATTTACAAGAATGAAAACAAAGAACAATCACTTAAACTCACAAGATTGATCAAGATTGATCAATAACAAGTTTCCCTCTCTAGAAACGAATAACAGAAACAAAGAATGAAAAGTTAAGTAAACGATTAGGTAGAATGAGTATATAAACTCATTATCTTCAGCTCAGTCCATAACTTTCGCACTTGTGCACTTCTAGTCCTCTTTGTTTATATGCTTGACACTTTAGTAGATAAACTAGTCCTCCAACTTTGTCTTGTGTCCAAAGTAGTCCTTCAGGTTAATGGGCTTATATTACAATACTCCCCCTTAAGTCCTTAACCTGCAAAAGCATTATACAAACTAAGCATACTACAAAATTTCTTATGATCAGATATAAGCAAACCTTTAGTAAACACATCTGTAGTGTTATCTTCAGATTTGACTTTTATAGGTTTTATATAACCTGCAGATATTTTTTCTCTTAAGAAATAGAGATCAATTTTAAAGTGTTTGCTTCTCTCATGAAGCACTGGATTCATAGATATTTGAATAGCAGAATTATTATCACAATTCATTTCAATAGGTAGAGTCACTTCTACTTTCATATCTGTTAGCACTTTGTGAATCCACATGACCTCACAACACACATTACACATAGCCCTATATTCAGCTTCTGTGGAAGACCTAGAAACCACACTTTGTTTCTTACTCTCCCAAGAAACTAAATTTTCTCCCAGAAACACACAATAACCAGTTAAAGACCTCCTGGTTATCTTACACTTAGCCCAATCTGAGTCAACAAACACATTCAGCTTGCTACAATCACCCTGCTTAAAAGTGATACCTAAACCAGGTTCACCTTTTAAGTATCTAAGAACTCTGAAAGCAAGTCTTAAATGAGATGTCATAGGACTATGCATAACTTGACTAAGACAATGAACAACATAAGCAATATATGGTCTTGTCATAGTCAAGTAAATCAATTTCCCCACAAGTTTTTTATATGAAGTAATCTCAGTAAGTTTTTTTATCATCCCCAAACTTTTTATTCAATTTTTTACTATTTGGATTAACTTCAATAGGAGCACTACATGGCTTGCATCCTAACAAACCAAACTCAGACAACAACTCTGTGCAATATTTTCTCTGGGTTAAACATATACCATTATCAATGTCAATAACCTCAATACCCAAAAAATATTTAAGTTTTCCAAGATCTTTAATAAGAAACTTAGTACTTAAAAATTCCTTAAATTTGTTAACTTCATCAAGATTATTTCCAGTATTAACAATATCATCCACATATACCAGTAAGACCAAGAAAACCCTATTACCGTTCTTAATGAAGAGAGAAAAATCATTTGGACTTTGAACAAAACCATTTTCAATAAGAACAGAAACAAGCTTCTCATTCCATTTTCTTGGTGCTTGCTTTAACCCATAAAGAGACTTAATCAATTTGCAAACTTTATTACTGTTATCATCTCCATAACCTTCAGGAATTTTCATATAAACTTCTTCATCAAGTTCACCATATAAAAATGCATTATTGACATCTAACTGAAATTATGGCCAATTATTACTAACAGCTAAACTCAAAACACATCTCACAGTAACAATTTTAACCACAGGTGAAAAAGTTTCATCATAATCAATCCCTTCCCTTTGGTTAAACCCTTTGGCAACAAGCCTAGCTTTAAACCTTTCTATATCACCACTAGATTTGTATTTAACTTTCCAAATCCATTTACATGGAATAGCCTTTCTTCCCTCAGGAAGATCAGTAATAATCCAGGTATTATTTCTATTCAAGGCTTCCATTTCTTGATTCATGGCCTCAATCCATCTACTATCTTTAATAGCTTCAGAATATATAGTAGGCTCATGAATTCTATTTAGATTAGTAGTAAACACAAAATTATCAACACTCAAATTAGCATAGATAACAACTTTATTTATACTATACTTAACATCTTCAGTAAGTACAAAATCTTTGTATTTAGAAGGAAAAGTAATTTTTTCTACTAGTTCTCCTAACAGTATTATCTGCTGTTGGTTTTGGTGACCAATTAAACACATTTCCAAAAGACTCAATACCTTCATCCTCAGAGGAATTCTCATCATCACTACCAATGTTTGGTATACCCTCAGAAATATTTCTGTTGCATACTCATCCCTAATGTCCTTCCTACTATAATCTGTATTAGTATCTGATGATCTATCTACCTCAGAAACAACATCTGTATCAGTAGTATGAACATCTTTTCTACTTTTACTAGACTCTACAGTGCTATCATTAGGTTTTACATTGGTTTCAGGTATAAGCCCATGCTTTTTACCGATACTATCTCTATTTTCATCATAAGATTCACTAGGTACTTGTCTGTTTATGTTAAAAAAATTTAAATCATCAACACCATTATCACTAAAAACAAAATATTTACTAATCATATCATTTTTAAATGGAAAATCTGTTTCATAAAACTTCACATCTCTTGAAAACAAAAATCTTTTATTTTCCAAACTAAACAATTTATAACCCTTCTTGTCAAAAGCATAACCAACAAAAGCACATTTTTCAGACCTTGACTCAAACTTATCAGAACATTTACTACATTAGAAAAACGCAAACAACCAAACACTTTCAAATTGTGTATAATAGGTTTAGACTCATAAACCATTTCATAAGGACTTTAACCAGACAAAACAATAGTAGGTAACCTGTTAATCAAATAAGTAGCAGTTAACACATACTCAGGCCACATGTTTAATGGTATGCCCCCCTGAAACATGAGGGCTCTAGTAGTATTAAGCAAATGTCTATGCTTCCTCTCAACAATACCATTTTGTTGAGGGGTATAAGCACAAGTGGTTTGATGAATTATACCATTTATTTTAACAAAATCAGAAAACCTTTGATTAACAAATTCTGTCCCATTATCACTTCTGAAAACTTTAACCTTTTTATTAAACTGGTTGTCAAGAAATTTAACAAAATTTTCAATACAACAAAAACTTCAGTTTTACTCTTCAATAAAAAAAACCCAAACAAATCTAGTATAATCATCAACCACAGTAAGAAAAAATCTAAATCCATCTCTACTAGTAACTTTATATGGACCCCACACATCAAGATGAACAATATCACCTAGATTTTTAGTTTTATGTTCACTTAAAGAGAAAGAATCTCTAGTTTGTTTAGCTTTATGACACACATCACAAGGTTCTAACCCTTTAAGTTTAATATCAGAATTATCTTTTCTTAGAACATCCAGCACTTGATCTGCTGGGTGTCCAAGTCTATTATGCCAAATTGAACTACTAATCTGACAACACCTCACATTTTTACTAAACACTGGCCTACCTTCATCAAGAAAGTATAAACCATATTTTTCACTACCAGTCCCCATCAGGACATTGTGAGTTAAGTCCTGAATCATACAACAATTCTCATTAAAACTAACATTAACTTTATTATCTTTGGACAATCTTTGAACAGATAAAAGACTAACTTTGTATCCAGGAACTACTAGCACATCCTTAATAATCAAATTATTAATTTTAAAACAACCAATTTTTTCACATACTCCAAAGTACCATTAGGATGAGCAACACTTATATTAAGATAAGAAACATCAATGACATCAAACAATAACTTTTCAAAATATGTAATGTGCTGACTAGCTCCTGAATCTATAATCCAACCAATATAAGTACTATAAGTACTTATATTGGAATTATAGTTAAAAAATCTACATGCAAGAAAACTAACAACACAATTATTTACTTTAAAGGTACCTGCAATAGTAGCAGAACCCATATAATTCTCTTCTGAAACACTCAGTAACCTGATAAGTCATTGATATTGATCAGAAGTAAGAGTATGAGATGTACTCTTACTTTGATCACACTTATTATCATTAACACTCACATTATGAACATTATTTTGAGTTAAGTTATTATTATTTCTTTTAAAATTAGGTGGATAACCTATCAACTCAAAACACCTGTTTATAGTGTGACCATTCATGCTACAATGTTTACAAACAAGATTACCATTTCTATAACCATTAGACCCAGTCCTGTTATTTCTATTAGAATTTCCATTATTAGAACTCCCATTATTGGAATTATTAACACCTTTGTTCCAATTATTAGAATTTCCACCAGACTTTAACAACAAAAGCAGATGGTCCAGATTTATTATTATTTTTAGGCCCATTTCTATGTGATTCATCTCTAGATAAAGTTGCAAAAGCAGTTCTCACATCTGGTATGGGATCAGATGTGAGAATCTGACTTCTCACAACACTATAACAATCGTCAAGACCCATAAGAAACTGCATCAGTCTGAGAAGCTGATCATGTTCCTTAAGTTCTTCATAACCATCACAAGTACAATTAGGCAGATCAACAAGAGCATCAAATTGCCTCTACAAAGAATTACACTCATGATAATATTCAGATAAAGACATACCAGATTGAGTAAGAGTGTAAATCTTATGATGGAGATTATATATCACAGAACCATCTTGTTTATCATATGTTTCTTCTAATTCATCCCAAACATCTTGAGCATATTTTGAAAAAATTTGACCCTTATACAAATCTGGTGAAACACACCCAAGTAACCAAGAAAGCACAACAGCATTACATCTTTCCCATTGGTCTCTAGCAGGACCATCATTAGTGTCTTGAACACATTTACCATTTATAAATCCAAGTTTATTTCTAGTTTGTAATGCAAGTTTAACAGCAACATACCAAACCTTATAATTCTCAGTTCCTTCAAGTTTGAAGGTAATCAACTGAGAACCAATATCTTGAGGGTATAAATAAAGAGGGTCATAAACATCAAACTTAACCCCATCATCATTCTTAACACCATCCCCCTTGGGTGGACCATCACCCTTTGGTGAACTAGGACCAGACCCAGACATAGAAACACAATCAAGAAACTAAACAAATACAAAGAACACACACAACAAGCCAAAAAATAGTTCTCAGGCTTCCAAACCACTCAAAAGGTGGTAAGTCAAGAGCCGAGACCTGAAAGTGGTCTAAAAAACAACAACAGAACAAGCAAAACACAAAAAAGAAACCACAACCTCCTTGTATCTCCTCTACAATTAACAAACAACTATCACAAACCTCGAATCAATCAACACCAGTAACTAGTTAATCCCTTCGACACCTAAACCCCACTAATCAAACAAAAAACCTAATAAAACAAGATATAAAGAATAAAGGTGCGAAATGTGTTACAATGCACGCGCAGCAAACCAAGCAAGAACTCTGGATCGGGACAATCCAGATAGAAACCAACAACCCAACCAAATAGATCAAGATGATCTAACAACCAACGCAGCGGAACGAACAACCTGCACGTGATGAACAATAAGAAAATAACAATAATCACAATTACTTACCAAGATTAGAAAACCCTAATATCTGATTTTAGGGTTTTCTAATTAATCAATCAAAATCAATAATTAGACCCAAATAATGAACCCACAACTCACCAATTAGATCAGAAACAGTTTTAACAAAAAACCCCCAAATATTTTGAAACCCTAATTTCAAATAAACTCAATTAATCTTTATAAAAACTCAAATTAACCAGTTTAAACAACGATTCATCAAAAACAAACCAAGATCTACACAAATAGATCAAAACCCCCAACTTTTAAAAAACCTTAATTTTTTAAAAAATGATTTTAATCACGATTCAGAACAACCTGGCTCTGATACCATGTAAAAACTAATGAATCAATGATCAAAAACACCAAGAACATATAAGAGAGAACCCAACCAACCTCTCCTTGGCTCTCTTTATCAATGATCAATTTACAATATCTGGATACAAGAATGAAAACAAAGAACAATCGCTCAAACTCACAAGATTGATCAAGATTGATCAATAACAAGTTTCTCTCTCTAGAAACGAATAACAGAAACAAAGAATGAAAAGTTAAGTAAACGATTAGGTAGAATGAGTATATAAACTCATTATCTTCAGCTCAGTCCATAACTTTCGCACTTGTGCACTTCTAGTCCTCCTTGTTTATATGCTTGACACTTTAGTAGATAAAATAGTCCTCCAACTTTGTCTTGTGTCCAAAGCAGTCCTTCAGGTTAAGGGCTTATATTCCAATAATATTGAAAAGTGCAGAATGTTGAACAACTGAAATGTTAAGTAATTACTCACAAATAGCAGGTATTATTTTTGTGTTGTTAACCAATAACGTGTGTTTGGTTGAAACCAAAAAAACTGTAGAAGATAAGCAGTCCTTGTGATTTTTTTGTGCTGCCGAATGCATATAATGTTCTCTTAGATCAGATTCAGTAGGAGAGTGACCATGCTCACACACTACATTTCTTACTATCAAAATGGGTCACGTTGACCCATAGTATTAAAATAGATAAAAACCTGAACTATTGTATTCAAATCTTTCGTATAGTACAAGTGAAACATTCATCTTCATCATCGACTTGATTGACTTCCACACAATACTGCTTCCACAACTTATTATTTTTACGCTCGTCTTCATATTATTCTTCATAACTTCATAAGTGGAAGACACAACATATAAACATTGAATGAAATAAAAAGAATGTTGTTATGTTTTAAGAGTGATGGTGACTAATGAGATTGAAAGTGAAAATATAGTGAGCATATGTTCCACTCTTTATATAGTCACAAGCTAAAAAGTGGCGCTATTATAGAACTCAAAAGTAGCAATAAACTATTCACAAATTGTTAGGATATCCCTGAAACTTAGGAGTGATTGTTAGGGTATGACAGATTGTTAGACATAAAGTTATGGATAACTACAAAAAGTAATTTACACAGATGAGATTAAAGTAGTAGCACTCATCTTTTTTTCTCTTTGTAGCATCAGCAATAGAAAAGGGAATTATATATCAATCTTATCCTTACTAACCAATCCAACGATTCACAGGTGTGCCTATTATATCACACTTTAAGAGTGTTTACCACGTTAACGCTCCCCTATATATATATATATATATATATATATATATATATATATATATATATATATATATATATATATATATATATATATATATATATATATATATATATATATATATATATATATATATATATATATATATATATATATATATATATATATATATATATATATATATATATATATATATATATATATATATATATATATATATATATATATGAGTTGGGTTAATGTGGTGTACTAGGTTAAAATTGTTAAAATAAAAAGTAATTAAAACCATGGATTATTAATAATTAATACACGAGGTTTTGTATGTGGGTTCAGAATAGTTCTCGGAATCTCTTCGAATTGATCTCTGGTTAATTGTGCGACTCAGTTGTTCTTGGTGAATCAAATAAAAGAGTTGTCGTTGTCTAAAACTAATTAAAAATAAAGACTTGGAACAATTAAAAATAAATTAAAGACGGTAAAAAGAAACAACAATGAAAGATTAAAACTTGACGGGAAATAAATGACGAGAAATTAAAGGCAAGAAAGGTAAATAACTCAAACGTAAACTTAAACTAAAAGGAAAGCAAGTAAAAGTGCAAATAAAGAAAAAGGCGGGAAAAATAAAGTTTAAAACTAAAAACCGAAAAACTCATTCGGAATAAAACCTTTATCCGGAATAAACATGCTATTCGGAATAAAGTTCTACTCGGAATAATGGGCAATCCGGAATAATCGACTATTCGGAATAAAGAAGCTCTACTCAGAATAAATAGCTCTACTCGGAATAACCTAATATTCCGAATAGAAGACTCTATCCGGAATAATAAGATATTCCGAATAGAAGACTCTATACGGAATAACCTAATATTCCGAATAGAAGACTCTATACGGAATAACCTAATATTCCGAATAGAAGACTCTATCCGGAATATTAGAGATATTCCGAATAGAAGAATAAGAAAGCAGTCTATTCGGAATAACTGGGCAGGAAACAGTAAACATGAACAAGAAACAGGGGATGAAGAACAAAGCACGAATTTGATCAAATCTAACCAAAACAAACCAAAAGATTAATCCAAAACAACCACAAAGCATCTACTAACAATAATCAATCAAAACAAATCAACAAAACTAACAAACAAAGCCAAATCAATCAAAACCCACTTGATCAAAACCATAAAAACTCAAGAACATGAACAATGAAGATGAAGAACAAATCAAACAAGAAAGGTAGAAGGAGATTAACAATAAGGTAAAGATTAACAACAATTAAAGGTAAACTTACTTGGAATTAAAAGGAATTTAAAGGTGCATAACATGAAATTAAGGTGCATCAAAATTAAAGTACAGGAAATGAAAATGAGGGAAGGATGGGTTGTCAAGCCACCAACCACATGAAAAATGAAACTACCTAATCTATATATAGGGGAATTAGGGAGGAGCTTAGGAAGCTTCCTCCCTCTTTCTTCTTTCTCTTAATTGCACCATTAGTCCTTAAGCCTTTTAATCTTCTCAAATCTTGGACTTTAATGACTTTTGGCTCGGGATTTCTTTGAACTCGTATTGTAATTCTTCAATAAATTAGACTTGAGTTCTCCGGCTTTTGGTGAACTTCCGTCTTTTGACTTTTTCTTCGATAAATCTTCAGAATTGGTCTTGGACTTCCGTTCTTTTTACACTCTTGATCTTTCGACTTCATCTTTCGTCTTTTTCTTCGATAAAAGCCCGTGAATGCCGTGTTTTCTCCACTTTTAACATTTTCGTCCTAAATCACAACAAAAACACAAACCACGCATAATTCCGACAAAAATGATATAAAATACATGTTTTGGCTCGGTTATTATTGTAATTAAGTGGTAAAAAGGATGGGTGTTTTCACACCTATCAAATCCCCTACACTTAACCATTGCAATGTCCTCATGCAATGCATTAGTTACAAAACAAGTTTACATTTTTCATCATAATTAATCCACGTTGGCCTTTATTCACGAGATAGAAAATTATAAACATACAAAGTAAAGAAATCAAAAACATACCTTTTGGTTTTGGAAATGTCGTGAATGATCATCATCCTCAAGTTTTCACTTTCTCCAAACCAAGCTTAAAAACGAGATCATTGTTATTATAAGTTAGTAAACTAACACGAACTTATGTGGGCCAATTATTCACTTAGACTCCCTTATTCCTAGGTGTATCTCTTATATTTTATTGTTGTCTTGAATGATCACAAGGATGCATTTTTGACTTATTTCGATAGTTATTAAGGATGAAAATAAAGTGAACGATTTAACCAATAGTTAGCTAAAGGACAAAATCTTTTAAAACTGCTTCTCGCGACCTCATAAAGTTCATATCTTGGCATAACTCGCTTCGAGATTTGAGACCTTTCTCGGACCGATATTTGGCAGTGACTTCATACTTCAAATCTTGAGAGACGTTCATGAAATAATGGCCTTCTCTTCATAATAGGAATTTCTTCACTTGAAGTTTTGAGAGATTCATACTTGGACCACGACTTCTTCATTTTTCTCCAATCTTAATTTGGGGTTTTGATATACAACGATCCGCCTCCTTTTTGGACTTGGCTTTATTTATCCTCATACCTTGCTAGGGTCTTTTCGGATAGACTTCTCCATGACTTTTGGGGAGTTTTCGATTTTCGTCGTGTGTCTCGATCCTTCATATTGATTTTCGATAAATGATTCTTCACATCACTTTTGGATCTTTAGCAACAAAATGTAGCCCTCATGTCTTGTTAGGACCTTTTTGGACTCGCCAATCTTCGCATCCCGCTTCAATAAGTTATGCCTTGGCTATGAACTCTAATCCATATCGAGCAACTTTTAAACGATCTTGGGCTAGAAGCTAAGTAACTTTTCAAATTGTACAACCTTATTTATTGCAGATAAATTTATTAACAAGCGATGGGAGAATACGCTTATAATTAACTCACATAAATTCACGAAAGAATACCAAACTTATAATTGGCTCTATCATCTCTCGTTCTCCACAGTTTAAAATCTCAAGGAATGAGACTCGTGGATGCTTAGCATATTAAACCAAAGTTTTGGGTTTTCGAGTCGCCTATAGGATCTTGCAAATTCTTGGACTTTTTCAAGTTTAGAAATCACATTTTAAAGTTCCCTTGATAAACGACTCTCTAGGATCAGTTATAGGAACTTGCGAAAAGTTCTTGTTCTTAACCCGTGAGAGTTAAGACTTTCGTGTTTTATAGCTCCCTATATAAAAGCCTAGCAAAACTTGACTTAAACACGTTAAGGATACTAGCTAGAGTAAACTAAGATAAGTAAACTCGGGTTGAGTCAAAAGATTCACAACGTTTGAAAATTAAAATCACTTTATTCAAAATTTATTCTAATAAGGAAATAAAATAACTATACAAAGGTAAAAACAACTATACAACTAGGCCAAAATAGATTAAATTTTTTGAAAAATGTCGAAAAATCAAATTTTCCGGTTAAAATGAGGACAAATACAAGGAAAAGGCCACTTAACTTCGATAGAAGTCCCCCTACACTTAATATAAACATTGTCCTCAATGTTTAAGCATGTGGGAGTAAACTCCCCTACACTTAGGAAACATTGTGCATGTTGTTTAAATCTCGCTAAGGAAAAGACAACTAAAGAGATTCCTATTTTAATATTGGGAAATATAAAATAGTGAATCGAAAAGAGTTTAGGATAGAACCGGGAAGAAGGGAACACGGAATCACGGTTCGTCAAAAGTCATCAAGAGTGTGTCTTTGAAGCTCTAATCCCTGCACATGATAAGAAAGAAAGCAAGAAACACCACGGGGCTCCCCCTACACTTATGGTGAAAATAGATAGATAATTGGGTTGCCTCCCAAAAAGCGCTTGTTTATATTAACCGAGTCACGAGCCTGACTCGTCCCCGAATTAAATGGTCCATGGGGAAGCCTCGAATGCAATACCGGGATCAAAGACCTTGTCCTCGTTATGCGGAGGACATCAACAAAGGAGAGGCGGGGGGATAAGTCTTGAATGGGAGAAAACCCCTGTCAACATACGAAAAGTATGTGAAATCAAGATCCACGGGAGGTGGGTTGGGTAAAGTAAGCACATTGTCCTCCCCCAAAGACAATGGATGCTGAGCAAACGGCAAAGCCGTAATGGTATCAATCATAGCATAATCAATGTCACCTCCCGGGTCAAAGCACTCATCCTCCGTGATGGTCTCTAACAGAGTGGATGAAAGGTGCTCGGGAGGGGGACTTGGGACAATACCCTCCTGCAGCAAATTATCAAAAATAATGTCCCCCTCCGTGTCATAATCATCAATACCTGGAGGGATGGAGTGGATATCGATTTCTTCGAGTAATGGGTCATTATCTTCAACGGGAAGAATAGATGGAGGTGAAGAATCGGAAAGAGAAGGAGAAGTCAACTCTTCGATTTGAGCAATAAGAAGGTGCACTTTTCGTAATCTATCGCGAAGAAGCACATCTTCCACCTCATCCACAAGATCAAGTTCATCGGTGAACTTCTCGTAAGCCGGAGAGAATAAATCGTCATCGCCCGCATCTCCCGGTGGAGATTGAGAAACTTCAAAAGTGAAATTCTCATAGCAGAGAGAAGAATCGTCATCACTAGGATCGACCTCTTCCGTAAGAGCAATGTCGTCCTGAAGCTCCATAGCAGTTAAGTCACAAACCTCATCATCCAATACCTTTTCGAGACCAACATCACTAAGCTCATTCAACGAATCAAGATCGTTAGACGCAGTAGGAACATCGAGAGTAGGAGCAGCAACTTCAGAAGATGTGTTGAAAGGGCATACAGCATCGTCGTCATCATCATCATAATAGTATTGATGCACAAGAGGAGGGGTATAATCACTAAGATTAGAAACTTGCTCTTGTTGCAGTCGCTTTTCCTCCGCCCATGCTTCTTTTGTTAGACTAACGACTTCTTGAAGTTGCATAATGATGGAGTGTATTTCGGCATTCAAAGTAGTGTGTTGTGGGTCAAGATTAATTTGCTGAGAGGATTGATGATTGAGGGTGTGATGTGGGGGCTCAAAATGTTGAAAACCTGAATTATACCATGGTTGTGGCTCATAGTAGTTCATCGATTGAGAAGAATTAGAAACCGGGTTTGGTTCGTAATAATCCATTGGTGAAGAAAACTGAGGACACGGATTTTGCTCATAATAATTCATTGGTTGACAATAATATGTATCGTGAGGACCCCCACAGTTGTTGCAAAACAGGTAAGGAGAAAGACTGGGTGCATCTTGTGGATAGCTATTATCATTTTCATAATTAGACCCCGGTTCTTGCCCGTGATCATACGGGTATCGAACCGGGCACGAAACATGCCAATGAGAATCGCTTCCACAATAGATGCACGGGGAAAGAGTGGGTGGGTTCAAAAAGGACGAATTAGTCGAGTTGCACAAAGGACAAAATCCGCATATGAATTGTGTATTGTTGATATCGTTTCCGCACCGCTCACATGTACACCATTGACATGAGTCGTTCCCGTACAATCGTCTCCCACACCCGACACAATGGACATAAAAATCCATAAAGAAAGATAGATAAGCAAGAAGAATATTTTTAGTGCAAAACTTTTGAAAAAGAAATGCTTTTTATGTTTTTTCAAATGTTTTTGGATTTTTGAAAATTTTTGACGCGAAATATAACGTTCACAAGTGAACGGATCCCAAAAGCCAACGCGTCTCTCACAAAAAATCGTAAATCCTCACGAAAAGAGCCGGCAGCGGCGCCATTTTAATACACGAGGTTTTGTATGTGGGTTCAGAATAGTTCTCGGAATCTCTTCGAATTGATCTCTGGTTAATTGTGCGACTCAGTTGTTCTTGGTGAATCAAATAAAAGAGTTGTCGTTGTCTAAAACTAATTAAAAATAAAGACTTGGAACAGTTAAAAATAAAGTAAAGACGGTAAAAAGAAACAAAAATGAAAGATTAAAACTTGACGGGAAATAAATGACGAGAAATTAAAGGCAAGAAAGGTAAATAACTCAAACGTAAACTTGAACTAAAAGGAAAGCAAGTAAAAGCGCAAATAAAGAAAAAGGCGGGAAAAATAAAGTTTAGAACTAAAAACCGAAAAACTCATTCGGAATAAAACCTTTATCCGAAATAAACATGCTATTCGGAATAAAGTTCTACTCGGAATAATGGGCAATCCGGAATAATATGGCAATCCGGAATAATCAACTATTCGGAATAAAGAAGCTCTACTCGGAATAAACAGCTCTACTCGGAATAACCTAATATTCCGAATAGAAGACTCTATCCGGAATAATCAGATATTCCGAATAGAAGACTCTATCCGGAATAATCAGATATTCCGAATAGGAGACTCTATACGGAATAACCTAATATTCCGAATAGAAGACTCTATACGGAATAACCTAATATTCCGAATAGAAGACTCTATCCGGAATATTAGAGATATTCCGAATAGAAGAATAAGAAAGCAGTCTATTCGGAATAACTGGGCAGGAAACAGTAAACATGAACAAGAAACAGGGGATGAAGAACAAAGCACGAATTTGATCAAATCTAACCAAAACAAACCAAAAGATTAATCCAAAACAACCACAAAGCATCTACTAACAATAATCAATCAAAACAAATCAACAAAACTAACAAACAAAGCCAAATCAATCAAAACCCACTTGATCAAAACCATAAAAACTCAAGAACATGAACAATGAAGATGAAGAACAAATCAAACAAGAAAGGTAGAAGGAGATTAACAATAAGGTAAAGATTAACAACAATTAAAGGTAAACTTACTTGGAGTTAAAAGGAATTTAAAGGTGCATAACATGAAATTAAGGTGCATCAAAATTAAAGTACAGGAAATGAAAATGGGGGAAGGATGGGTTGTCAAGCCACCAACCACATGAAAAATGAAACTACCTAATCTATATATAGGGGAATTAGGGAGGAGCTTAGGAAGCTTCCTCCCTCTTTCTTCTTTCTCTTAATTGCACCATTAGTCCTTAAGCCTTTTAATCTTCTCAAATCTTGGACTTTAATGACTTTTGGCTCGGGATTTCTTTGAACTCGTCTTGTAATTCTTTAATAAATTAGACTTGAGTTCTTCGGCTTTTGGTGAACTTCCGTCTTTTGACTTTTTCTTCGATAAATCTGCAGAATTGGTCTTGGACTTCCGTTTTTTTTCCACTCTTGATCTTTCGACTTCATCTTTCGTCTTTTTCTTCGATAAAAGCCCGTGAATGCCGTGTTTTCTCCACTTTTCACCTTTTCGTCCTAAATCACAACAAAAACACAAACCACGCATAATTCCGACATAAATGATATAAATACACGTTTTGGCTCGGTTATTATTGACTTAAGTGGTAAAAAGGATGGGTGTTTTCACACTTATCAATAGTAATGTCACTTGATTAAAATTAGATAATGGCATTTGAGTGAATAACTTGAACTTGATGGCTATATTCCAAACACTATTAGTAATACAAACTGATATTTCAAATGATACGTTATTTTGTGGACGTTGATTTCATGGACAATTAATTCGTTTCTTTTAAGCAAATTTGTTTTTTTTTCAAAATGAAATTTGGTAATATCTACATTTGTTTACCTAACAGAAATACTTTTCATTTCACTGATACATGATACGGTACAAGTTTATAAGTAAAAACAAAATAATATATGTTGATACATAAGTTCTATTAACTTATTGATAGGTATAAAATTAAAACACATACTGCTACACAATATAAGAGCTAACAAAAGGACCATTCTTAAACTGCAATAAATCTGATACACAACCATCTATTTTATAAAAAATGGTAAGTGATACGAAAAATGCAATGGCATAACCATCTCAAGGAGCCACAACGATAAGTAAACGAACAAAAATTATATAAAGGAGCAACAACTCATCCATAAGTACTAATACACGACCAACAACTCGTACACAAAGACAAACGATGTGCATGCATTAGTAGCAACAACGATACACGTGCAACAATGGCATGAAGTCGTACACGAAGAAAAACTCGTACATGAAGAACAACTCGTACATAAAAAGCAACAATATACGTGCAAATGTAGCTACGTACACGAAGAGAAACTCGTACACGAAGAGGAACAATAATACACATGCAAAAAAGGTAGCTACAACTCGTACACGAAGCGTAACTAGAACAAGAACAACTCGTACACGAAGCTTAACTAAAACAAGAACAAGTCGTACACGAAGAGTAACAAATACACCAATACCAATAGCTCGTACAAGAAGAGCAAAACTTGTGTATGAAGAACAACGTGTATAGCACGTGAAGGGACACAATACACTTATACACGTGATGAAAACTAGAAGGCTTATCACCCAAGATTGATGAGAATAAAAAGAACGTTAAGTACTACAAATAACAAATACTAAAATACCATTTTTACAAATCAAACAAGATTGGCGTATCACTCAATATGTATTATTATCACCTTTAGACATGCATGACCAGATAGTGAAATTCATGTACCATTTGATTATAAAACTATATTCTAATGATTAATCACTATTATTTTATTATACACATGGTATAAATAATTGTTGATACACAAGAAAGAAAAGTTCGACAATCTAGAGCTACGGTCGACACTAAAAACATTAACTCGTGATTTTTGTTGTTTGGGATTGAAAACCCCTTTTTTCACGGATACAACCTATATCCATCATGGCATTTACATCGACGGCGTAATCAAGACACACCTAAAAGACACTTTGATATCTATGACGGTTTCTAAATTGACGTGTTATTAGAAATAAGATCGACGACGACATCTAAAGAGATTTTATGATTTCATGCCCGTGAAAGTCATCATTAGCAGCGACGCCTTTTGGGTAGCCAAAATGTGATATGACAGATCTATTTTTTCAGTCGACGGATAGGAAGAAAAAAATGTAGTTCATACTTGTATGATTTTAGATGATACTGAAATTATGGAAGATGGTTACCTATTTTTTTTAATAATTCATCCATGATATGCGAGAGTTATGGGGACAACATGGCTTTTTGTAACAGCTATTACCAACCTAACATAACTAAATTACCCTCATCATAGTACTAAAATAATTCATTTCAATTTCAATTTTCTTTTATTATGTTTCTTTTCATCTTAAACTAATTAGAAGATCTAAGGGTCTAAAAGGCTTCTCACTTTAACAATTTTAAGAACCTACACTATTTTAACAAAATTCATATATATATATATATATATATATATATATATATATATATATATATATATATATATATATATATATATATATATATATATATATATATATATATATATATATATATATATATATATATATATATATATATATATATATATATATATATATATATATATATATATATATATATATATATATATATATATATATATATATATATATATATATATATATATATATATATATATATATATATATATATATATATATATATATATATATATATATATATATATATATATATATATATATATATATATATATATATATATATATATATATATATATACTAGCCTTTAGACCCGTCCGGTGGACGGGCTAGTTTTAAGTATATATTTTTTTATGAAAATTGAAGTTATGAGTGTTTGTATTAGAAGTTTAGTATATATAATGTTAGTTATGACATTAATATTTTAATAATGTAGTATAGAATGAAAAAAATAACGTAGTTTAAAATATTTTATTTATTTAAGAATATTATGAGTTAATTGAATTTGCATACGTTAACGTTATGAATAACTTTGTTACATTAAACTTTTTTAGAATTTTAATAACATTGTATAAATATTTCATGTATTTTATAATTTTATGAGGTAATAATTTTGTATATTTTAATGTTATGAATAACTTTTTTACATTATTTTTTTAATTAATATTATTATTAAGTTTTTTTTTGTTAGCAAAAACATTATAGTTAAATATTTTTTAGAAATGATTTTGTTTTGTAAGTTTTATGGTAAAGTGTATTCTAGCAAAAGTAAGCCCAAAAAGCTCATTACTTCTGGTATTATTTTTTTGTCACGTGTATAATATAGCAATAGTATATAGCCCAGTCCGAATATCTAAAAATATTTTCATTTTAGTAAGTCAAAATATTGTGAATTATTTGTAATTCCTATTTTTTTTTTGAAGCATTTTATGACAACCATTTAATGAATTACATGTGTCATTTTTTAGAATTTTGTATTTAAGACATCATTTGTAATTCCTATTTTCTTTTTGAAGCATTTTAATGAATTAGGGTGGCAAAACGGAAACGGACGGCGGGCTAAACAGACGGGGACAAACGGACAAGCTAAATGGGTGGGTTTAAACGGGCGCAAGTTAAAATAGGAAAAAGAATATAGAATATAGAAATAAAAAATAATAGTTGTTTGAAAGTTTTGGACAAAAAATTTAATATAAAAGATTCGCCAAGTATCCTATTTACTATTTTGCATACGTCCATTGAGCCTATTAATGTCTTACATGTGCGATCATTCGATTGTTCAATAATACTGAATGGGCAAAACCCATCTTTTTTTAAAAGTGTCAAAAGTGCCCAACCTTTGCAAATATGCAGCTTTGCGCAAAATATTGTAATTTCTTTGGTAAATTTTATTAAGGTGTTGTTGTATCTTATGAAAATCTTCATATATTTATCTTTTTGATAATGGCATGTGTTTCTTTTTTTATGCAAAACCAATATGTGTGGAACGAATCACATTTTTGTGCAAAATTAATATGATTTTTTTCCTAATAGGTTTATGCATCATAACTTCTTTAAAAATGATCAAATGGATCTACATTTTCTATTCACTAATAACGTAACCGAATGTATTGACACATAAGTTATATCATTTATTCAGATCTTTACCATATAATAACTATACACCATCATCTTCAAAAACTTAACACATATACGTAGAAACAGTTATGTTGAACATTTTATCAAGACAGTTACGTTATTCAGCGAGTCAAATAGAGTTCTACTAATGAGGTGAAGCTTAAATAAGTCACTTTCATCACTTTGATTTAACAAAGTGACTAAGATTAACCAACTAACTGGTTCAATTTGTTTCATTTTTTGTGGTGGATTTTCTCCTTAGCATGTTTTTATTCCATAGTTCGTGGTTGCAACGCCCCCCTTCGTTCTATTTTGACTCAACTTCCCACCAGGAGAATTATCTAAGAAAGCACCATCGTTGCTCTCGTCTTTCACCTTTGTATAGTAACAGAGTCAGCTTGAGAACCTTGGAATTTTTCATCTTTGTTGTGATGTTTTCTTCAACCCATTTACAGGCTTGCGCTCATCATTCCCACTTGCTTCAAATTTTACTTCAATGACATTAGCTACAAAATCACTGGTAACTATCAAATCAGACTTAGTAACGGAAGATGATTTATCATCTTGTTCTACCTTGCTTTCAACACCACCAAAAGGCGACAGGGCATGCTGATTTATACAGAAGGTTGGCTTGGACCAAATTGTAGTGGTCTAGCCTGAGGTGCAATACCTGCCAGAACCATAAAGAAATAGGTAATTTTATGTCATAACTATGATACTCTAAAGGACATGTTTGAAGCTTGAACATAAGACATATCAAATACCAAGCTTACGATCTTGGATAGAACAATCAAAAATCATAACTCATATACCAGTGAGAGATATGATCAGTATGCAAGCCACATCATAATCTCATTATCTTGAGGTTTACTAATACATCTAAAGATCTTTATAACATCAAAAATAATATGCAATCACTTCAATGCCTTCATTAGGCTACATTTGTATCTCGACTATTCCTTGAGCATCACAAATCAATTGGTCCCCAGAGGTGGTGATCCTTTTGAGGTTCGTTTGCTTGCAGGGTTTGTAGCATACGCTTCTCGAGGTTGACCCACACCATTAGCAGCCATGGCTTCAGCTGCAGAAAAACATTCGCCAGCCGCGCCATAGAATTCTTGTTCATGCTGAAAAATAAATTATAAATCCTTATAGTGAAAATAGAAAACGCATGATTAAGTGACAAAAGAAAACGCATGACATCGCTTCCTCATCCATATATTCACATATATATGTATACACCATATGAACATTTATAAAATAAAAATTTCCTTTGCAGACACAGTACACTTAAACCAGAACAGAACAAATATAGTAGAAAATATAGAAATAATCTTTTTTTCACTTAGCTTACGTGCTAAAAAGAAACCACCATTTCTAACATATTAAATTAGTTATTCCGAGAATACCTTAATTTCGAATCATACCTTATACTTGAAATCATATAAAAGTATAAATGATAAGTAATCTTTGTTAGAACCTTTTTCTCTTCATTCAGGCATTTCATCAACCACTTAGTATTGTTCGGCTTCACTGTCATGTTTGATTAATGGGAAAGTTTCTAGTATTTTAATAACTATTTGGTTTGTCCAAATGCTGTAAACGAATTGCCTTATTGGAAGTGTATTAAAAAAAACAAAAACGATAATCATATAAGCGGGGGCAGAGGCAGAAAAAAAAAATCGAGAGGGGTCAAAATTTTTTTGAAAATAACGACATAACTAACGTATGAAGTGTCATTTGATACTTTATTTTTGTAAAATTATTTTCAGTTTTAATATCTCCATATTACATGTCAAATGATACTAAAATTATAAAAATATATTACATACCTTTGTTTTTATTAATATATTAATAAATTGTAAGATAGGACCTACCTTTATGTGCTTCTTTTATTACCAATGTACTACAATGTGTGTTTTACAGCTAATTTATGTACTATTGACACTATTCCCCTACCTTCTTCTTCATCTTCACCATTCTAAACATGAAAAACCTGCTGTACATTTAAAATTTCACCTAATATCTGGTTTTGAGTTTCAGTTCAGATAAGAAATACGTTCTTCTTGGGGGGTCAAAATACAAAAACATCTTAAATTCTCAAAAAAAATACACTACAAATTTTTTGGGTGGGGGGTCACTTGACCACCGTGACCCCCCCCCCCCCCCCCCCCCGTAGCTCCGCCCCTGCATATAAGGGTGTTCATGGGTGGTATTCAGGGTTTTCAGATTATTCGAATAGGCTTCTACGGGTTGAGAATTCTATTAAGTAAAACCTACATACATCCTGTACATAATGGATAAACTTTATATTGCATCGATTAAACATCTAAGATGGAGTCAAAATACTCACCTTTATATCATCTATGTCCTATATCTCATTGCTCTCTCTATTAAGTAAAACCTACATCCAGTATCCGTGTTCGAAATGTCACTACTAAGTAAACTTAATAAAAAAAAGTAACGACTATGTACCCTAGAAACGTTAGATTTCATCACGAGGCCTAATATACCTTCTTGTTTAATAGTTTCTGAAGTCTGAACAATACAGAAATTTAAGGTGCCTACCTGAGTCATGTTTTATCCTTTCATCTCCAAGTATTTCTAGCTATTTTAACAGGACCATTTGCTTCAAGTGCTACTTCAAGAGCACAAATCAAGAGACCTTGGCTGTAATGAATTTCTTTTTGTCTACTTTAGAAAAGTTAATGCTATAACAGTATTGAAAAGCAGAATAGCAATATTGAACATAAAACCTTCAAATTCTATAAAAAGATAACTACCTTTTGCTTCGGCATTTGCACTGTGAATTTAGATGATAATTGATATGTGCACCTGCTCGGGAAATCATAGAAGCAAGCTACCCGCGAGTGTTGAGTTTGCCATCTTTGCACCAATTTCAGTCATATCATATGGCCAAGTATATTTGATGGGAGTATTAAATAAGAATACAATATTAAAGCACCCTTTATATTTCAAGAATCAAGTGGCGGCGCAAAACATCATAAGATGATTCCATTATGAGTACTTTAATTACATACCTTAAGTTGATTTACCAATGATTGTTACTGAAGTGAGCTTTAGATCTATCTCGTCAAGACCAATGGAGTAACATACAATATTCAAGATTTGTGCCCCTGTAATTCAAAAACATATAGATACTCATGGCATTGCAAAAATTACTCCCCTACATCCTATATTCCCCAGAATAATCTATTTGAACTTCCAATAAAGGTCATTTGATCATTTTATCAAACACTTTACCGACATATCCCAGTCAAAACATATAAACAATTTTTTTTAATCAATCGAGAAGTTTTTAAAGGTTCACATTAGTATATCATGAATGAACAATTAGGCTTAAAACAAATCCCCAATTCGAGGACCCCAAACAAAAATTAAAATCAATCGCACATCAAGAGTAACAAATTTTACCTTAAGTCTGATTAATTTATTGAGGAACGTTTTTTGATAAACCGAGTGGTTAGGGATCTGATTTTTTGTAATTCGATGGGTATATGGGTGAATCGATATTTGTGTAATTCGATTGGGTATCCGATTGTGATATTGATGGGATTTGGGATTTAGGAGAATCGACTGAGGTTTATGGGTGTTCATAGGAAAAAGACGGTTATCTTCTTGGTAAAAATTTTACACCTGAACTGGGTTAGACGGGATAATAATGAAACAGTTATGGAAAACCATGAGTGAATTATACGTGTCATTTTTTTAGAATTTTGCATTTAAGGAAATGTTTCACCATCCTTCCTATATAAGGGTTTCTGATATATATATTATATATATATATATATATATATATATATATATATTATATATATATATAATATATATATATATATATATATATATATATATATATATATATATATATATATATATATATATATAGGTAAGAGTTATATGCAAAACTCATTTTAAGTGTATTACCATGTAGAACTATTAAAATGAATTTAAACTATTAGATGAGTATGATCAAAGGCTGGAATTAAAAGTGACAAAAGTTGCAATTAAACAAAAATAAAGGTCTAATTTTTAATTAAACAAAAGATGAAGAGGGTATTATGGACATCATAAATTATTAAATTTTCCACAGATATTAAATCCAAATATCTCATCTCTCTCTCACTTCTCATTTATTGTTTTTAATTTGTATGTTCATCTTCTTAAACCAAACCCTAGCCGCCCTCCTAATCACCACCAGTAGTTGTCGGCACATCTGAGATCTTGTTAAAACCGATGAAATGAAATATAAAGAGGACGATATATTGCGGTCTGTTATGTAGGCCACTCTAACAGATCTACATCCATCAAGAACCTTCGAACGCAACCAAAGCCTCCAAACCTCGCAATTCATGATGTCCAGATCTACACCATCTGATCATCGTCATCCCTTTCACATGCCGTCATGTACGCCGAATTAACGGGTATTTATAACTCGATGGGTTCGTATGTTCGAATATATAGTTTAGGTCGGTGGCTATGGTATGTTTGAATTATCTATAGATCATGCAAGTTTTTTATAATTGACTTTGTTTGGATATTTTTTTATGTCGTGGACTTGCACCAAGATTTTGTTTGGATATAATTTTTCAATTTGAATCGAAGTTTGAAAGAAAGGAATTTGATTTTAATCATTTGACTTATATTATTTTCATTTGTTCTCCACATCAACTCAGTAACACCGATGCAACATACTAAGTTATGAAACATAAAACTCAATGTCTTCTATTTTTTATTTATAAATTATTAAGAAGTCATTATGAAACTCCTTAATAATGATATGAAATATTGGACTGATTTGGTAAAATGGTAGACCTCATATGTTTTTAATATGCCTATTGAGATGACGATGGGATATTTATAGTTATTTACTTGTCTAGTTTATAGTATTAGTTTCTGTATGGATTTTATTTTCTGAAAGTTTTATAGTTAAGGCGTACACACAAAAAATTTACGATGGTATATTTATAGTCTGATGACAACACGATGCGAGTCGGGTGTAAGTTGGGTACATGTCAGGTAATGAATTTGACGAGAAAGCGTATCGTGCATAAATGTGCTTAGAAAGCATGCATTGATGTTTTTAGATGTGGGCATATGTTTTTTAAGTACATGCATTGATGTTTTCAGACGTGAACATATGTTTTTTGAAAGGTGCATTGATGTTTTTAGTTTTAATGTATGTTTCTAGAAAGCGAGCATTGATGTTGTTTTTCAGTTTTATTTTATCAACTAGTTTTGAAATTAATTTACGTTTGCATTATTGGATATAAAAAGTCTTTTTTGTTTTGTTTGTTTCAGTGAGAATGGCTCAATCGTAAGAAAGATATATGTGACGAAGATGATCAAAATGTGTACTTATGTTTTCGAAGGACGTGCACTTATGTTCTTGAAAAGTACATGGATGTTTCTGAAGAGTGCACTCATGTTTTTTAATGAAATGATCTTTAAAAAGATACATTTGTATATAAATTGTATTTTGTTTTGTATTATTTTTTGTGTATGCTATATATGTTTCTATTTTGTTATAAATTTAGAAGTTACGTGTATGGTGTTTATGTTTTTAATTATGAATTTTGAAGATCAAAAGATGTATATTAAAAAAATGTGTGCAATTAATAATTTAAACAAAACAATATCGGTGTTCAAACAATTATGCGCAAAAAACATATGTAGATTTACGATATAAAAAAATATACGCACTTAATTTTTCTTAGAACATCAATGTTTAAAAAAATAAAAAAAATAAAAAATCCAAAAATTAAGAAATTAAAAAAACATTTTTCAATTAAAAAAATTCAAAAATAAATTGAAAATGTGTTTTCCCTATTTTACCCCTTTTGAATTAAATAAAAAGATTTAATAAAACTAATTTCTTATTGGTCCAAAATAGTTCTGTAGAGTTCTACACTTAAAATGAGTTCTACATACGAAATACCAGGTAATTATTTTTACTTCAACTACTTTTTCGTTTAATTGTGTTCCTTTATATTCAGATTTTTTTATTGATTTTGGGTGTTTATAATTATACTCTCTAAGATTTGCTCGATCCGTATTCGGCTTCAAACGGTTTCTGTTTGGTATTGTTAATAAAATCTTATTTAAAAAATTGGCTATATTGTACTCGAAAAGGATAATGACATAAAGAAATGAAACTGAATTCGTGTACGTGCTTTATATGCATATGTAAATCTTTCATTTAAAAATAAGCTTTCAATATGAAAATTATTATCATAAATTAGTGGCGGCTTGAGCATTATTTTGAGAGGGTTGAGTTATTTTTTCTATATCAAATTAAAAAAAATAGACAATAACTTTTAAACAGAATGCATAATATTTAAACTACTCGTCACCATCTTTGGGAGGGACGGAACCCTCTCTAGTCTCCATTCAAATCCGCCCCCGATCATAATATAAGTTTTTAGTTGACAGTCACGGGATTGAATGACTTGATTTTCTTACTCTTTTTTTAATTGTTCTCTTGATTATTGTAAACAAATTGTATGCGGCTTGTAGGCTTGTAGCAATACTTGTGCATAATACGAATGTTTTTTCTTTATATGTTCTGAATTATTTTTGATCTTGTGATGTTTGAACATTGGCCTTAGTTTAAGATTGTGATGTTATATAGTACGTCATTCTCATATTGATTTTGATTTGAAAATTATTACTGTATAATGTTAAAAAGTAAATGCACATGTATATTGGTAAAACAATATGGTGAAGAGTTATGACAAACTCATTACCCAATTTATGTTTATATTATTGTATATAAATCTTGGTTACGAGAATTGCTTAGCGTGATTATGTTTTAATATTAACTGTTTGTTTATTGATCGGTTATGATAACAGGTACCACTATGATAAGCCACCTGAAGAATGTATATATGTTTTGTACTTACTATATAATGAGAAGATAATTATGATAAAGAAATAAAGTAAAGATATAAGTGCATGCAATGCATACAAAAAGTGCACAATATGTATCAATATAAGGGCATATGGATGAACTCAAATGCGTATAATACAAAGAAATTAAGAGTCTTTCATGAGAGAAAATACACGTGCACATATGAAAAAACCAAATATGGTCTCGTTAAGAATTAGTAGACGCTTATGTACATTAACGACAATTCTATTTATTCTTTACTTCTAAAACTTTGTATTGGAATTATATATCAGATGGTTTTAGATTGTGTGTATAATGTTTGTTATGGAATAAATAATATTTAAGTTTGTTATGTATGCACTTGTGTAATATTTGTGACAAAAATACAATAAAGGCTTAAGTACTAAAAATTTATGTAAATTTATACTATATCAACAAAACACATGTGCACCTTACCTTTTAAAATCATGCATGCTAAAAAATTGTTTTTAAAAAAAATTCAAAAACTTAGTACTATAAAACGTTTTTTATTAAAAATTTCAAAAATAAAATAAAATTTTGTAACTTTACTATTATACCCTTTTGGTTTAAATAATAAAATAAAGATTTAAATTTTTTTTAATTGGTGGATGTTGGTTCTTGTAGTTCTGTACAATTTTTTTGTTTCTGAAAATAACATCACCATATATATATATATATATGTAGAGAGAGAGAGAGAGATGGGATCAAGGGAAAACTTCATCTTGATGAAAAACTTAGAAAACCCCTTCTTAACCATTGGATCAAATCTTCCTCCCATCTATTTTTATTCCTCCTAACTTTATGGACCTGTTTGTCATACCTTGATTGTTCAGGGGTCATTTTTGTAACTTTTCATTTTATCTTTACTTACCGTATTTGTTGTTTATTAGCTTTCATTCTTTTCTTTTTTTTCTCTACGCTCCACTTATTATTATTATTTTCTTCTCGCATAAAGGGAAGTTTGCTTCAAAACAAAAGCAATTAGATTAAATGTCATAAACTCTAAATTGAGTCAACACTTTAACACTAGGCTAAATTCAAAGCCCACATACGTTAAAAAAAATTAAAAATATTACTTATGAGTTTAAGCTTTTAACTTTCTGGAAGTGTTACTACTAACAAATCTCACATATTTTTATCATTAAAGGATTACATGAAGCTTGTAACAGTGAATTCTTCGGACGCAAACTGAAGCTAGCTTACTGGGTTTGGTACAGATATGACATGTGATCCGGCTACAAAAGTCCATCCCTTTCTTAGGTTGCAGCCAATCTGGATGTCGTATAAGTCGGTGTTCACAACTTTTAGAGAAACTGCGGATTTCAAGTGTGGTGCATTACTCGTTAAGGGGTTACTCTGCATAATAATGAAAACGTGTATATTAGACAAGACCGAATCATATAATTTTGTCACATGGGATTACTGTAAGTTACACATCGACAAGATAATTTAAAACTTACATGAAAAATGAAAGATATAAACACTATGCATGTTCTTAACTACAAATGGCATACTTGTAGTAAATACAAAAAAACATTTCTAAATCATTAATCTTTAGCTAACAACAGTTCTTTTGCTGCTTTTATTTACTGGGTGTTGTTTATGCTTGTTCAGTAGTCCATGTTCATTACTCCGTACATGGCTGGTTGGGTTGAAAAAGCTAATAATATTTGTTGAGTTATCACCTATACAAAGCCAACTTCAGGGGTGCTTGGGAACTAGAATTTCCTATTGCAAAATAGATTATGCCTTTACCGATGGCGTTTTTAAAGAACAGGCCTAATTTGCTTTTTCATATATGTTTTGTGAAACATTGTTTTCTAATTATCTATGTTCTGTAGAAGCAATAATCATTTAATCTTCCTCAAAACGCAATCCTAAACACACTCTTAATCGAGTACGACTTCTAGAGAACACTCTAGTATTAATACCTGAGCTTGCCGAGTAGCCCCAAGAATCACCGACTCCATCAGTTCATCTCCTTGTTCACTTTTTCCCGTTCAAGAATAGAAGTTGCAGTCTCAGACGAATTGCTTTCTGAAGTTAATCTTTGTTCCTTGATGTCACTTTGATTATCACCAGCTAGCTAGCCTAGAACGTATACTTCACCTGCATTTTCTTCTTTTGACATTCAAGCTTGCACTTATCTCATTAATTGGCAATATTATTGACAAAAATGGTATGGCACTGCATTTATAGTTGTACCCAAAATATATCTCACATCTGCACAAAAGTTGAGTAATCATAGGGCCCTTTACATAAGTTTTCATAGTAACAATAATAAGGGCTATTGAATTTCAAGCGTATCACGTACTTTTTCTAAACCAGAAGCTCTTGCACTACTTTTTAAAATAAAACTACAATGTTTCATGTCAATCCAAGCCACCAAAGCATGTTTATACTCATTACTATACCCGCCATTTTGCCACTCTATGATACAAATAAATATATACAAATATCAAATACGTGGGAATTTCACTAAAAGAAGAAACACCAAACATTGTTATATCATGATAAATTAAACAGTTTTTATGTTGTGTCAAACGGATGCACTAATGTACTTCAAACGGATGTACTAAAAACCTTGAACGGATGTACTAAATTAACTTAAATGGATGCAATTAAATGACCCATTTCAACCCCAATCTTTCTTGAGTCGTTAACCAACCATCTAAGGCACAAACTATTATCCTTTGTTCAGATCAGTAAACAATTCATATCTACCAATATCAGCTTTTTTTATATGATAAAGAAAGCTACTTACGAGGGTTTATTTTGTCCTTAATTTGAAATGATTCCGTTATTGCTAGTTCCCCGCTATATGAAAAAAAACCTAATTAAATGACCTTGCACCTAGCCTGCAGTTGACATAATAATAGATATCATATATTATGTTGTAAAGTATAATGTTGATGCACTAATGTATAATACAGATGCCGTAATGTATAATGCTGATGCACTAGTTCATAAAATTCAATAGTAAGGCTTTTCGAAACGTTCCTTCATTTACAGATGGTACTAACTCAGTTTTGCTGGCCTCAACTTAGATACATTAATTATTTTCCTTCCTCAAGCTGATGCATCTAAGGATAAAAAATGGCATTCAGTTTCTAAAGTAATCAGATAGATATATTGTAAACTCTAATGAAATCCGCACCAAATGGCAACCAGATTGTCACTTTTATAATTATACCAATAGCATAGTTTTACTGCTGAAACAGCTGTTGTGTCATGGTGGCTTACCATTAAGGTTCACATCTGGCTCTCTCTGTTCCCTACTACATTACCCAGCTCAGATTTTTATGTTTCTTTTCATGCTTATATCATGATATTTGCCTTCAATTTATTTACACAAGAAGAAAAATATATTCCGAATATGCTTATGTTTTATTACTAAATCTTTAAATATATTTTCCATCTATTACTTGACATGTTTTAAAAATAAAAAGAAAATTCCGAGATTAGAGATTTGAGTGAAACAAGCAGCAACACCAGTATGGTTCGAATCAACTTCTTAGTGGAGAACTGTAATAAAGAAATAGTTACCAGAACACCTGTGTGTGCATCTCAATCTGGAAAGAAAATCATTATTTGAAGCACGATGCACTCCATAAACATGTCCCACTTTCACAACAGCACTTGATTGTTCCAAGCCAAGTAAAACTGGAAGTATATGCACAATATTTCATTTGAGATAAAAAAAATCCTGACCTGACTCAACCCTTTAGCAGCAGCAACACGTTCAACTTTAATTCCATCTGACGCGGAAGAGTATCTAGTAACCATGACACATTATCGGGGAAGTTCTCTTCACCCCATTCCTCTAATCAGAGATCCAGCTACTCTATCAGCTAGAGATCATACTTCAGGGATTGGATCCATTAATAACTATTTCAAGTAGAGTATTATCAACCAAATTTATAAGAGTTATCTGGACAGTATCAATAGCATGTAGCATATTGAAAAAAATGCTGATTGGTTTAGAAGATCTGCATACTTGATGAATTATCTGAATTTACATTCAAAACAAAATAGTTTAACTGTTGAAATGGTCTAGAGATCTGCAAGTTCATAATGACATGAATACTTAAATACATGTGGGGTAACGAATGTATAGTTGAATTTGTCGCTACTATAAGAATCTAAACGAGCCTTCATCTAAGATCCCATTAAATTTGGCCTAAAATTAACCATATAGATGCACTAAATCTAACATATAGATGCCTAAAATTAATCATCATTTTTTTTCATCTTACACGAACTAAAGGTTGTTTCAGACATACTTTGGAGCTTCAATAGCTTAAAGTTTCCAAGAGTATTCCAAAACTTAATTCTTCCTAAGCAATTACAATAAACAGATCAACAAGCACCTTGTTAGGGACATAATGTACTTGGCAGCGTAATATCATGCAATCTAAACAAATGAAGCTTAATAAACACGACACAGGATACATGATATGTGCAGAGGGGAGACTTTCTAAAATTTAAGAACATATTACCAAAAAAAGTGATAAAAAACTGACTTTTCAATACAAAAAAATCATAGTATTGCAAAGTACAATTTGATATCATAACTCTCACCTACTAATAGTATATCTTCTTTAACAGCAATATAGTTGGTATATCTGGAGTTGGGTTCATCCCTAACGATGAAAAAATGTAGAAAAAAATCCATATTAAACAGGAAATGGGTCAAACTGTCTGCTAAGAAAATATTTAAAAGCCTCAGATGCACAGTGATGCTATTAAAATGTTTCCAACTCAACCCAACCCGAGAAAATGTCACAATCTAACTAAAGTTAAGCAGGAAATGGGTCGGTCTGTCCATTCATCTAAATTAAACAATAATACATGTGACAATCTAACTGAAGTTCATCTAATAATTTTAGAATAATCCAAGTTTTCAAGATGATAAAATAGAAGAAAGACCGCCATACCTCTGATATACTAAATAACTTACAGTTATGGTTTCGATAATGGAAATAATGGTGGCGGTGGAGATGGTGGAGGCGCAGATGGTGGAGGCGGAGATTGTGGATGCAGAGATGGTGGATACGGGGATGGTGGCGATAGGGATGGTGGAGGATGAGATGTTGTCCAGGTCTGTGTGTTTTTAGTTGATAAATGACGACTAGTGATTCTAGTTCTTTTTGTTTTATTTTTTCACCTTGAAGTTCGACACTTATTCAAAATCTACCATCCGTTTTTAGATGTTGCAGAAGAGACCTTGTATTTCGTTTTCTAAGTGATCCATTCTAAGAGTAAATAAGATGAAATTTCCACCTAACTTAAGTAAAAATAAGTAATATATGCGTACCTAGTACTTTGAGATAGTTCACGCACAATCTCAAAGACTTTCCAGCAGCCTTTTTGCGACATTTAAATTACCAACCCCTAGAACTATACATGTGATCTGATCGAAGTTATAACAGCATTCTGCATACTTTATAACAAAAAGGAATTGAAACCATGATGATACCATCAAAGCAATGAACACACACGTCCTAACACATAGTAACCTATGCAAAATGTCATAGTAATTGTTACTACAAATACATGATTGAAGACTATACAATTCCTCCTTCCATCAGGCTTGTGAGCAGCATCAAGCAATAGCCTCCTTTTTGAATTCCAGCAACAACCCTTTATGCAGATCTTGTTTCCGCAATATATCATCAACGAGCTCTTTGTTGCTTGTTAATAATGACCTGGAAAGTCAAAATTGATCAAATAATTCACACAGTACACCACCATGTATCAAAGTAATTTTAGTAACATGAACTCCCAGATCATTAGTCATATCAGAACCTCACAATTAAGAAGACCAACAGTTTAACTAAAATTGTAGGTATAAAATATCTTTTTTTCACGAAAAAAGGCTAGTTCGTGCCCTATAAAGCAACACAAACTAAATGACAACTAAAATCCCCTAATCATTAGTAGTAGGCTATGCTTAACTAAAATATTATTTGTTTCACTTTCACTTGCTAATCTACTACTATATGTCTAATGTCACATAATAGTCAAAATCTCAAAATCAGCCTTGACACCAGGCCAAATGAAAAACAATGATCTACCCGATGCCCTTAACAAAACAATTATTTGTTTCACTTTCATGTGCTTATCTGCTACTATACAAGTATATAACTCACTTATTGTTGATGTGCTACTATATACCAAACTGATGCACAAATTCATTAAATTTTATTCCATAATAACACTGATTATTATATAATTCTCAAATGATGTACTAAAATAAAATAAAAAGTAAAAAATATGCAATTAAAAACTTACAGTTGTAAGCCGGATGAAATGGTGTGCGGATTAGGTTGTTTAATCTTCTCTAGTGAAGGTGGAGCTGATGCCGGTTACGATGGACTGGTTTCCATTGTTTAAACTCTTTCAAGTTTCAATATGGGAGTGATCGATATGATGGTGGCAGACATGGATATGGTGGCAGAGACAGAGATGGTGGCAGAGATGGATATGGTGGCGGAGGTAGAGATGGTGGCAGCGATGGTCGTGGAAAGGACGGATATGGTGGGGGAAGGAGATGATGTCGATGGAGATGTATTATCGGTTTGTTGGCGTATTTTGATGTGATAAATTGATATTGGCAATTATAGCCCCTCCATTTTGTTAAGTTTCATTTTATACCCAACATTTTGATATATTGCAAAAGCCACCCAATGATTTTGTTTTCTAAGTTTTCTACCAACACTAGGTTTTCTCTAGAACCCACCCCTATATATATATATATATATATATATATATATATATATATATATATATATATATATATATATATATATATATATATATATATATATATATATATATATATATATATATATATATATATATATATATATATATATATATATATATATATATATATATATATATATATATATATATATATATATATATATATATATATATATATATATATATATATATATATATATATATAGAGGAAGGTTAATGTGAGAGCTTTTTTAAAGTTGTAAAAATGAGAACTAATCTAAAACACCAATAAAACATTGATACATAATCATATTACCAATAATACACCAAAATATACATTATTTATACAACTTAACATTCTATTGACTAATAAACGACGACTTAGTGTGTAACGTATTACTGATACACAATTAAAAATGTGATACACATACATCAAAATCTCAACAAGATAATATCTTATACATAAAATGGTACATTTGATACACAACCACCACTAAATAACATGATACACGATACCAAGACATGATACAAATCACACTTTAAATCAAGATGTATCACCTAGAATTCGTCAATTTTCAAAAGAAAGCCCATCAAACTATTAAAAAACTTAGTTTTAGTAAATCTCTTTTAAAAATTATTTGAAATAGAGTGTCATTTGTGAGATTTTAGCTGGTTCTTATTTTTTCAACTTTAAAAAGTTCTCATTTGAACCGAAATCTATATATATATATATATATATATATATATATATATATATATATATATATATATATATATATATATATATATATATATATATATATATATATATATATATATATATATATATATATATATATATATATATATATATATATATATATATATATATATATATATATATAGAGGGATGGGTTCTAGAGAAAACTTCATGTTTGTAGAAAACTTAGAAAACAAATTACAGGGTAAAGTTTGCTAATATTCAAACTTGAGGGTAGAAACCGAAAATAATAGAAAAATAGGAGGGAGGGGAGAAATTGCAAACTTATCATTCTCACAATACACACTAACACGTCGATTTTTTCACACACAGATTCATCTCCTAATTCCAAATCACGACATGTTATATAGAAAAAAAAATCCTATCAAATTAACCTTAATTTTTACAAAACATTACATGTAAGTACCTTAATTTGGTAATTCGATCAACAATTCACTGAAGAAAATGGTGATTTTGACCCAGATTCGAAAATACAGGAAATGTAAGATTTAACTCGTAGGTGCAATAATTTTGTTAATTGTTTGAATTTAGATCAACAATTTCGAAGCTTCAGATTATCATCACATCATAATATATTTTTACCAGATATAGAACAAATATGACAAAAATTGTATGAAAATCTTGTTCATCAAAGCTGCACACAAGGTATTTGAATAAATGTATGAATGAGATTTTATAGTTATTCTATTATTATGAATTATATTTATACCATAATGTCTCTAATGTTAATTTTACTTGTTTTTTGTTATTATATTAGTAAAAAATGTGTGTTTGTGTGATACCAATGTTCTTTAGATTAGAGGTTATTATATAACATAATAGCGCATGTATGTGTATATTTGGAGAATCAGGTTACACACTAGAGCACCATATTGTATGTTACTGTGTAATGATATGACCCATTCAGAGATGATTACTAAAATTTAAAGTTCGTGCTAAGAAAGCCTAACTCATATAGATGTAAAGTTTAAATTCAAACACCTTATTATCCTTGGAACCAAACGCCTTGACAAGAACATAGAGAGCAGAGTATGATGTGTTGTTGTGAAAGTTATGCAGAAGCGTTGTAGAATGTAGCTTAATGACTTGTACCAATTAGTTTAGTTAGTTATCATCCATAAAAGGAAACGTTTAAACCACAAGTGCATTGATTTTTTACTTATAATCATTTTTATTGATTTATGAATGATATAATTGACATTTTTATTTTCGGCTCTCGGATAAGTCCGTGAACACAAAATGAGGTACTATAAGTTACATAATTTTTTATTTGTAATGATTTTTTTCTTATTTTTTGTAAATCTGTGTAAATTTTTTTGTCTTATTATTGGATAGGTTTGTACAAAAATTAAAAATATATTTGTATCAGTTAATGACAATAAATTTATGAAATGTGTATGTATAAGATAGATTAAGGAATCTGTTGGGTGTATAGTAGGGCTTATTGGGGCATTTGTTTGTTGTTAATAATGTTTTCGGGCATCAGTTCAGAACTGATTCGGGCATCATTTCAAAATAGTTTTATGGCATCCGTTTAAAAATATTATAAGGCGTTAGGGTATCATGAAAACAAACTATTTATTACAATCTAATATTTCCATGATCTTGGTCTACGTTACTCTTCACTTTTAAAAGACGGATTTAAGTGTAAATTTGTATATTTTCACTTGACATATGTGAAGTAGCCGAAAAATGTTGTCGTTAATTATGTTCTAACTTGAATTGGACTCTTCTTATGGTTGTGGAAAGAGTATTATGTAAACATGTCCTAACAACTAAGAAGTAAACGTATTAGGTATAAATACGATGTATGTACAATAATATTTAAGAGTGTAGAAGGCCTCAAACCACAATCACAGGCACATCCTAGTCCATCGCCAGAAGTTCTATAAGGTCAATCTCCTTTTGTTCTTATTACTTGAATAATATTTAAATACTTATGATCCTAATAAGTTTCATGATATGCAAGAATTATTTATTGAAAACGCAGATGTAAAATTAGACCAACAAGAATCAGAAGGTGAATGACCATTGCCCAGATGGAATTCCATGCATCACCTCAGATCTAATTTAACAACTCCCCGATCAGGTAATTCCAGAACCCTTCTTTTTTATGATTGGCTCAAGTGTAATTTTGTTATTTGTCAACATATTTTATATATATCTAAAGAAATACAAGGCACATGCCTCATGTTCTAACAAGTAGATATATCAGATACACATACTCTAGATATATAACATTCACAACCACTTGCAGGTCCTATTGTAGCACAAAAATGAGTTCCATCAAGTGAATATTTTTTGTTATTAAAGTAATGAAGATTTATTTGAAAGACCAATATTTCTAGTTATAGTTAGGATATAACTAATTTTAAAGCAATCCTCATAAGTTGCATGATTTGAAATAGAGTAGTCCAAAATGATCCGGTCACGTGCCCCAATTACAGGGCCAGAATTCATTGAAAAGTACATGCTTGTGGTAGCAGACTGTGGCTATGATTTCTAATACCCAATGGTCTAGTGATGCACCAATTTGTAATTAAGGCATCAATTTGTTTCTAGTTAAGGCATATATTTGTTTATTAATTAGAAACAACAGTCTTTTATATATAATATTACTTTAATACCCTCCTTTCAATAATATTACTTTGTTGTATAATATTACTTTAGTATTAATTTGATGTACCTTTTTATGAATGATAGTTTATTTACTTTACATGTTTTCTATGATAATTAGGAACTTCAACTCGGTGCCTCTTTTAGGAAGAATGGCGAGAACTTGTATCAACTGGCCTGTCAGGGACGCACCTTCTGCTGGTCATAAACCTGATATTCTTGAAGATCCTACTATTCCATAATCAAATGTCCCCAATGCTGATGTCATGTGCGATGCCACTATTCCATTATTCCACATTGGGTTTACTTGTTAAAATATCTTCGATGGATGGTCATCAGTTTCAGGCAGCACATGAGATGTTCCAGTGGAACCACTAATCCAAGTTATTAGTGTATACTTGTGATATCAAAGAATGCCCATGGACAGCAAGGTTCTTACCGCATCAAGTTGTTCTACACTTCAGACGTGCCTATCATTTTTTAGTCTGCACTTGTTTCCAACCTTTATTTCATCTCTTAGGTATCCTAGTTATATATTCACTTGTTGAACTGTCCTATTTTGAGTAATTTTTCCTTGTACTAATCACTCATATCATTATGCCTCACCAGCTGCTGCACTAGAAAACACAACGAAAATTTATTGGTCAACTTATTGGGAAATTAGGAGGAATCTTAATACTCTGTCCAATCAGTCCCAGTCGGTGGCCTTGCTTACTATGTTACTACTCCTTCAAGGTAGCTAACTAATCTTGTTTGTTCAATATGGTTCTGTTTCACATACTGGTGTATTCTAGAATCACCCTTGTATAGCCGTTAAGGAATGTGAATGCATATGAATTGAGCACATATTTTGATAAAATTTTGGGCATCTGCCTATTAAAAGTTAAGGCATTTGTTTGTTATAATTAAGGCATTTTTTTGTTATAATTAAGGCATCTGTTAGTTAAATTTAAGGTATCTGTTTGATAAAAATAACGCATCTTGATGTTAAAATTAAAGCATCTGTATGTTAAAATTAAAGCATCTGTTTGTTTAACTTTCAGATGAATTGGAAGAAGAAAAAAACGAGCAAAAAGACACATATTGGGTTTATGCTGAAGTTGGTATCCCCCTCTTGTTGAATTATTAGAATCCAATGATGCAAAAGTGCAAAGGGCTGCAACAGGCGGCTTGCGTTCATTAGCTTTCAAAAATGATGGAAACAAAACCCATGTGATGCTTATCCACGTGTAACTTCCATCTGATCCAGCTGATTTTGTCATGGAAGGCGTTCCTTTGATGATAAATCTTCTTTAGTACCATGATGCGAAGGTGACTACAAAGAGTCCCAAGCTTTTGAGATTGGTTACAACTTAAGTATGTTCATATATTTCTGATTATCTAACGAAAAAAATTTCACTATTCAGGTTTTGGAACGTGCATCAGTTTGTTTGACTCGAATTATAGAGGCATTTGCATCGTCTTCTGATAGGTTTGATGAGATTTGTAACAATGGGCTAGTTACCCAAGCTGCCTCACTTATTTCAACAAGCAGGAAGTAGACAGGCATCTCTCACCCCATCTACTTATACGGTATTGCAATGCTTTGTTATTTGTTTAGTACAATTTTTTATTTTGTGAGGCCGTATTTCTTAACACTTAACACAGATGTTTGCAGGGCTTAATACGGTTACTATCAGTGGTAACCATGTCTGTATCGCATACCTTGAGTCGGCCACCAGAGCTGGTAATTCTTTGTTGCATTTTGTCCCACCATGGGAGTTCTGTGTTAGACCGGCTATAGGAAATCCTTTTTTTGGTTGAGATGGCTATTTATTTTGAATTGATGATATGTTTAATTTGACTGCACATAAACTTATAAGTAACAATTCTAAAACATAATAGTCTTTATCAGGTTAAATACATAAAATGTCTAAAACAAGTTACATGATTGTTTCGGATAATAACATATGTTTGTTTGATCATAACATAATGAAATGATATAAAGTAGTTTGTTGGTTTAATTGTTTGATTATTGAGTAAAACATTAGTGCATCGGGGTATCATGAAAAAGATCATCCGTTTTTTTCCATAAAGAGCATATCGAAATAATTTAAGACATTTGTTTGGTTAGTTATCAAACGTGCCGAAACTTGCCTAAATTGTGAAAATTGCGAATTTTGTTTATGTGAGCATAGGTTAAAAACTTCTTTGGAAACCCCATAATCAGGTCCAAAACATAAATCCAAACACCCCTAAATAGCTTAATTGTCGAGCTCTTCGGGTATGCATGTTACCATACCCACCCATATTGCCATTCTTAGTTTTTGTCTTTGGTTTACTACCTGGAATGATAATTTTAGGTGATAGTTAGTTTAGAAGTTCATTATTTATATATATACACTCAACTAATTTGAAACCTTCTATTATTGTTTTGAAGATTTTATGCCGGCTAATTGTTTTTATTTATAAGCTGATATCTCTTTTCTGCTTGCAGGTTGCCGGTTAAGCTTCTACAACGCTTATAAAAAGTCATTTTGTACCTATAGTTGAAGCTTGTGACTGTGGAGGACTTTAGCTAGTTGGTGTGTTTCCTCACTAGGGCGTTTGGTCAGAATGGAATGGAATGGAGAGGTCTAATGACGTTATCCATTTTCTCATTTTTGTAAGCAAATGTATTTCCTTTGTCATTGAAATATAATGCAGAAATGCACAAAGCATGCTGCAACACACAAATTATAATGGACTTGAATCCCCATATTCAATCTTATGATTGTTTCAGTCTCACGATACATGACATATGGGTTTTCTAGGGCTTTTGTTGAATGCCTCTACGAGAGTTCTAATCTATACCAGGTATTCTGAATTAATTCTTTCAAACTTTCTTTTAAGATGCCATGAGATGTATAACCTTGATGAAAAGGGTTTCTTATATAAAAACTACATTTATGGTATGTATAACCTAATGAGATTAAGGATCTTTTAAGATGCCATGAGACGGAAGTTATTCCTATTAAAAGGATATTGTGCCAGCTGGATGTAGACAATCTATTTTCAGTGAATCCCATTCAGTGTATTTAAAGATTCAAGGATCTATTAACGTTGAAAAGTAACGCGACAAGCTGCAAACAAATTTGACCAAGTTTCAAAAGTAAGAACTTCAATCAAAACTTATAGCATCATAGTTATTACAGTTTGATTATAGCAGCATGGTATGTATCATTAGAGGTGGTAGAATCATGGACCAGGGAATTGGGTAGATGGTCAAACAGGTAAATTTTTTCATATGAGTTGAGCTTGGTTGATCCATCAACAGTTTTAACCGTTAGCGTAAAAACTGACTAATCTTGCTGTTATACAGGAAAATAGCAAGTTTAAGCAAGACAATAAGTTCTAAAAGCCATGAAGAGAAGAGCCGAGCAATTTAAAAGAAAGAAATGGTGCAAAACTTGCTTCGCTAATGCAACTTCTGTGTCATTTGAGATCGCTACAAATCACTTCGAACAAGAAGTTGATGCAACAGATTCAACTTCGTTAGACTATTTTTTTTTTCCGAGTAAGTGTTTGTAGGTCTTGATCGGATTTTTTTTTGTGAGCGGCTAACTTTCCAGACATATTTATGAAGCACAACACAACCGAACGGAAGGTTTATGAAACCCGCTAAAGAGTCGGATAATGTTATACTAACCATTTATTTAGAAGATAATGTTTGAACGTGCTTATAAGAATATATGCTATTGTTTTACAATTTCTTATAGCGTAAAGAAGAAAAATGTCATAATTGAAAAAAAAAGGAAAAAAGAAACAGGCATAACAAGAATCATGAGCGCTTTAACTGAGGAAAAAAAGTGATTATAATTAAAGAAATAAACATTATAGCTAACACGATATAATTGAAAAAAGGAAAAAACAAAAGAATAAGTGGGCGCATAACCTTGGGAAAAAAACAAACGTTAAATGTGTAAAAAAGAGGAATGAGGTGGAAAGTTACAGAAATGACCCTAAAAAGAAGATATGACAAACAAGCCCTTGAACTTAGGAAGGGAAAAAAGAAAGGGGAGGGAACTTTGATCCAATGGTTGAAAAGAGGATTTTCTAAATTTTTCATGGAGATGAAGTTTTCTATCGATCCCATCTCTCTCTCTCTCTCTCTCTCTCTCTCTATATATATATATATATATATATATATATATATATATATATATATATATATATATATATATATATATATATATATATATATATATATATATATATATATATATATATATATATATATATATATATATATATATATATATATATATATATATATATATATATATATATATATATATATATATATATATATATATATATATATATATATATGTATAGTGTAAGGTTATTTTCAGAACCAAATAAATATAAAGAACTGCGAGACCCACCTTTATACACTTAAAAATGCATATGTATTTTCATTATTATATTGAAATTAACATTTAATAATTGATTTATTGGTTATAGTTCCGAGTATGATAAGCGATATGAAGAGTGCACATGTGTTTTTATATTATGCAACGAAAAGATAGTTATAATACATGCAAAACAAATACATGTGCATGGTATTAGGGTACATGTTTCTAGTGACATATGACAATGAAAATTCATGTATTTTTACCTAATGAACTAACCCGATGAATATACATGTGCATTTTAAGAGTAAAAATGTGGTTCTCGCACTTCTGTACATTTATTTGGTTCTGAAAATAACCTCACCCTATATATATATATATATATATATATATATATATATATATATATATATATATATATATATATATATATATATATATATATATATATATATATATATATATATATATATATATATATATATATATATATATATATATATATATATATATATATATATATATATATATATATATATATAGAGGGAGGTTAACGTAAGAGAATTCTTAAAGTTATTAAAATGAGAGTCAGTATAGACCGTTGGATCTTTTAATTGTTCTTAGATCATATTGGTATTAAATGAGAAACATTCAATCAATTGATTAGAGTTACAAAGGGTATTTTAGAGAATTCTAATAATATTTTATAAATTAAGTTTTGACATATTTTCTTTTTGCTGACATCTTTTTACCGAAATATTTTGTAAATGATACACTGTTTATTTTAATACTTTTTTTTGAACTAAGTTTATTTTAATACTCCACGAACCATTTTTTTGAAGAATAAAAAAAATACACGTGATGTTAAAGAACAAATGATGCTACATAGGCTTTGATAAAAACAAATATAGTATATAAACTGATACACATCTGTTACAAACACTATCTAAATATTTTAGTTTGTACTTATAAAAAAGCCATTACAATACTACAACAAATCTTTGAAACAAAAAGTCCCAGCTAGAGATTGGCAATGCCAACTACATTCTGGTACACTGAATAAATTGTCAATTTGTGGAGCAGCCCTCACCATCAGTGACAACTTACTTAGAAACAAATATCATCCCTACAAACATCAGCTCACCAGCACATCACCATCATAAACCCGATACATCAGCGGTACACGGGTACATCAGCCATACACGCGTATACCAGCGGTACTCCGATACATCAGCGGTACACGGTACATCAACCGTACATGTGTATATGAGCGGTACATCAGCCGTACATTTGTATATGAGCGGTACCTCAGCCATACATGTGTATATGAGCGGTACACCGGTACATCAGCGTTACACGAGCATCACTTGACAGACGGTGATTATAAATGATTAAATCTTGACCCGATACATCAGCAGTACACGGTCATCACTTGGTAGGGCAAAACATCATCAAGTAGAAGTGATGAGATTGGATACTAGATACACGAACAACGCTTGACGGCAGTGACTAGATCTTATGGTTTCAACACGAGCATCCCTTGACACACGGTAACTGGAATATGGTGGCGGCGGTGCGTAGATCTGATGACGGCAGCCGTTCGACATCAGAGATGGTTGGGCAGCAACAATAATAGGTTATAGATCCTTTCGGCGGGTTTAATTGAGTAATAGCGGGATTTGATTAGGTTAGATCAGGTAGTGGCGACGAATTTTCCCGGTAGGTTTTTTAAGAGGGGTGATGGCTGTAACTTTTTTGTGTGGAGTGTTGTTATCAATATGATAGATATTGATTAGGGGGACTCAGGGAGTATGTAGGTTTAGTAAATAGGCAAATTACCTAGAACACCCTTTATAATATTTAGTTAATTTTCAATTTTTATAACTTTTAAATAACAATTGTCAACTATTAATTAGATTCTTACTTTTATTATTTTAAAAAGTTTTTATTTGATCCAAATTCTATATATATATATATATATATATATATATATATATATATATATATATATATATATATATATATATATATATATATATATATATATATATATGGATTTGTGTTCATGTGGTAAACACCTTAAACTACATTATAATAGGCACCAACCAAATTTTGACACGTGGATATTAGCTATCTAAAATAAATCAAAATTGTAAGTAAAATAAAAGGACATAACTGGTATTTACTATTTTCTCATCCTACACATTGACCGTCTATTTCATTCCTCATTGTTAATATTTCTCTCTTCTCTCCTATATCTCAAAAACTCCAACTCTTATGTTCTAAATCTTCTATAAACTCTATCTTTATCAAAATTCTAATGGCCATACATACCGATCTTGTGGCGTCTTTAACCGATTCGTAATGCTTTTTATTGCGTAGTGTTTTCAGATCTGTCCGGTTTCACTTGATATATTCGGCCACCACAACTGTCAATTAAGAAATACAACGCAAATCAATTTCTCATTAAGAAGATATAAGAATATTTTTCTATAATTTTCAAGATTTGATATTGGTATTTGCCTCTTTTCATTCTAAAAAAAATGACCACTACTATTTCATTTTTCTACGAAGATGATGCAGCAAATAACAGTCGTTAATTTTCGAGATCGAACGGCCTTGGAAGTGATACATTTGAATTTTTCATTCAAAGAGACGCATTTGGTTCCAAACATGTTTTGTTTTTTACAATGATATACAAGTTTTTTTAAAGTGTTATTTCCTCTTTTTATTCTAAAAAAAGTTGACCACTAAATGATGTCGTGTAACAAAATCACGTGCATTTTATATCTACATCTTTAAAAGAGTTCAAAATATCATCCTAGTATGTAGCCATTTTAGTCAACTTGATTTGTAATTCTCGAGCAATTTGCTTTAAGCATCCTTCGGATATTACTCTAGTGTTTTTAGACAAGTTTTCAAATATCAAATTATTTAATTTATGTACTCGTTGTGATTTAAGAATTATTCATAGAAAGCAAATCAATGTCAGATATGATAATTTGTTGGTGGGTTTTTGATCAAGACTAAAAGGATGTTTGTGGTTTGACAATGCATATAAGGCTACCCGTAATGTTTGCGATTTGTATTGGTCATAACTCGGTCGCACCGTTGTTGCGATTCGATCGCGAGAAGTCGACCGGGTAAAACGATCCTAGGCACGACTTTGTTTGTATTCTTTGCAGTCTTTTTTTTCTTTTTATATATTGTTTAGATAAATTATATTAATATTAATTAACTTTTAATTATAGAAAATTTGTAAAAAAATTTAAAATTTAATATATTGAGCTTTGTTTAATTCCTTACAATATATATTATTAATTTTATCATTTTTAGAGTTAGTTTTAAATAATGCATTTTATCTCATTTACTTCTAATCAAGTCTTTCTTAATCATTTCTTTAACGATATTTAAATATAAATATTATTATAATGTTTTTTTATTTTATTAAAAAATAATTATTTAAAAAAACTGAGTTAAGTCGCACTAGGTCGCCTTTTTGGAACAAATAGGTCGCACTAAGTCGCAGGAGAGAGAAAACTGAAAAATCATAGTCGCGACTTACTCATCGTTGCAGATAGCCTAATGTATAATGTTCCAAATATAATGCATCATGTTTCGAATGTTTTGAATATAATGTGCCATGTTTCCAATTTAATGTACCACATTGGCACATTTCAAATACAATGTACATGATATAGCTGCTCAGAATTGATCGTCTTTCACAAGTATGTTTTCAAGGTGACATAGTGACATGTGTTTCGACTAGGGATCATCATTTCGACCTGAATTTCGAATACAAATTGGAATTGTATCGATTTTTGGTATTCGAATCTTGTTCGATACTGTATTCAAATAACAAAATAAAGGTGAAGAAAAAATCGAGATCACTAGTTTGGTATGAAACCGGCATCAAATCAAGAATTTCCTAAAATAAGACGGGAAAAACCCGATTTTTCGGTACCCAGATCTATTCGGTACGTTATGGTACCTGTACCATTAGTTTCTTCTCGAAAGCAAATAGGTACCATCAATCCGGTACAAGACCGATACAGTTCACTGTACCGTATTCATCCCTTTTCGACTTTCGACAATATTTTTTTGACAAACTAAGTGTATTTCAAGTTAATCAATTAATCATGGATTTTATATGCCAATTTTTTTGTAAGTCTCCATAGTACTAATACTTAGTGGTTTTGTATTGCTAATAATTTTGTGATACATTTGTGTGATTGCGATTTTTTTCATTGATTTATTTGTGATACATTTGTGTGGTTGCATATTTTTCATTAGTTTATAACGTGTATCGGTTTTTTCTAGTCGAGTCTATGCTTACACATCCTTTAGCGTAGAATATAATATTTACGACATATCGCTATATGTGTCAATCCACTATCGAAATAAAGCATACATCACAAAATTGTGTGTATGAGAGTATGTTGCATGCATTGATATATTGGAAAGAAAATAATACGTAGTACATTAAATTAATGTATCAACATTAAGCGGTTGCATAGGATTCTTAAAAAAGAAACATGTATTATGACCATATATATCGCTTGATTTGCGCACAGACACAACTTTTCCTTGCCGAAAATGCCTCTATGTTATACTTATTTACGATAGTGCCATCAGGTATTTTAGTTATGAATCACATTTAATTAAATTTGAATCTCTTTCATGATGATTGATCCAATGGTCAAAAACTGTGCTTATCATAACCTATTTTAATAGTGTATACCACAATAACATCACCCTATATATATATATATATATATATATATATATATATATATATATATATATATATATATATATATATATATATATATATATATATATATATATATATATATATATATATATTTAAACGGATTCACGTGTCGACCTGTTTAATACTTACTCAACCCAAATACGACCCATTTATTAAACGGGTTATACGGGTTGACTTGTTTTTTACCCATACCTGTTTATCCTTAACCCGAACCTATTTAACTTCGTGTCGGGTTCGTGTCGATAATTGCCACCCCTAATTGTGCGTATGCCACATACTATTAAACTTTTCATTGTATCATGGGTTGATGATGCCTTTAGCATATACTCAATCAACCTATCGCAACTACCCATTTTTATCATGTAACAAAAAAACTCATTAAAAAAAAAATATCTCACAAACCGTTCATCGTTACGGAAAACAAAACATATCATCGCGACGAGAATTAAATGATCTATCTATCGAGGAGCACATGTATATACTTTCAAGAGACTTTTTTTTTAACTTTTTTCTTAAGTCACGTATGAGAGAATCATATATGATTCGTCACGAAACATATATGATTTTCAGAAAATCATATATGATTCATATAACGAATCATATATGATTTTCTGAAAATCATATCTGATTCGTGACGAATCATATATGATTCTCTCATACGTGACTTAAGAAAAAAAATCGAAAAAAAGTTCGTCGAAAGTTTATACATGTGCCCCTCGATAGAAAGATTATTTAATTCTCGTTGCAATGGTGTATTTTTTTGCGTTTGACGATTTACCGTTTGTGAGATATTTAATTTTTAAAAAAGTTGTGGGAAGTGGATTTTTTAAAAAATGGGTGATTATGATTGGTTAAATAAGTTTATGCTAATTTAAGGGTTAAATAGATCTTAACTCTGTTTGGATGACATAAATTCTTAATATTTTGAATTTTGGTTTTGGGTCAACCAATTAACACGAATAAATATTATATAAAAAAATTATATTAATTTTATAAAAAATTTATAAAAATTTTATATAAATTTTATAAAAGTTTTGAGTAAATTTCATATAAAAAATATATAAATTTTATAAAAAATTTATAAAAAATTATATAAAATTTATAAAGAAATTATATAAATTATATAAATTTTAGTAAAAAATTATATAATTTTATAAAAATTTATATAAATTTAATAAAAAGTTTATATAAATTTTATTTTTCTTCTCTATACGACTAAAATCAGAATAAATATTTATATAAAATTTTCCTAAATTTTCTATTTAAATGAATTAAATTTTATATTTTTTATGTCTTATATAAATTATATATATTTTTATATAAATTTTATATATTTTTACATAAATTTTATTTTTCTATTTAAAGAAATAAAAACCTAATAATTTTTTTTATAACTTTTTTTAAAATTTTATAAATTTTTATTTAAACGAATAAAAACCATTAGAAGAAAAAGTTTATAAAACATAATTGTCAAGTAAATTCTAATTATTCACTTTTTGGAAGAATTTTAATTTCCTTCTTTTTGGCAATTCGAGAAATTCGTGATTCTTTCTTTTGTCATACCAAACACAATATTTAAAAGAAATTAAAATGTAAATGTCATAGACATCCTCCAACGAAACGCCATTTTAAGTGTTAGGAAGTAATGCAAGATAGTGCACCTAGAATATCTTGGACGCTGACATAAATCAGACAGGCCCGAAACTGATCCGACCCTGATCATCACACTCATAACATTCTCAGCTATACATCAGCATTGTCACTTTTAACACCAGCACAAAAAAACTTTCACTCATAATATTATTAACACATTCTTTGAAACCCATTTTTTGAAAAGCAAACTAGTTTTCATCCATTAAATTAAAATACAAAAAACCAATTAAGAAAAATACAAAAACTAATTTTCTCTTCTTCAAAAAAAAATAATTAAGAAAAATACAAAAACTCTTTTTTCTTCCACACAAACACCGGAAAGAAAATGATATTGTAAAAGACATGATGAGTAACGCTGGCAACACTAGTGTCACATCGGCATAACGCCGAGCTCAGTGTAATTACAATGCCGAGCGCTCAACGTTGATCAACTCATGCACAAGACACCGATAATCATATGATATCTATCAATCCAAGCCTTGTGTAATTGTGTCCTTTTATTTTTCTGTCTTGCTATCGACATGTATTAATGTATCATATTCAAAACAAGCTCTCTCAGAGCAATACAAAAGCTATTAATTGGTTTGTTAGTATTTCTCAACTAACAAACCAAATAATAGCTTTTGTATTGCTCTGATAAAGCTTGTTTTGAATATGATACATTAACACAAAATTAAAATGTCGATAGCAAAATAGAAAAATAAAAGGAAACAACTATGTTTTGTTGCTTGGTATTTTTTTGTTTACTTGAGCACAAAGTTGTGTTATTGTTGTTTTGCTCACTCACTTGAATATGTTCTAACAGTCATCCAATCAGGGTGAATTTAAGATAATAAGATATTACGCAAAAAAAATATATATAGATAACTAAATTTGTACAGTAAAAAACTAGCACAAACTTTTTTAAGTTTGCACAAACAAAAAAGGGTTAAAGATATAAATTACCAACGTACTTTACGTTTTTTTCTCGATATTACTAACATAGATCATGTAATACTATTTTAACCAACCAAACTTTACATTTATTCTAAAATTAGGAATATTCTCAAAAATAACCTGTGATAACCAGTTTTAAAGTATAAATAACCTATATGTAATTCTTTTTATCGGTTGTGTTGAATATTAAAGTTCTTTTTTCCACGTGGCTTATTAAACTCTATCTCATTTGCACATGGTACCCCATCTCCTCATTTCTAATTTCAGTCAACTTCACCATTATTAAGGCATATCAAAATTGCCAGCCACAACACATACGACCAACTACCCATCATCTCCACCGCCACCCATCTCTATCGTTATCGCCGGCGTAGCACCACCCCTTCACAATGTTACATGTCTCATTCAACTTTATACTTTTTTTTATCAACCTTCAACCATATCTCAAAATCAAAAACTATTTATCTAAGTTGATAATATAAGTGAACCTACATTAGGCAAGATCTATTCGGCAATAAGCGCCTCCACCATCACCACCACCATCCACGCGACCCATCTGGGCAAGAATCCCTTCGGCAATAATCCATTCGACAAAAAATATAAACGCCTCTACACACAAATTAATTAATTTGAAATAAATAAATTAGATTTAAATTCAATACAAGGGTTTGATTGTTTTTTTTTATCAAAAATTAAAATTGATGATGAAATCGTGTAATTGATTGATGGAATTGAAAAGGATTTGAAAGAATTGGAATACCGTTTAGTAAATTTACAGTTTGAAAAACGGGTTTCTGAAGTTAGGGAAAAATGAAAAAATTTAGTATTTTATTGATGATACTGCTGGTGATGGTAATCTGGAAGGAAAATGATTTTTTGTTTCTTGTTTTTCTATTTTAAGTATGACATGGATAATGAAAATTTTAGAAATCATGTTACTTATATTAGCCGGTAGTAACAAGTTTTATTAGTTATAATAGTATTATATGTTCTATATTAGAGTTGGGGGAGTCCACTGCTTTGGCGTGGCGCCAAGGCCACCGCGCAGTAAAATCCCACTGCGGTGAGCTCCGTGGTGCTGCGCCGTCGGCGTTGCACCATAGCCACCAGCTCTCGCGGTGGTGATTTGTTTATTTATTATTATTATTATTATTATTATTTTTAATCTAACGGTCATATTACCGTTGGGGGTGGGTGGGGGGAGGGCTAACTTTAAAAAAAAAACCCAAAAACTCCATTTTTACCCTTTTAAAAAATCTATAAAACCCCCTTTTATTATTAAACTTCACACACACTTTCTTATACTCTTCTATCTCCCATTTCTTCAAAAAAGAAAATGAATCATAATTCCAACCCGAACCAAACACCTCAATGGGTTTTCGGTATGATCAGCGACCCAACCAACCAAATTTCGTGTTCATCTTCGAATCTGGGATACGTTCCCCAATACCAACCTCAATACTCCGCATCTCAATTTGCTAGCTCCGAAGATTTGTTGTTGTTTCAACAATTTAAGGCGCAACAAATGCAACAACAACACACCCATCACAACACTTCGTAACAACCTTCCGAGCACGCATCACACCACTTTGAAGAAGTCCCCGACTCCTCATCCGATCAAGAAGTCGTTCCGACCCCTATGTCGAAGAAGTCACGAAAGAAGTCGGTGGCAAAAAAAATAAAGGAAAAGATCACGTCACCGAAGAAGACCCAAAACAAGTGCGTGCGTTTTGGACTCAAGCATTTTGGCCGAGGTTTTGCATCCAAGTGTCCGAGGATCCAAAGACCCGAGCGGATCAAAAAAGGCTTCTTTTTGGTATAAAGTGTGCAATGAGTACAACTCGGTCGGGAAAAAGAAGGGTTTTAAGGAGCGTACAAAAAACATGATAACGGGCAAGTGGACTCCGATGAACCAAGCGATTAAGAAGTTTAATGATTTGGTGAACAAAACCGCGGTTCATAGTGGGGAGAGTGATGAGAATTGGATGTCGAGGGTGTACTGGTTGTATGAGCAAGTCGTTGGGGGGGAGTTTAAGCATCGGGATGCTTGGAACTTTTTGAAAAACAAACACAAGTGGAAAAACCCCGACTCAACTGTTGAAAGAAGAGTCGTCTAATGGGTATCGACGAAGAACCGGAACACTTTGGAGACGATGCTTTGCCTCGACCACCGGGTATGCACCGAATTAACAAAAGTCAACGCACAAGTTCCAACTCGACCGCTAGCACCGGTTCTAACCCGGCCGCTTACACGGAATTTATGGCGGAGCAATACAAGTTGGACCGTGAAGCCAGATTGTCCGTGCTTGCTTCCGAGAGCGAGGACCGAAGACGGTTGATCCAAACTTAAAAGATTGTGGAGTACTTAAAGGTGCTACAAATTGACACAAGTGGGATGCATCCGGTCGACGCCGCAATCGTCGAGTCCCAAAAGGCACGAATCCGGGCAACGTATCAACCACGTGACTAGTCGACGCTCGAATGATAATGTTTTTTAGTTTTATGTCTTTTAATCTCATGTTTTTTAAATTTTATGTTTTTTATGTTTTTTTATCTAATGTTTTTTAATTTGAATGAATTCTATTTTAGTTTTAAAATGTTTATTATTATCTACTTAAATTTTTTTTTTCCTACGGCACCAGTTTTCCCACGACTCAGGGATACTAATGAAAACTGGTGCCGTGGGAAAAAATGGTGTCATAGAAAAAATACTGACGTGACAGCACTTTTTAGGCCATGACTTACAGATTTCCTGTGCTCTTAGTAATGTCGAGAAAAAAAACTAAAGTTAGTTGGTTACACCCAACATTTATATAAATCCGCCCAATCCACTACCACAAACCTTTTAAAAGGTTTATACTTGTTTATAAATCTTTCTTTTAATATTACTCCTTTTAATAAATATCTTACATAATCAAATAAATTATAAAACTGTCTAATATCTTTAAACTCTTCATGACATAAACTTAAAATTTAAACCTCTGTAACATTTTATGAACTTTAAAAGATCATAGTGGATACTTTGATTAGTTTCTCTAGTAACTTTTGGATCCTATATATGGAACAGCATACCCGTGTACCAACATAATTTGGTTATATTAAGAGCTTAGGCTACGGTTTCGTGTGGTGGATTCGTGCTATAGAAAAAATATATAGCACGTTAATTTTTTTCATAGCACCAAAATTCACCAAAATGCGGAAACTCCTTCTTAGTTAACACCACAATTTCGGACGTTATAGTGACCTCACTTTTAAAACAAAGAAAAATAAAATTAATTAAAATCCATAACACGAGGGTCGGTATGGTATCTTGCGCCATGGCCTCACATTATGCCTATCATTTAGGCTGGCTATTACGGCGCGAGAAAGCTTAACGCGGGCGACGTATGGTCATTTGTGGTGTTTTCGTCTTTGGCTTGAGAAAAAATTACTGTACCGAAGCCTCTAACAATTACGAAATAAAAAGAAAGACGAGAAACTTCGATATGCAATAAAAATAATCACAATGGATCCATAGTTTCAGGCACATGCAATGAGTTACATATAAGATTTTGATACTGTAGATAGCTATCTAACCAAATTATATCAACAGCTATTCAGTTCATTTTGCTGACATAGAACATGTGTCTACAGACATTTGGTTATCAACCTGAATATTGTAAAAGATTTCCAACCAAATAATTAAGCGGTCATGCGTTCAACTCCAAATACCGATAATTTTGTAAGTATCGGCGTTAACCAAGCGATAGATATTGCATACACAAATCGGACCTTCAGCACTGCATATAAATAAAATATTAACATGACAAACGAAAGACAACATGGTTCTAAAAACAAAATATTCAGCACAAGCAAACAAATATCTAGTACTAGTACTTTTTTTTTTCGTCTTACGATTTTCCAGGTTGTGACATAATGACGTATAGTTTCTAGTCGGGTTTTGTACCTAGCCCACGGTATTATTCGTATCCAATCTAACACATATGGGTTGGATCAATGTTTCTTTGGGCTTATGGGTCCCGTACGATAATGGTCGCACGCGATGCTGTACAGACCACGTCCATGCTCCACGCGGCGGCAAGGGTTAGACAGAATTATAATCTAAATAAAACTAGCTCCTTGCTAGTTTCTAATAAAGTTGCCGTTAAAAAAAAAAAAAAAAAAAAAAATCCACTCTCCTTAATTATAAGATAAGAATCAACACCTATATTGTAATTATCTTTTGCTTAGGGCTCAAGATTCGATAATGCCCAATAGAGATTCTGTCGCCTATAGAAAGTACCCCAAAGGTTACACAAAGGTACAATCTAAACCATAATCACAGCTCTTACCGATTAATAACCCTAAAACCGATTACTTACTCTCACGGCTGAGTCTAATCGTGGGAAACATTCCCACGGTAAGCCTAACAGCCTGTTGCCTCCTAGTGTGCGGGGTCTCAACCAGAAGTTCAATTGATGCAAGAGCCGAAGCCCCGGATACCCGAATTAAGCCTAATTCGGGTTAGTTAAAGTCCATCCAAATTTTGTATCAACATGTTGGCGCCATCCATGGGACCCTACACTAAACTCTACTAATGACTAAGGAAACCCCAACATAGGGAATCAAAAGAATGCAGGAAAGGCCAGTGACGGAGGTACCCGCAACCTCTACTCAGCCACCCACGGGTGCGAGAGGAAGAGCGAATAACCGCAATACTATGAACCAATCCTCACGAGGAACAAGTCCGTAGTTCAATACCCCTGTGCCAACCTTGGCCATGGATAACCCTGATCCAGGGTCAGGACCTCGTCCCCCTAATAGGGAGACATCGAGGCAACCGATCACGGAAATAGAAGTCGATATGACAGCTCCGATCAATGATGGAAGTATCGAAGATTATGTTACACAGAACTTCGAAACTATCGTCCCACCTATCACGGCAAGGTTGAATCTGGAAAGGAATCTTCAAGCTAGGTTGAATTTTGAAAGTGTTGCGGGCGACACGTCGCGACGCTCTCGAAAAAGACGAAGAAGACGTCAGTTGGAGGAACAACCTGTTGGGAATAAAATTAGCTAAGTCACTCAGACGCTGACAAAGGGATTTCAGACGCTGACAAGAGGAATTGAGGCGCTGACAAGTTGAACGCTGACAAGAAATATTGAGGCGCTGACAAAGGAAATATTAGGATGACAAGGAGTAAATCTGCCAATGATGAATTATTCAAGCTGATGGACAAAATATGAAGATAAGAATTCAGAATATATTCTTAAATGTTTAAAATATTTAGTCAATAAGTTATTTGAGTATGTTTATCTTCTGTTTCTTTCTAAAATAGTTGATCTTAGCTTTTTGTACAAGGCTCCTTAACCTATAAAAGGAGGCCTTAGGGTTAGACATAACACACACCTCATATACACCTCTTCCACATATTTCACAACACTTTCATTGTAATCATTCATTTGATATTATTAATCAAAGTGAAAGTTTGGTATTCATATATTGTTTGTTTCTTCTTTATTCTAAGTATTAGTTTCCGCATAATACTAAGAGTGTTGAATACACAAAGTTTCTCTACGTATTACTCTTGATTTATCTCGATAATACAAAGCTAATCGATCTAAGTTTGAGATCAACAAGTGGTATCAGAGCTTGTTGAGAAACTTTGATTTGAAGAACAAAATCCAATATCATGAGGTGAACAAGGCTAGAGAAGAAGTTGAAGAAATGTCTGATGATGTTTTCAGTTAAGGCCAAGTCTATTTCAAGTTCCACAAGTTCCAATTCTTCTTCAAATTCTGATAATGAGGTATGTGATGAATCTTCTTGTAGGTTAAATACTGAAAGACTTAATAAAGAAGTTTTAAAATTTAAATTAGATGTTTTAGACGTAAAAGCTAGACTTTCAAATTATCAAGTGGCACTTGTACAAACTGAAAAGACTGTTGAAGAATATAAGAAAATGAAATTTGACCTAAAAGATCAAATTAATGTTTTGTCTCATGATCTCAAAGTTAGTGTTGAACTTAGGGACATACTGGTGAGATCCAAAGGAGTTATACAAACTAAGTTAGATGAGGCCATTAAAGATAAAGAGAATGTAGGGCTTAAGATTCAAAAGTTTGATAAAGCTAGCCAAACCCTAGAAAAGTGTGTAAGTGAACAAAGAGACTCTAGGGACATGTTTGGGATTGGGTTGAAAGAATATGTGGCTGTTCCACCATCTGATGGGAACTTCTATGGTGTCCATAGAAAGGATCTCTCTTGGACTAGTATTCCAGAACTCCAAGAAGAGGAATTTATTCTTCCACCTAGAGTCCTCTCCCCAGTTGAGGAATATCAACAAAAGGTTATTGACCTAGAAGAATGGAAGAAGGCCAACCCCACTTTGTTTGTTAAGGGTGGGATGCTTAGTGAGAGTCCATTTGTGCCTACACCCATTGAGAGTCCAGTAGTATCTACACATATCACTGTGACCAATCCCATCACTGGAAAAGCTGTTAATCTTGGCTCCCCAATTAAGAAACAACCTAGTGTTAAATATGCTGAAATGTATAGGAAACCTAGGTCACTCAAAAGCCAAGCAAGTGTTAATGGGACAGGGTTTTATCAGTCTAAGCCTAAGTTTGTGTCCAAAAAGGCTTGTTACTCATGTGGGAGCTTCTCACATTTGGCCTATAATTGTGTCAGTGGATACAATTCATTCGCTGGCAATAGGTCATCCAATGTCAACCATAGACCTTTTGTCCGCACTAGACCACAGGCTACTAGATCGGCTCCTTTCTTCTCTAAGGCAACTAATACCTAAGGTCAAAGACCCTTTCAAAAGACCAACACTTGGTATAATAGACAGTATGTTCCTGTAGCAAACCCTAATTTGGGCGCTGACAAGAACAAATTTAGCGCTGACCGGAACAAATTCAACGGTGACAGGAACAAATGCAGGCTGACAGCTCCAAGTTTGGTATAAAAATGCCACAACTAGCTGTTGTCAAACCTTATGTTAGACCATATAAACAAAGATACTTGGTTAGTAAGGGTCAAGGGTCTAAGGCATCATCCCATATAACTTGGAAACCTAAACAAGAGCAAAAATCAAATTTTAATGGTATTTCAATGACTTGCAATAGATTTAAATATCTTGAGAAGGTCATTACTAGACTCATAGGAACAAATTGGGTGATTAGGTCACAAAGGGATGAACATGGATTTGTGGTAAAGAATAAGACCACTCTAGTTGAACAACTAGACAGATCCAAGTCTGACAAGGCTTGGATCTCCAAAAAAAACTAATTTGTTTTCTTTTGAGCAGCCTATCCAAAAGCAGGTTAATGATCAAGGATATTGGGATATTGGATGCTCAAGGATATTGGGATATTGGGATATTAGGATGTTGGTCTTTCCACTGTTATTATTTTTCTCCACTAACATGTATCTTTACCCATTTTCATGGGAAAGGTAGCCTCTGATGGTGTGTTTTTGTGGTTTTTGTCTAACTATGCAGGAATGTGGAGCTACATTTGGATGGATACAGAGTTGCAAACTATTATTTATGATGGTTGGAATGTTTACATTCCTACCTTGAAATAAAATTTTGCTTCTACACATATAATGATGTGTATGCTTCTGTTAAGGGGAGGTAATTAAACCTTTATGTTTTGGGGTACTCTTAGAGCACTCTTGCACAATTCTAGATTGTGTCCACTGGTGAGTGGGGGTTAGAAATAATGAAGGCTCTTTCCTTATGAAATTGTTGGAGTTTCTAAACCTCGAGGCACTGTAGCATGCACGTAGTTTATTTTGCATGCATGCTGCCAAGACATTTGACCTAGATTTGGGATTGGTAGGTTGGGAGACTTTGGGTATATGTTTGGGTTACTTGGGGAGTTACAAAGGTTTTATATGAGTTAACTTTCTCTTTGGGGCATTTGTGAACAAAGGACTCTAGAGTTCATGTGTGTCTATCATGCTTTTTTAAATGAGTGTATGCATGAACAGTGTTTGTCATTTTTTCTTATTAGAGACTAGTTAATTTACTTAGGATTATTACCTTTGTTTGTGTTTTAACTAAGCTTTTATGCATTCTCAAGTACATTTTATGCTATGACATCTTAGCTGGTGTCATTTATAAACTTCTTTATAGACCCAAAACGTTTCATCACCCTTTCATTTTTAAATTTTTGGATATCTGGAAGCTAAATGATCATTGAGATGTTTTTCCTAGTGATTAACATCTAGTAGCAGCAGAGATCACTTTCACAAGGGTGAATAGTGTTATGGAGATGGCTGAGACTATTGGCACTAGCTTTAATGCAAGTCAAGTCAGTCTTATCATCAATAAGTCCATCTCCATATCTTATGAATCAACATTGAGGATTCATTTTTAGAATGTGGATGAGGATAGTATGAAATTTTTTGAATATCATGGATTGACGAATTTTTGTATTTGCTTGAAAGAGTAACATACATTACTTGTGCCAACTGTCATGCATTAAGGTTTTGAACTCACACAGTTGAGGGAGAGACTTACTGTTTTGGACGCTGCTGGGAAGCCAAGGAGGACATTCATGGTTCCATCCTTTGATATTGATCTTGGAGAGGAGTCTTAAAAAGGGGAGGAGAAATTGAATTTGAGTGACAAAAGTTATAAAGAAGACTCCAGAGACTCTGTAGGTAACTAAAGAAGCTCGATGTTATAAGATGTATTGAAGAAGGTGATTGGCTACACAAGCGATTTGAGTGTTTGTAAGAATCCTCTCTGTATATTTTGTTTTATTCAGAAACTTGATTACTAGAGTAGATATCAAGTTTAGGGGAGGATTGTTGGGAATAAAATTAGCTAAGTCATCAGACGCTGACAAAGGGATTTCGGACGCTGACAAGAAGAATTGAGGCGCTGACAAGTTGAACGCTGACAAGAAATATTGAGGCGCTGACAAAGGAAATATTAGGAAGACAAGGACTAAATCTGCCAATGATGAATTATTCAAGCTGATGGACAAAATATGAAGATAAGAATTCAGAATATATTCTTAAATGTTTAAAAGATTTAGTCAATAAGTTATTTGAGTATGTTTATCTTGTGTTTCTTCCTAAAATAGTTGATCTTAGCTTTTTGTACAAGGCTCCTTAACCTATAAAAGGAGGCCTTAGGGTTAGACATAACACACACCTCATATACACCTCTTCCACATATTTCACAACACTTTCATTGTAATCATTCATTGATATTATTAATCAAAGTGAAAGTTTGGTATTCATATATTGTTTGTTCTTTATTCTAAGTATTAGTTTCCGCATAATACTAAGAGTGTTGAATACACAAAGTTTCTCTACGTATTACTCTTGATTTATCTCGATAATACAAAGCTAATCGATCTAAGTTTGGGATCAACACAACCTCAACCCGAGGAGCAACCTCAGTCGCGGAATATCTTAGAGCGTATTGGAGACCGAATCCTCGAAGATCTGTAGACAACCCAAGTGGATACAGATCACTCCGATGGATCTGTGGGCCACACCGCCCAAGAAACACCACAAGGGAGCGTCCGCAAAGACAATGTCTTCAGACGAATTACCCCACCGACGAGTGGAAGGGATTATACTTCCCCTCTTTGGAAGAGTAACCATCGCAGCAGGTCGAGACGTGGAAGGAAATCACCAAGTTATGATTCATCCGGATCCGATTCTGACGACCACCATCCTAGACGTCGCAGACCTAGGTACTCCTCCTCCGAGTCCTCAAATAGTGATGAGCAGTACTAGAGGCGGTCGCGTCGATGTTCCCAGCGAGAGAACAAAGGTCTTTCCCTTCCATGGTGCCGAGAAAAGGAAGACACATTCACAAGCCGTATTTGGGACTATTCCGAAGATAAGAAACGGCGAATGCCTGCATGCATGAAAACTTATGATGGGTCTGGTGATCCAGATGATCATATAAAAGTTTTCGAAACACAAGCGAAAATTAAGCGATGGTCGCTGCCCCTATGGTGCCAAATGTTCAATTCAACGCTAATTGGTAATGCTCGTGACTGGTTCGAAAATCTCCTACGACGGAGCATAGACAGCTTCGAAGAGCTACGAGGAGCATTTAGGGGAAATAATACTCAGAGAAAGAAGTATAATAGGGATCCAGTTTCACTGGCCACGGTCAAGCAACTACACGAAGAATCTACCGAAGATTTCACCGAGCGATTCAAGGACAAATGCACCAAAATAAAGGCATGCCCAGAGGTGTTAAAAATTTCCGATTACATGCACGCCATAATAGAAAAGGAGTTAATCACGCGTTTGAATGACCGGATCTCGGTAACTTTCGACGAATTAATGAAGAGGGTTAGATCCTTTGTACAAGGGGAAACCACGACATCAACGACCAATACCACAAAGGAAAACCAGAACTACAAGGCTCACGATCAGCCCAAGAGACAGTCAAACAACTGGACCAATAATAGAAGCCTAGACTACGACGACCAATTAAGAGGAGGATGCGGGAATGAAAAATTCACCCCCTCAAGATGACTCCACAAGAGATATTATTATCAAAAGGAGCGAATTTCCCAAGACCGCCTCCTATGACAACTCATGTCGACCGTCGTCAAAGGAACTAGTTCTGCGAGTTTCATAATGACAAAGGCCACGGTACAGATGAGTGCATTCAATGAAAGACGTACATCGAATCATTGGTGAAGTCAGGCAGACTCAAGCACCTCGCCAAAGATTGGAAAGATGGGAAGGAAAAAAAAGAATGATGAGAAAGATTATCATAAAGATAAGACCACAACCATATTCATGGTACAATCGGTGCATCGAAAAACTAAAATAAAGATTAGTAAAAAAATTTCTCGAAGTAAGGAGATCTCATTCCCTCGCATCACATCAAGTAGCGTAGCTGAAGGACCCCTCACAATCGAGGTAAACATGGGGAATCATATCGTTCGTCGCATGTAAATTGATGTAGGGTCACCAGTCGAAATACTCTACGAACATTTCTTCGTACGCCTACGACCGAAGATAAAGAGCGAATTAATGTCGGTCAAGTCGTAGCTTATAGGCTTCAGTGGAGAAACTATCTTGCCACTAGGCCAGTTGCAGGGACCGGAACTGAATTACACCCCAATGGAAAAGCTGGTTCTATCACTAGTATATGCTACGAAGTGGCTTCGCCGCTATTTTAAAGCACACCCCATCGTGGTAATCACGAATCAGCCAATCAAGCAGATAATATCAAAGCTGGACGCGGGAGGAAGGTTGCAAAAAAAGAGTGCTCTGTTAGGCGAACACAATATATCCTACAGACCGCGTACGGCAGTCAAAGGGAAAATCCTCGCGGACTTTATCATAGAAAATCCAAAAGAGGAAAGCATGACAACCCCGAGGAAGAAAAGCTCCATGACCCGTGGGTTTTATTCACAGATGGATCGTCGTGCACGGACGGATTGGGCGCATGGCTTATACTCACAAATCCAAAAGGTATGGAGTTTACTTACGCCTTACGTTTTAAATTTACAACAACAAATAACGAAGCTGAGTACGAAGCATTGATCGTGGGCTTGAGAATAGCTGTTCGAATGGGGGTGCGAAACCTAAAGGCATACGTTGACTCACGGTTGGTAGCAAATCATATCCTAGGAGAGTATGAGGCTAAAGAGGACAACATGATCCAATATCTCGAGAAGGTAAATTCACTTATCGCAAGATTCAGTAAATTCACCATAAAGCAAGTCTCGAGGGGTGAGAACAAGAAGGCAGACCCTTGAGTAAAATTGCATCTATGAGCTTCGCTCACCTATCAAAACAGGTGTTGATGGAAATTATTAAGGACAAATCAATCTTAGGGGAAGAAGTCTTAGCAATCGCCGACGAGGAAGGCTCCACGTGGATGACCCCAATCATCGACTACTTAACAAACGAGACCCCCCTGACGATGAAACTGAAGCGTGCCTTATCCGGAGGAAGTCACGCCAGTTTGAAATCCGTGATGGGATCCTATATAATAGAACGTTCTTACAACCCTGGATGCGATGTGTGGGACTAAAACATGCCAGCTATGTAATTAGTGAGATTCATGAAGGATCGTGCAACATGTATGTAGACCCAAGGTAGGTCGTGGCAAGAGCTTTACGGACAGGGTACTATTGGCCCACTATGCACAAGGATGCCCGAACCTGATACTTAAGTGTAATGATTGTCAAGTACACAGGCCTGTACCACGTCATCCACAACATGAGCTAACACCCATTACATCCCTGTGGTGTTCTACAAATGGGGGATTGACCTTTCAGGTCCTTTTCCCGTGGCGGCCAGAGGCGTTAAGTTCTTGATAATAGCCATTGACTACTTCACCCGATGGATTGAAGCCAAAGCAGTAGCAACAATCACGGGCAAGCAAGTAAAAATTTTGTTTGGGAAAATATTATGTGTCGTTTTGGATTACCAAGGGAGATAGTCTCCGATAATGGGAAGTAATTCGCGGATAATCCGTTCAAAGACTGGTTCATGGCGTTGAACATCACACATCACTTTGCATCCGTTAAACAACCGCAGACCAATGGCCTGGTAGAGCGTGCCAACAGAAGCTTAGGGGAAGGTATTAAGGCACGCCTAGATGGAAAAAGTGCTAGTTGGGTAGACGAGCTACCACATGTCTTGTGGGCGCACAGAACAATGATCAAAACTGCTGATGGAGACACTTCATTATCCCTAGCACACGACACTGAAGCAGTAATACTAACAGAGATTGGGATTCCAACAATCCGCACGGCGGAAGTAGATGTCATCACGAATGACGAGGAGCTATTGGTCAACTTAGACTTGTTAGAGGAAAAACGCGAATTGGCAGCAATCAACGAGGCTAAAGCTAAGTAAAAAATGAAAGGGTATTACGATGATAAGGTCAGAGGTGTATCTTTCAAGCCATGAGACTTTGTTTATCGTGCAAACGAAGCAAGCCACGTAGAAAACATAGGAAAACTCGGACCAAAGTGGGAAGGACCGTACGAGGTGACGGACGCCATGGGACAAGGCGCGTACAGGTTACGCGACATGGATGGCCGTGACTTAGGTCGTACATGGAACATACGCAATATCAAAAGATGCTACCTCTAAGGCCACAACCTCAACATTGATACTCAGCCGTAGCCAGCTCCAATAAATATCCATGTAATTTTATCATTCTTGTTTATTAGATTTTGTCTGTCTTAGGTATTTTTCATTCTGTTTCAAAATAATTACACAAAACCCTAAAAACAAATAAATATTCAATACATAAAACACAAAAACCTAAACTCATATTTATTCGTACGTTTTATTACACAAATATTACACAAAAAATATTACTCATATTAGACAACTTAATTAAGTTGCTCAGTGAGATATAGAAACTTAAGACATTCAGAAGGGATGAAACATGTTTACAATGCAAAACATTTTTTTGGAAATGTAAATCCCTTAAATATCTAGAAATTGAAAAGTGTTTGTCAATTGGATTGTTCGACAAGTCGCTATGTTGAGTACATTCATTCCTAGCAGATCAACTGATGTAATGGGTCTATGTCAATATAGTTCTAGGATTCAAGGAAAATACTATGGTTTATAACACTATAAGTTATGTGTTCAAAATATTTTTTGATCGTCCTGAACTTACTGGCCCAAACTTCAATGATTGGTACCGCTCACTAAGAATTGTCTTGGGAGTAGCGGGTACTATTGATATCTTGACCACTCCTTATCTAGAGGATCTTGCTAAAGGAGCTTCTGAAGCGCAAAGGTTTGAACATGCTGTTAATGTTAAGAAGCACTCGAAGGTGGCTTGCTTAATGTTAGGGAAAATGTCCCCTCCGCTTCAAAAGAAGTATGAGTTATTTTCGCCTAAGCGTATGCTTGATGAACTCAAGGCTATGTTCGAGAAGCCGTAAGCTGTGGAGATCTTCGACTTAGTAGATGCTTTGCATAGCTGCAAGAAAACTCCTGAAAAGTCTGTTAGTTCCCAATACATGGAGATGAGGGGTTATATTGTGACAACCGTGGTTTTGAGGTTCGTCACTTGGTCTTATTTTTAGGTTAATTTATGTGTGACTATATGATTAGCGTGTTTACATGTTTATTTTGCGTGAACGAGGTTGGTGTGGATATTGTATATGGGTATAAAGTACTCATAAATAAATCGAGGAACGGTTATTTCATGTTCATGAGCTCACAATTAGTGACTATGAAATGAAATGGTGTTATTTTGGTGTTTACGTATACGTATAAGTATTATATTAAATTGTATTTTTTAAGGATTTGGGGTTTAGCATTTAGAGGTCTCGGGTAAGGTGTTTAGTTATGTGAGTATTTTCCGGGATGGTTTTAGGTCATTTAGGACTTAGTTATAAAGTTTATTTCAAAATTTAAGATTTTTTTTAAAACTGTATATTTTACGTTTTTTTCGGTATACGCGTAAAATTGACTAGTTTTACGGTTTTAAGGTTTCAGAGGTTTTAGGAGCTGAAATAAATTAAGGTAAATTAAGGTATTGTTAATAATATAATAATAAGTAATAAAAAAGAAAAAAAATAAATATAAATATATATATATATATATATATATATATATATATATATATATCTATATATATATATATATATATATATATATATATATATATATATATATATATATATATATATATATATATATATATATATATATATATATATATATATATATATATATATATATATATATATATATATATATATATATATATATATATATATATATATATATATATATATATATATATATATATATATATATATATATATATATATATATATATATATATATATATATATATATATATATATATATATATATATATATATATATATATATATATATATATATATATATATATATATATATATATATATATATATATATATATATATATATATATATATATATATATGGGTCGGTTAGGGCCGAATAAAAAGAAAGAAAGAAGGAAAAGCCCAAAAACAGGCCCAATGGACTTGTAATGGGATTAGGGGGCCTTTAGGACTTAACCAAACCCAATCCATAACCAAAATAATCAGATTTTTAAGCTCCATAACAGCTCCTAGCCGAAATTCAACAATGGTGGCCAATTAGGGTTTCAAAAATAAAGATCTTCCTTTGATTTCTAAGGTAAAACCTTCAAAACCCTTGTTCTATTAATGATTTTAATCAATCTAATCATGTAATTGATCTTATGATGGATTAGGGTTTGTGAGTTTTCTGAGATTAGTGATTTTAGGGTTCATATGAATTGATTACTTTGGTTATTATGAAGATTAGTGATGGTAATTAGGGTTTAATTATGTTAAAATCGTTTTTTAAAAACTGGGCAGAATTTTAGGTCAATTGTTTTGACCATATATAGAGTTCTACAAACTATTATTTTACGATCCAAGTATCTCTGAAAAGGTAATTCAATTGACTTTCAAATGCAAGAAACGAGAACTAAATTGTAGGTCAGGAAGTGGGTCAAAAACAGGTTACAACAGTCGGAGGTCAAAACAGTTTTGAAATCAGCGGGATTTCAATTAATGTTTTAGGGTGATTGGGGTACTTAGGAGTACACTTGAGCCCTTTAATAAGCATGGTAGTTGGTTTATATATTAAATAAGAGACCTGCAGGGTGGCTAAGCAAATGGGTTAGGGTAAGACTCCTTAATCATAACAAACTTTTTGTATGTTCAAAATCGGTAATATGCGGATAGACAGAAGTATATATATATATATATATCGGGGCCTTAACAGTAGCTTTAAGGTTGAGGCAAAAGGGAGGAGTTATCTGACATATGTAAAGGCATAGGGTTTCCTTTACAGAGATCATGGGTATGGTTAGGTGGGCGTTTGGCTTATAGTTTGGAGACCTAAAAACCGGGACTGTTTTGGGTAAAATGTTAACGGGACGGGTTATAAAGTAAACTAAGTTAAGGGCTTTATAGAGGGGTGTAATGAGATGCTTAGAGCATATAAATGAGGTATATATATGGGAGAAGGTTAGATGTCTATCATAGGTTGATGGGCCATCTTAGTGTTTGGTTCATGTTTTGATTGTGTGCTTTTGTTTGTTAGCTTTTTGCTAGTGCGCGGACTTTTGGAGAAGCTCAATCAGGTGAGTTTCATAGTCCCATATCTTTTTATGTTTTTTTTACTTCCAGATGGGATGGAAGAGACACTTTTTGGTTTTATAACTTATGCTGTGAATGTTTTATGATTGGTAATGGACTTGTGTGTGCACTTATGTGATTAACTGCTATGTGATTCTTGATTGTGTTTATGATTTGGATCGGGGGACACGTACCGTCTCAGTTATTGTGGTTTGACTTGGTACCAAGGGGATGTTGACAAGGCGGGGCTTTGGGGAGGTACATAGATGTGTGAGCATCTATGAGACCAATGGATAATGACAAGTCGGGGCCTTGGGATTGGTACATAGGTGTATAGGCGCCTATGGTACCATGGTGTTTGGTAAGGCTGGGAGCCTTGGATTTTGTTTGGAATGATTGATCTTGAATGTTAGTTATTAATGCATATTTGTAGCACATTGTCCATATGTTTAGTGGTTTATGGTGGTTCACAGCTTATTTTAATCTTTTTTCGGTTGGAGTCTAAACCTATGACTCTCACCAACATTATGTTGACGTGTTTTAGTGTCTCTTTCAGGTGATAAAGTGGTTAAGCGTGAGAACATATGTGACTAGGATTGGAGTCACGTAGGAATGCATTTAGAAGGAGATCCCCGTTCCTTCTTAGTTTATTTTTCTGTTTGTTTCAATAAGTGATACTATGAACCTATATGTTGATTTGTTTGTGTTATTTGTTTGTCTTGGGTAAGAGGTAGGACTGTTACCTACTTACCTAGACTCCTGCATTGATGAGATATTGTCATGACATTTGTGTCACCTTTTATGACATTTCTATTTCATATAGTTATCTCTATGGACACGCTATTATTGTGATGATATCCATACGTCGCGCCCCATATTACGCCATGTTAAGGTGTGACAGAATGGTATCAGAGAGCCAATGGTTATAGAGAATTAGGTTGCGTAGTCTAGTAACCTAGTCTATAGCTTAAGGGTCCCTACATATAGGCGTCATAGGAGTATGTGTGCATTTTATATTAATTAAAGTTTTCTGGATATTATTGGTTTTTACTTGCGATGTTTGTTAAGTTTGACTAGTATGGGTTGAACCATAGTAGTTCATACTTAGCCACATGTTATTTTCTTTTCAGGGTGTGACTAGTGTTGGTTGAACCATAATCATCCACGCTAGTCATTGTCGTATTTTGCTTAAATTGTACATTATAGTACATAATTTGGTACATGGTAGTTTCTATCTTTTGTTGGGTTATTTTATGTACCTGAGGTATAGTATTTTTCTTTTGATGTTTAAGTCATGTTTCCTAAGAATCATGTGGTGGTTCGAGTTATTAGGAGTAGGTGGATATGAAGGATTTTAAGCTGTTTCCACTCTTATGGGCGACATGACTTATAACTGATTATGTTTTTGTTTTGGATTTAGTCTATGCTGTTTTAGCTAGACTATGGATTTATGTATTTCAAGAGTTTGACTATGTTATTTTAATGGATGGAGTTTTGGATTTTTTTTTGGTTATGTGGTTATGAGCTTATGTGAGTAGATGGATATATGTGTTATGTGTTGTATTAATTCTTATAAGTGTCATCATAGGAGGGAGTGCATTGGGGAAAGGGTTATTGTATAAGTATGGTGGCCAACATAGTTATACAAGTACCATAACTCCAATGGATTCCTAAGTATGATTGCATGAAAGAGGGTTAATACATACTTGTATAGTAGATGTTAGACGGATTTAAGTATATGTATCTCGATATGCCTATATATGTATGATCCCCTATAATTGTCGATTGTATCCTTAGGAGGGTGGCTAGCTCGCTTCTTTTTAGATATTCAACCTCCGTTGTGGCGTATTCTTCGAGTTTCCTATTTCACGTGTCCGTTTTAAAATGGTGTCCTTGGTGTTAAGTATATTGAAATAAATTGAGATTTCTTTTGGGATAATGAAATTTTTTGTGTTGAGTCTTACATTCCTTTTTGTCGGTATATATTGAATAGACTTGGAAATCTACTATAGGGTTGGATAGTTGGTTGTATACGGTAACCTAAGGGTAAGGTGTTGGAATCGTGTTTGAAACAAGATGTAACATAAGAATTCTTAATCAACAATTATTTATTTCAAAATTCTAAAAGATTTTTTTTTTAAAATAAAGCGAAATAAAATTTCTTTCTACTTACATAGTTTATATAATCGAGTTTAACCGATTTACGTCATTTATAATTATTTATACAAGGTTAAATTGAGTTCATGAAAATTTCACATACAATTATTTCTTTCATTTAAAAGGATTGCATTAATCACTAAGTTTATTCTTTAGTTTTTAAAACAACTAGTATAAAATTGTTTTGGTCGTAACTTGTTCGTTTTTAAAGCTTTTTGGGTGATTCAAAAGCCTAAAATTATGTACTCGGAACGTACTTTTCAAATATACAGAATGTATAGTCATGGGAGATCAGTTTCCCGCTCGAAATTATTGTACAAGTGTCGGGTTAAAGGTTGAGGTTTGAATAGTAGTTTATTTTTATGATTTGGGATGCACAGGATACCAAGTCTTTGAGTTCGTCAAGAGGGTTGTTTGTAGATTGTTTGAGTCACATAGATGTGGGGAGGTAAAGAAAAATAAAATATTCTTTTGGAAAAGTCGATCTTGTGCACGGATTAAATAATATGTCGCGGGGCGTAAGATGTTTTGGTTGCCATTAAGTGTTTTTTGGATCATTTTTCTTTGTCATGAGTCATTTGAATTTACCTGTTTGAGTTTTCCTTTTGTTTTTTCGTGGTTTTGGTCTGTTTTAACTCGTGCACGTGAAATGTCGTTAGATATCCGTGGGTTTGATTCGTCGATCGTATCTAGTGGATTCAGGATGTAGTTTTGGTTGCGTATTGATTGGGAGCGTTGAGGCAGTCATATGAAAGACTTGGTCGCGCCTACATGATTAAGTAGGTGACCATGAGAGAATGGTCAAAATGCCCTTAGTGGGGAGGAAAGAGTTAGAAGTGCGTAGACGAACTAATGTGGTCATGAGGTCTATTAGGAGTTCCAAGGGAGATGAATAGAGATTTGTATAATGTATGGATATTGGTACAAGTAACGCGCCATAGAGAGTGTTGGAAGGGGATATAATACCTCAAAGGTATTTATGATTGTTCGTAAGGCATGTAAGTTTTCTGAAAATTTCCTGAGATTTAGTAGGTTTGCCTATTACTTTGAGGTAGAACCATGAATAGAGCAAGTAGGAGAAGTGAGAGGAGATGTAGTTAGTGCCTTTCCAAGGCAATTGTTCATGGAATGATTTAAAAACACAAGTTGTTAGAAATTGCAAGGAATGCAAGATAAAAGTTGAGTTGCTTAGTAGTAGATTGGATGTGGAAAGCGGTTGAATAGTTTGATAAGAGGAAGTATTGGTCTTTTAGAATGCGTGTAGAATTTTGCGAGTAGAACGAGGTAGGAATTTATTCGTATTGCCACTAAGAGAGGGTGCAAGTAGGACGTAGTTGAAAACTGCTAAGGATGTTGTATGAATGCTTTGGGTTACAGTTATGCATTTAGCTTCGCCAGAGTACTAGCGGTTTTCATGGAGTCAATGAACCGAGTGTGCATGAACGTATATAAACGAGTTTTCATCGGGAGTATCGATGACATCTTGATCTACTAAAAGTCTAAAAAGGAGAGTGAGGCGAATTATGAGTTGGTTTTGGAGTTGTTAGGAAATGGAATTATACGTGAGATTTTCAAGTGTGAGTTTTAGGATTAAGTTGACCAGGATGAGTAGTTAGAGATGATGGTATATCATGGAACCAGCAAGGGGCAAAGTAAAGAGGGATGAAGAAGCGTTTTGGAAGCTGAAGAGGTGATTGGATAATGAGCAGATCTTGGAATTATCGGAAGGACTGGATGAATTCACGAAGCATGACGATACGTGGAGCAAGGATTTGGATGTATACGAGAACGACAAAGAAAGGCGGTTTTTTATACGTTGTGGGAACAAAAGATTTGGAAGAACTAGATAGACTTAGTTAGTGGAGCTGGATTGTTATATCTGCCTAGAATGCTAGAGGCATTTGGGGTACGAGACGTAGAGAATGATCTATACAGATCATGAACGTCTCCAACACATATTTAATCATCTTGATTGAACATTTAGAAAAGGTGATGGGTGGAGTTAAGTGATGAAAGAATATTGCAAGGCCAAGTACCATCTAGGAAAGGCAAGCATGGTTGATGAGACATGGAATAAAAAGAATGAAGTGAAGCTGAGACGAACTTGAACTATATGGATGACGTATTAGGGTGGTTTGGATGCAGGATGTAGGTTGCACGAGTTGAGTTGTCTAAAGCAGAGAACGCGTCAACATGTATGTTGCGTGGCTTGGACAATCATATGGAGAAAAGGGACGTAGACTATACTTCCTACATAGATAGGAGTAGCTTAGAAAGGGAGATGTAAGGACGAAGTTGGTGAAAGGGATACATAATGGGGTGGAGGAATAAGTACGACGAGAGTTGGGTGATAGTCGATAGACTGACAAATTCATCTCATATTTCAAGAGGAATGAGAAGTCACGTAGTTGAGAAGTTGGAAGGATTGCATACGGATGTGATGGAATAGAGGGTTTTGCGTAAAAGTTAGCCTAATATGTATGGAATGCCTTATGAAGGATTATGGCAAGGGAAGAAACGATGGGAAGCAAGCGTAGTATACCGTTGACAGACTAATGTTTGGTATGAGCATACTATAGGGGTAATTGAGAAAGACGCCTAAAGCATTGGCGTGAGATTTGGAGATAGTTGGAGAACGCATTATATTAAGAAGAATTCTCCTACAAAGAGAGAGTCACCGGTGAGAGGGGCATATTCCCCATTGACGAGGATGTAAGGAATAAAGGAGGAAACACCTAAATTATAGGTTGAAGACGGGATATAAGATGGTATGAAAATTAAGATTGTGGAGAGACAAGCGAAAAGTAGTATGGAGGAAGAATGATTCGGGGGAGCAAGAGGTTGTCAAGATGGTGGGGTGATATTGAAGGGAAAACCGTTATAGCGAGAGGTTAGTAGTCACGAACAATGGAACGTTCACCTAGAGAAAAGGTGTAGCACCTGTTAGTATGAAGGATTGTTAGTTACTTGGTTCCGAGCATGGGAAAGCAAGGATGAGGTGGTGGTTATGACATGTTTCATGTGAATGTTATGGGATGCTTTTGGTTATGCAATCCTGCATATACCATTGGATGTGCTTAAGGTTGGGAGAACTTCCTACAGGATAGAAGCCGTTAGGTATGGTGATATGAATTGTAGTAGAAAATGATGGAGTTAATTCATAGGAGATGAGGTGGATCATCGTTACAGTGGGATTAAGTTAGAAGCGGCCAACGTATTGGACCGGAGGTGGATCAGATAACTATGGAGGTGGTGGCAGTGACTAAGTAGAGGTTGAAAATAGCAAAGAACCGACAAGAGAGCTATGCGGACAAGAGGCGTAAGCCGTTGAGATTTGAGATAAAGTTATGCTAAAGGTTTCACCATGGAAAGGGGTGATGTGGTTTGGAAAGAAAATGGAAGTTATCACCTAGATTTGTGGGTCCATTTGAAATCCTTGAAAGGATTGGGCTAGTGGTGTATAGGTTGAGATTACCGGAGGAATTGAGTAGTGTGCATGACGTATTTCATGTATCAAACTTGAGGAAATGCTTATCAAGAACTGACTTGCAAGTACCGTTAGATGATATTAGTATGGATACGAGTCTTCGTTTTATCGAAGAGCCGATAGAGATTTTGGGTCGTGAAGCTAGGACGTTGGATAAAAAGGGTAAATTACCGTAGTTATGGGTAGATAGAATTTGGAACGTGGACTAGAGTTCACGTGGGAACGGGAAGGATTTATGAGGAGCAAGTATCCTCAGCTAATTGATAATGACGATCCTAAGGAGTAAACCTCGGGACGAGATTTCTATTAGGAGGGAGTGATGTGACAACCGTGGTTTTGAGGTTCGTCACTTGGTGTTATTTTTAGGTTAATTTATGTGTGACTATATGATTAGCGTGTTTACATGTTTATTTTGCGTGAACGAGGTTGGTGTGGATATTGTATATGGGTATAAAGTACTCATAAGTAAATCGAGGAACGGTTATTTCATGTTCATGAGCTCACAATTAGTGACTATGAAATGAAATGGTGTTATTTTGGTGTTTACGTATACGTATAAGTATTATAGTAAATTGTATTTTTTTTTAGGATTTGGGGTTTAGCATTTAGAGGTCTCGGGTAAGGTGTTTAGTTATGTGAGTATTTTTCGGGATGGTTTTAGGTCATTTAGGACTTAGTTATAAAGTTTATTTCAAAATTTAAGATTTTTTTCAAAACTGTATATTTTATGTTTTTGTTTCGGTATACGCGTAAAATTGACTAGTTTTACGGTTTTAAGGTTTTGGAGGTTTTAGGAGATGAAATAAATTAAGATAAATTAAGGTATTGTTAATAACATAATAGTAAGTAATAAAAAAAGAAAAAAAAAATATATATGGGTCGGTTAGGGCCGAATAAAAAGAAAGAAAGAAGGAAAAGCCCAAAAACAGGCCCAATGGACTTGTAATGGGATTAGGAGGCCTTTAGGACTTAACCAAACCCAATCTATAACCAAAATAATCAGATTTTTAAGCTCCATAACAGCTCCTAGCCGAAATTCAACAATGGTGGCCAATTAGGGTTTCAAAAATAAAGATCTTCCATTGATTTCTAAGGTAAAACCTTCAAAACCCTTGTTCTATTAATGATTTTAATCAATCTAATCATGTAATTAATCTTATGATGGATTAGGGTTTGTGAGTTTTCTGAGATTAGTGAGTTTAGGGTTCATATGAATTGATTACTTTGGTTATTATGAAGATTAGTGATGGTAATTAGGGTTTAATTATGTTAAAATTGTTTTTTAAAAACTGGGCATAATTTTAGGTCAATTGTTTTGACCATATATAGAGTTCTACAAACTATTATTTTGCGATCCAAGTATCCCTGGAAAGGTAATTGAGTTTGCTTTCAAATGCAAGAAACGAGAACTAAATTGCAGGTCAGGAAGTTGGTCAAAAACAGGTTACAACAGTCGGAGGTCAAAACAGTTTTGAAATCAGCGGGTTTTCAATTAATGTTTTAGGGTGATTGGGGGTACTTAGGAGTACACTTGAGCCCTCTAATAAGCATGGTAGTTGGTTATATATTAAATAAGAGACCTGAAGGGTGGCTAAGCAAATGGGTTAGGGTAAGACCCCCTAATCATAACAAACTTTTTGTATGTTCAAAATCGGTAATATGCGGATAGGCAGAAGTATATATATATATATATATATATATATATATATATATATATATATATATATATATATATATATATATATATATATATATATATATATATATATATATATATATATATATATATATATATATATATATATATATATATATATATATATATATATATATATATATATATATATATATATATATATATATGTATATATATATATATCAAATCAAATCAAATCAAAAACCCTTATATAGGAAGGATGGTGAAACAATTCCTTAAATACAAAATTCTATAAAAATGACACTTGTAATTCATTAAAGGGTTTCCATAAATACTTCAAAAAGAAAGTAGGAATTACAAACGATGCCTTAAATACAAAATTCTATAAAATATATAAGGAAGGATGGCGAAACAATGCCTTAAATACAAAATTTTATAAAAATGATTCCATCAAATGCTTCAAAAATAAAATAGGAATTACACATGATGCCTTAAATACAAAATTCTATATAAATATATATAGGAATTACAAATGACGCCTTAAATACAAAATTTTATAAAAATATATAAGGAAAGATGGTGAAACAATGTCTTAAATACAAAATTGTATAAAAATGATTCCATAAAATGGTTCAAAAATAAAATAGGAATTACAAATAATGCCTTAAATAAAAATTCTATCAAAATATATATAGGAATACAAATGATGCCTTAAATACAAAATTCTATAAAAATATATAAGGAAGGATGGTGAAACAATGCCTTAAATACAAATTTTATAAAAATGATTCCATAAAATGCTTCAAAAATAAAATAGGAATTACAAATGATGCCTTAAATACAAAATTCTATAAAAATATATAAGGAAGGATGGTGAAACAATGCCTTAAATACAAAATTATATAAAAATAATTCCATAAAATGCTTCAAAAATAAAATAGGAATTACAAATGATACTTTAAATACAAAATTTTATAAAACTATATATAGGAATTACAAATGATGCCTTAAATACAAAATTCTATAAAAATATATAAGGAATGATGGTGAATCAATGCCTTAAATATAAAATTCTATAAAAATGATTCCATAAAATGCTTCAAAAATAAAATAGGAATTACAAATGATGCCTTAAATACAAAATTATATAAAAATATATAAGGAAGGATGATGAAACAATGCCTTAAATACAAAATTCTATAAAAATGGTTTCATAAAATGCTTCAAAAATAAAATAGGAATTAAAAATGATGCCTTAAATACAAAATTCTATTAAAAATATATATAGGAATTACAAATGATGCCTTAAATACAAAATTTTATAAAAATATATAAGGAATGATGGTGAAATAATGCCTTAAATACAAAATTTTATAAAAATGATTCCATAAAATGCTTCAAAAATAAAATAGGAATTACAAATAATGCCTTAAATACAAAATTCTATAAAAATATATATATTAATTAGAAATGATGTATTAAATATAGAATTATATAAAAATATATAAGGAAGGATGGTGAAAAAATGCCTTAAATACAAAATTCTATAAAAATGCTTCAAAAATAAAATAGAAATTACAAATGATGCCTTAAATACAAAATTCTATAAAAAATATATATGAATTACAAATTATGCCTTAAATACAAAATTCTATAAAAATATATAAGGAAAGATGGTGAAACAATGCCTTAAACACAAAATTATATAAAAATGCAAAACAATAATATTATTTCAAAAAAATTAGTGTAAAAACGTTATTCACAATATTATCATATACAATACTTATTACCTCATAAAATTCAAAAATACATAAAATATTTATACAATATTATTAAAATTATAAAAAAATTTTATGTAACAAACTTATTCATACCGTTAACGTATGCAAATTCAAATAACTCATAATATTCTTAAATTAATAAAATATCTTAAACTACGTTATTTTTGTCTATTCTTTGCTACATTATTAAAATATCAATGCCATAACTAACACTATATATAATAAACTTCTAATACAAACACACATAAATTTAATTTTCATTAAAAATATATATACTTAAAGCTAGCCCGTCCACTGGACGGGTCTAAAGGCTAGTATATATATATATATATATATATATATATATATATATATATATATATATATATATATATATATATATATATATATATATATATATATATATATATATATATATATATATATATATATATATATATCGGGGCCTTAATAGTAGCTTTAAGGTTGGGGCAAAAGGGAGGAGTTAGCTGACATATGTAAAGGCATAGCGTTTCCTTTACAGAGATCATGGGTATGATTAGGTGGGCGTTTGGCTTATAGTTTGGAGACCTAAAAACCGGGACTATTTTGGGTAAAATGTTAACGGGACGGGTTATGAAGTAAACTAAGTTAAGGGCTTTATAGAGGGGTGTAATGAGATGCTTAGAGCATATAAATGAGGTATATATATGGGAGAAGGTTAGATGTCCAACATAGGTTGATGAACCATCTTAGTGTTTGGTTCATGTTTTGATTGTGTGCTTTTGTTTGTTAGCTTTTTGCTAGTGCGCGGACTTTTGGAGAAGCTCAATCAGGTGAGTTTCATAGTCCCATATCTTTTTATGTTTTTTTTACTTCCAGATGGGATGGAAGAGACACTGTTTGGTTTTATAACTTATGTTGTGAATGTTTTATGATTGGTAATGGACTTGTGTGTGCACTTATGTGATTAACTGCTATATGATTAACTGCTATGTGATTCTTGATTGTGTTTATGATTTGGATCGGGGGACACGTACCGTCTCAGTTATTGTGGTTTGACTTGGCACCAAGGGGATGTTGACAAGGCGGGGCCTTGGGGAGGTACATAGATGTGTGAGCATCTATGGGACCAATGGATAATGACAAGGCAGGGCCTTGGGATTGGTACATAGGTGTATGGGCGCCTATGGTACCATGGTGTTTGGTAAGGCTGGGAGCCTTGGATTTTGTTTGGAATGATTGATCTTGAATGTTAGTTGTTAATGCATATTTGTAGCACATTCTCCATATGTTTAGTGGTTTATGGTGGTTCACAGGTTATTTTAATCTGTTTTCGGTTGGAGTCTAAACCTATGACTCTCACCAACATTATGTTGACGTGTTTTAGTGTCTCTTTCAGGTGATAAAGTGGTTAAGCGTGAGAACATATGTGACTAGGATTGGAGTCACGTAGGAATGCATTTAGAAGGAGATCCCCGTTCCTTCTTAGTTTATTTTTCTGTTTGTTCCAATAAGTGATACTATGAACCTATATGTTGATTAGTTTGTGTTATTTGTTTGTCTTGGGTAAGAGGTAGGACTATTACCTACTTACCTAGACTCCTGCATTGATGAGATATTGTCATGACATTTGTGTCACCTTTTATGACATTTCTATTTCATATAGTTCTCTGTATGGACACGCTATTGTTATGATGATATCCATACGTCGCGTCCCATATTCCGCCATGTTGGGGTGTGACATATATGGAACATCTCATTGCACTAGGACAATCCTATGATCATAATATGGCTATCAATTTGATTAATAGGTCTCTTAACAAGGACTTCAATGATTTTGTTCGAAACTATACTATGCGTTGCACGGGAAAGACAACTAATGATTTTCATGCAATGCTCATTGACTATGAAAAGGGGTTAAAAGACAAGGAATCTAACTGTACTCCTCTTGTATTAGCAATACAAAAGGGTAGAGTGAGTAAGCCATAACCACAAGCGAACTTTGTCAAGAAGAATCAATCTCAGAAGGATGAGACTTGTCACCATTGCAAGGCAAGTGGTCACTGGAAGAGGAGTTGTCCTCTTTACCTTGAAGAGTTGCGAGAAATAAAGAAGAAGTCTGAGCAGAGCGCTGCAGCTTCAGGTAATTTATTTATGATCGAATTATTTAATTTGACATATAAATTAAATTCCTGGGTATATGATACGGGATGCGGTATTAACATTTGTAATACGCTGCAGGGATTTAATCTGGAAATGAAGCTATCCTATGGGGAACAATTTCTTTAAGTGGGCAATGGCGCACAAGCAACGGATGAAGCTATAGGAACATTTAATTTAGTTTTACCTTCGGGTTTAGTACTGATTTTAAATGATTGTCATTATGCACCTACAATTGTTAGGGGTGTTATTTCCTTTTCTTGTTTGTTGAATAATGGATTCATTCACACTATTGATTATAATGGAATTTCTGTTTGGAAAGATGGTATTTTCTATTTTAATGCAATTTCAGTGAATAGTGTATTTGAAATAGACATGCATGAAAATGAATCCAAGTATAATAATAATTATGTAATTAGCATGAATAAGAAGAGAAAGTTTGACAAGAACTCTTCTCATCTTTGGCATTGTAGACTTGCCCATATTGGGAAGACTCGTATACAAAAGCTTCAACATGAAGGTATTTTGGAAAATATCAATGATGAATCATTTGATAAATGTAAGTCTTGTATCTCTGGAAAGATGACCAAGAAACCTTTTAATATCAATATTGAATGGGCTACTGATCTACTTGGTTTAATACATACTGATGTGTGTGGACCACTTAGACATTTGTCAAGGAAAGGAGCTAGCTACTTCTTAATATTTACGGATGATTATAGCCGTTATGGTTATGTTTATTTACTTAAGCATAAACATGAGGTATTTGAAACATTCAAAGTGTTTAAAGTAGAAGTAGAACTGCAACTAGGAAAGAAGATTAAAGCTCTTCGTTCTGATAGAGGTGGTGAATATTTAAGTCAATAGTTTATAGATTATCTAAGTGAGAATGGGATTGTTCAGCATCTTACTTCTCCCTATACTCCACAACAAAATGGTGTATCTGAAAGGAGAAATCGTACATTATTAGATATGGTGCGATCTATGTTTAATCTTACAACTTTAACATTATCCTTTTGTGATTATGCTTTAGAATCTGTTGTTCGCATTTTATATATGGTTCCCACAAAGAAGGTGAATAAGACACCATATGAACTATGGCATGGCAAGAATCCATATTTATCTTATTTAAAGGTCTGGGGTTGTGAGGCGTATGTGAAATGTGACTCGGGCGACAAACTCCAACAACGATTTGTGAAATGTATCTTTGTAGGATACCCTAAGGAAACTATGGGTTACTACTTTTATTATCCACCTGAGAACAAAGTGATTGTTTCTAGGTATGTAGACTTCCTTAATTGTGATCTTGTAAATCAAGAATTCATCGGGAGAAATTATGATCTTGAAGAGAGTCATATAGATACATTACCTATATGTATTAGTAAAACGTGAAACCCTAAACGAGATCAAAGAACAATTACATTATAATTACACAAAACCCTATGAAAACCCTAATATAGATAGATTACCTATACGTTTTATTAGTTCATAACAATTACACAAAACCCTAAACGAGATCAAAGCACACATAGCAGCAGTGATTTAACAAGATCATAATAATAACACAATTATAATTAATCGAATTAGGGTTCATACCTTTACACTAAAGCAAATCCACAAGATGAAGAACGAATCACCAATTTGGGTTTATACCGTATGATGACGTATAGTCCCTAGCCGGGTCATGAACCCTGCCCACGGGTACTACCCGTATCCGGCCCATCTTGAATTGGTTGGATTAATGTCATTCGAGACTATGGGTCAAAAAATAAACAGTGGCCACATGAGCTATGTGCGGCCCACGACCCATCACGGCCGGTGTAGAGTTAGACAGAATCACAACCTAATTAGGATTGTGATTTACCCTAAAGTATAGGATATACACTAACTATAATTAGAAGATAATAATCAAACTAATTATAGTACTTATCCTTTACTTGGGGCCGAAGCTTTGGTAAAAGCCAACTAGGGTTTTACCGCCTATATAAGGAACCCCCAAGGATTCCACAAAGGGATCGTATTATTCACTCTCACATCTCAATCACAATTAACCCTAAACCGATTAATTACTCTCAAGCCGGAGTCTAATCGTGGGATACATTCCCACGGTAAGCCTAACAGCGTGTTACTTTTAGTGTGCAGGATCTGAAACCAAAGTTTACTTGGTGCAAGAGCCGGAACCCGGACACCCGAATTAAGCCTAATTCGGGTCAAGCTAGGATCATCCAACTTTTGTATCAATAAGTTGGCGCCATCCGTGGGACCCTACACTAAACTCAAACTCTGCCAATGACGAAGGGAAACCCCTATCAGGGAAACCAAAGGAACGTCAATCCGAGGAACCGAAAGTCGGGGGAGATGCCCCATCACTCTTACACCACCACTCACGGGGCAGACAGGAGGGCCTAACAGCCGCAACACGGTACTTCAATCCCTAGGGGGTGCAGGCACGTCCTTGAACACCCCACCACATACTCTCACTTTGAACAATCCTGAGACGAGGTCAGCACCACCCGCCCCCAACAAGGAAAATAAAAGGCCACCTACTATGGAGATGGACCACGAACTTGCTTCACTTGATGATGAAGACATCGAGGGCATACTCACGCAAAACCTCAAAAAAATCATCCCGGCCATCACGGCCAAGATTGAATCTAGGAAGGAACCTCCAATCCAGACTCAATTTTGGTAGTGCCGCACGCGGCACCCCGGTCCTAACAAGAAAAAGACGAAGAAGGCACCAGATCGAGGAACAACCTCATATTGAGGAACGACCTCTAGCACGGAATGTTTTCGAACGCATATGGGATCGAACTATGCAAGAATTGCAAGGGACCCAAGGAGAGTCGAACCACTCTGATGGATTTGTAGGGCGTGCGACCTTAGAGACTCCACAAAACGATAATTTCCGCACTAGTGTGTTTAAAAGGATAGATTCTGGAGCAAAGAAAACTACCACCTCCTCTCACATAAGTGGATACCATAGGCAACCAAGGGGTGGGGCAAGATCGCCCTACCATGATCCTTCAGGATCTGATTCAGATGATTACCACCCAAGGCACCGTCGAACAAGGTATTCCTCCTCTGAACCATCAGATGAAGAGGGAGGATGCTACGGGCACTCCCATTATCATACGGCTGATGAAGAAGACCTCTCCTTGCCTTGGTGTAGCGAGAGAGAACATGCCTTCACAACTCGTATACGGAATTACTCTAAGGATAAAAAAACGCCGCATGCCGGCGTGTGTCAAAACCTATGATGGATCTGGTGACCCAAACGACCATCTCAAAGTTTTCACCGTACAAGAAAAAATTGAATGATGGCCAATGCCTATATGGTGCCAAATGTTTAATTCGACCTTGATTGGAAACTCCCATGATTGGTTTGAAAAACTCCCCTACCGGAGCATCAACAACTTCGATGAACTACGCTCGGCGTTTAGAAGAAATTATACCCAGCGAAAGAAGTGTAACAGAGATCCAGTCTCACTGGCGACAGTTAAGTAGCTACACGGAGAGTCTACCGAAGACTTTACAGAACGTTTTAAAGACGAGTGCACGCGGATAAGAGCGTGTCTGAAAGTTCTTAAGATCTCTGATTATATGCATGCCATAACTGAAAGGGAGCTAATTAGGTTCCACAATGATAGGCGTCTCGCAACGTTTGATGAGCTCATGAAAAGGGTTAGGAACTTTGTGGAAGGAGAGACTTCCGTGTCCGCAGCTTATCCCACAAAGGGAAACCAAAGCTATCGATCGAACGACCAACCAAAAGGCAATCAAATAACCAAGGTAGCAGTAGGATCTTGGATTACAAAAATCAAGCGAAAGGGGGGCGGTCGAACGACAAGTTCACTCTTCTCAAGATGACATACAGAGATATCCTACTGACAGAAGGGGAAAATTCCCAAGGCCGCCTCCAATTACAACTCTAGTCGACCGTCTTTAGGGGAATCACTTTTGCGAATTCCATAATGACAAAGGTTATGGCACGGACGAGTGCTTTCAGCTCAAGAAGCATATTGAGTCGTTGATTAAATCTGGCAAACTCAAACATCTGGTCAAGGACTGTTAGGACGGGAAGGATAACAAAAAGAATGACAAGAAAGACTTCCAGAAGGACAAGCCCACAACCATATTCATGATTCAGTCATGGCAGCGCAGGACAAAGCATAAAATCTGCCAAACATTTTCTCGCAACAAGGAAAGCTCATTCCCTCCCATCACGGCGAGCAATGTGACGGACACACCTCTCACGATTGAGGTGAACATTAGAAGCCATAATGTCCGCGGCATGTATGTTGACGGGGGATCATCCGTGGAAGTAATCTACGAACATTGTTTCGTACAGTTACGTCCGGAAATAAAAAACCAACTAATGCCGACCACGTCGCCGCTCATTGGTTTTAGCGGAGATACCATCTGGCCAATAGGGCAGTTACGATTGTTAGTAACTAATGGAGATAAAGAACATTCAACTAAAGCGTCGATGAACTTTATGGTTATACGCTCACATTCTCCGTACAATGGTATCATCGGGAGGCCAGGAATCCGGGCCATACGAGCAGTCCCGTCTACAACACACGACATGATAAAATTCCTAGTCGAGGGGGGAATTGTCACTATCTTCAATTCAATAGTACCAACATCGGAATGTCATGCCGTCACCACGCCAATACAACCAACTCCGAAGAAGGAAGGGTTGCCTCCCGTAAATTGGAAGGTGGCTATCCACCCCAATTACCCGGAACAAAAAGTGGCCATCAGGGGAACTCTCTCTAATAAAGGTAGGAATGCCATGTGCTCCCAAGGAAAACCTTGATGTATTCGCATGGGAAACAAAGCACATGATAGGCGCACCACGCTCAGTCGCGGAACACAAGCTTCATATCCGTCCGGGGTATCCTCCTTTGAGGCAAAAGAAGCGCGGCCAAGCTCCAGAACATAACCAGGATATTCTAGACGAAGTAAAAAAGCTGATGGAAGCAGGAATCATGCAGGAGGTCTATTACCATGAATGGCTCTCTAACCCTGTCATGGTCAAGAAGCATGATGGGAGTTGACGCATGTGTGTGGACTTCACGGACTTGAATAAAGCGTGTCCACAAGATTGCTATCCGCTACCAGAAATCGACTAGAAGGTTAAATCCTTATGCGGATACCCCCTTAAGTGTTTTCTAGATGCATATAAGGGTTATCACCAAATTCAGATGTCAAAGGAGGACGAGGAGAAGACGGCATTCCATACCAGTCATGGTGTGTATTGCTACACAAAAATGCCGTTCGGACTCAAGAACGCAGGTGCAACATACCAACGACTCGTGGATAAAGCGTTCAACTCATAGATTGGCCGTAACCTTGAAGTCTACTTCGACGACTTGGTTATTAAGATCCATATAGAAGACGAACTCCTTCGCGATATCCAAGAAACATTAGATACTCTGAGGAAAATCAACATGAAGTTGAATCCCAGTAAATTCACATTTGGGGAAACCAGAGGAATGTTCCTAGGGTACATGATAGACACAAATGGCATCAAGCCTTTCCCGGAGAAAACTGAGGCCGTGATATAGTTACCATCTCCTCGGACACTAAAGGAGGTGCAGTCACTTAAGGGAAAGTTGGCCGGGCTTAACAGGTTCCCGTCGAAATCCACAGAGAAGTCACTTCCTCTATTCAAAACACTTAATAAGTGCTTGAAGAAAGGGGATTTTTGTTGGACAAGAGAGGCAGAGGAGGCGTTTGGACAGCTTAAGCAGCACCTAGCGGCTCTTCCCATGCTTGTCGCCCCGCGACCCAAGGAGGAGCTAATCATATACCTATCCGCTACGCACGGAGCACTAAGCGGCGTCCTAATGACCGACCGGGACTCAGTTCAAACCCCAGTCTACTTCATAAGCAGAGCATTGCAGGGATCATAAATGTCAAGCTTTAATTTGTTGGCGATGTTCGTCTAGAGGGTTATAACGACGATGCCAGGTTAAACTGGCGACACCCTATATAGCTCATATGGTCACTATCTGTGTCATCTTAAGAAACTCGTGTATTCTTGTACCGACTTATTCCATACTTCACACAAATGATTGAAAATGTTTCAAAAACCCTTCAAATCATCTCCAAATGCTTTAAGTTCTTCTAGTTGCTAAATCAACAAAAAAAGAAGTGTTTTAAGGCACTTTTAGGAAAATATGGGATTAAATGACCCAAAAAATATGTATAAAATGACACCTCATCAGAAAAAACGATCACTTGGAGTAATGGATATTCCATTTGGGACCCTCTCCCGTTGCCCTGGCAGTGGGGCCCTAACAAGGGGCTCTTCCGCTTCACCCCATTGACCCCTACATCTTTGTCATGATGGAAAACATATTAGATCAACGAGTATGCACTCTAAACTTCCCCTTAATTGTATTCGAATCGAATATGAAATCGCATTGGTCTCTAATAAATCATAATTACCTAAAATAGTTGATGAAACTAAAATCTAAAGGCTTATATAGTTCATAACAATTACAGAAAACCCTAAACGATATCAAAGCACACATAGCGGAAGCGATTTAATAAGATCATAATAACAATACAATTATAATTAATCGAATTAGGGTTACATACCTTTATGCTAAAGCGAATCCACAAGATGAAGAACGAATCACCAATTCGGGTTTATACCGTACACAACCAAGATATAGTCTAAAGTAAGACTATATTACGTTCTTGTACACACGTAATACAACGAGCTAACCGTGATTCTAGCACGTGTAAACCGAGCTTCTACGTCTAGTAGAAAATCAACCCAACAACCCTAGAGAGGGGCTAGGACTTGATTAATAGCTAAATCGAAAAACCAAACACAACCCTTAGGGGTGTTGGTGTTGTGATTGTAAGAGAAAGGAAGAGAAGAGAGATTGTGGTGAAGATTTATGAAGGCTAAGGGGTCCTTATATAGACCTAATAAACTTTTAGCCTAAGGAAACGTAAATAAGGCAAGTTTTCTTTCTCCCTTCCCCTTGTGTAGCCGACGGTCGTTCGATCTTCTTTCTTTTCATTCCTCTTACTATATATATACTATAACGCTCGTTAATATTAAGTCTTAATTATTTAACGGTCGTTAAAGTTATAGCTCGGTTTAATTTAATAAGTGTAATAAATATATTTACTAAATAAATTAATAAATATAATAAAAACATTTATTAAATAAATTAACTCTTTAGGTATTGTGTGCAATCCCGTAATGTCGAGTTCGATCCTATCACACGACTATTAAATATAAGTCCATAAAGTTTCAGCTCCCACTTGGACATATTTTGAATAATGATTACATTGACTAGTGTCTAGTTACACTAGCAATGTCACTAGTACAACTCGAGTAAGGTCTCCTGGATAAAACCTTTTAATGATTCATCATTATTATTATCCTTTTATTTCTAATACAACGTTAATAAGGATATGGATCTTAGTTATTCCTTTCATTAACCATTCTGTTTCTCGTTCACAGATTCAGCAAGATTACAAAAACAAAATTGGGTGTGGCCACACAAACATTTTACTAATCCCACGAGGGGCCCGGCTGTATTAAACTCCAAAACAGAATCGGAGAAAATAATTCCATATTGACTACAAGAAAAACTTTTGAATTTTGCAACACTTCTAAAAATAATCCTTATAGATACCAGATACGTTTAGCGTTAGATTATTCCACAGAGATGCACTAGATTCACAACAGTTTCCTGGTATCTCAAGTCTAAGGATAACTATATATGATTTACTTGATGACAAATATCCACAAAGTAAAATCATATAGTTGGGATAAGTCCAATATTCAATTCGTCGAATATCATCCAAAATCGATCAATGTACTTTCAAGTATACTCTATCGCTATTTTGATTTGTCTTAATTTAATAATATTCCCATATTATTAATCGACAACGGACATTTAGCATAACAATTTATTCATGGATTAAAACATGTAAAATAGGATACAAAATTAAGTAATAAGAATAAACGAAACCCAATCTTTATTTTACTAAATAATAATGTCATAACCTCCTTTATCCAAATACTAATCACAGTTATATTGCATGAGTTCGCTAGCTAGTTACAGCCCAATAGCCTTGAAATGCTTAACTACCTTTGGTCTAGGCAAAGCCTTAGTAAAAGGATAAGCTATGTTATCATTTGTGTGAACTTTTATTAATTTGATTTCACGAGCTTCAACTTGTTCTCGGACGTAGTGATGTCTATGCTTAAAGTGTCTGGCGCCTTTCATGACTCCAGAATCATTGGCGAATATAATTGCAGCAGAATTTTCACAATATATATTAATAGGTTCTTTTATTGAAGGCATCACTCCAAGATCTCTAATAAACTTCCTAATCCAAACAACTTCCATTGCAGCTTCTGAAGTAGCCATATACTTAGATTGAGTAGCGTGCATTGCAATTGTTGTCTATTTCTTGCTCTTCCAGTGAACTGCTCCTTCATTGATAACAAACACATAACCCGTCTGAGACTTCGTATCGTCTTTGTCACATTGCCAGGACGCATCACAAAACCCTGTCACATTCAGTTCTATGTCTGGTTTCCCTCCAAATACCAAAAACATATCTTTTGTACTCCTCAAATACTTTAGAATATGTTTTATACCAGTCCAGTGGGGCTTCTCTGGATTCTGTTGGCATCTACTGACAAAATTCTGAGCAAACGCCACATCAGGCCTTGAGCATCTTACAACATACATAATAGATCCTACAGCCGAAGCGTAAAGCACCTTCTGCATGTATGCCTCCTCTTCAGGAGTTGATGCATCCATCTCATGACTTACATTGTGCTTAACTTCTATAGGTTGAAAACCTTTCTTGGAATTATGCATATTATACTTCTTCAATATCTTATCTATATAAGCATCTTGACTTAGACCAATTAACCGTCTTTTCCTATCTCGATAGATCTTAATTCCCAGAATGTATGTAGCTTCTCCTAAATCCTTCATAGAAAAACATTTACCAAGATAATCCTTAACAGCTTTAAGTCTTAAAATGTTACTTCCCATGATTAATATGTCATCAACATATAGGACTAGAAATACTACATCACTCCCACTAGCTTTGTGATATACACATGGCTCATCACGATTTTGAATAAATCCAAACTTTTTGATTTCTTCATCAAATCGTTTATTTCATTGACGTGATGCTTGCTTCAAACCATAAATAGATCTTTGAAGTTTACACACGTGTTTTGGATTCTTAGGATCAACATACCCTCCCGGTTGTTGCATATAGATGTCTTCGTCTAAGCGATCATTCAAAAAGGCAGTTTTAACATCCATTTGCCATATCTCATAGTCATATTATTCTGATATAGTTATGAGAATCCTAATAGCTCTTAAGTCTGCTTCAGGAGAAAATGTCTCCTCGTAGTCTATGCTAAAAGTTTGAGTAAAACCTTTAGCTACTAAACGAGCTTTATAGGATTGTATTCTACCGTCCATGTCGGTTTTATTCTTGTATATCCACTAATGTCTCACTACTTTAGCATTTGGTGGTGGATCTACAAGAATCCAAACATCATTTACTTTCATAGATTTCATTTCCTCATCCATAGCAACCATCCACTTATCCCTTTTAGGATCAAGCATGGCGGATTTATAAATAGCAGGTTCTCCAAGATCCCATACTTCATCATCATCCTCTATATTAAGAGATAAATTTTATTAGCGTTTTTAATCCTTTTAGATCTACGCAGAGGAACTAATTCCAGTGGAACCGCCAGACTTTCTGATTCTACAGGAATTATTTGGCTAGTGTTTTTAGAGGCGGAAATAGAAACCATAAGAAGATTCGAAAATTTAACAATTACATAAATAAATATTAGGGTTTTGAGAAAAAATATTACACAAATAAATATTCAGTGGGAGAAATTATGTGTGTTTTGTTTAGGGTTTTGTGTAATTGTTAAGATAATAAAACGTGAAAGTATTAATAAAACATCGTGGTGCCTAGCTAGTTCCACGGCCCGTTGTTCGTTCAATTTTTTGTTTATGTACTTTGAGTAATTTAGTTCTATTTAGTTGTTCATACATTATCATCAGTCGTACATGTACTATCCGTTTCTATGCGAAACAAGAGGATTGAGTGGACCTAATAATTCAACTTGTCGCATAAGAGGGATGCAACCCCTGTGACCACGGATCATGAATCCTTACTAAACACCTTATTCGCAAGACGTTGTAATAAGTATGAACATACCACACTCATAAGTGACGGACATGACAAAGGCACACCGTGCACGTCTAGTAACATTTATTATTTTGTCTTCTTAAGCCATACCATGTTACGCACACAGGATATACATTATACAATGAATTATAAAACATTAAACAAGTTTAAGACAAAATACCGTGGACATCCACAGCCAAATATAACAAATAACATAAGTTCATTTTTGTAACACCCCATGTTGGTAAATGAAATGTCACGCGTAATTATGGCGCGTCACCAAAGCATGCAAGGTAAATGTCTAAAAACATTAAATGACCATGAATTGAAATACCGGAAACAAACATCGGTAGTCCAAGTATAAGCTCATCACACATGAATATAAGTACTGAAATGGAAAAGGACTAAACAATGTCCAAAGAAATGATGTAGCAAAATGTATGGAAAATGCATAAAGTAGAGAAGGCTAGATAGCTTCCAATCCGTATGCACATACTCTTATAGTCTATGAGCGCCCTTGAGTACCTGCCGTTTGGGAACATGAAAGGAAAACGACTGAGCATAACGCCCAGTGAACGGATATACAAGTATAGCATGAAATGACATAAGCATAAAATACTAAAAGCAGCGGAAATATATAAGTCCTAGATAACCTAGAAACATGTTCATAAAACTAGTTTTATAGTTTGAAAAGACTTATATTTTTATATGAAAATCTGTAATAATTAGCCAATAGCCCATATAGGTCATGAGGTTCCACCGTGCATGAATACTTGGAGGGGAGACCTCGTCATGCAATTAGAGGGGGTGCCTCTATATAAACAGTATGGGTAGGAGGGATCAAATCCTTGTGAAGGACGCAAGGCACACATCACATTCACCATGAACATCCTGTAAAACATGTAACTAGGATGCACCCATACGCCCCACATGATAACAAATATAGGCTAAAAGTGAAAAGGGACGCCACGAGCAATAACTCCGCCATGGGGAAGTCATAACACTGGTGCCTCCAGTGCTATGGTTATGGTACCTCCATAACTAGGTGACTCTGGTCATGCATGTATATGGCTTATGCATTTAACTATCATACATATAAAACAATACTGGGAACACAGTTGGCTGCAAACGGGGACTCCTAATAAGGAAAGAATGTCCATACTGAAGGACGGGGATTCCGTACCTTGTGTCTAGTGAACGAGGAAAGACGAAAAAATGAAAGTCCTACTCCGACCTCACTAATGCTACATAAATAGGGGACATGTATAAGTATTCTGGTTACTGAGTACGTAACTGATTATGTACTTAGCTTGTTTGATATGTTCTTGTCTTGTTTACTGTTTTAAGTGTTATACTGTATCAATTATGTATTTCATGTATTCTGATTAAGTATTATATGGTATTCTTGTATTATTATACTTGTTGTGTACTAATAAGTAACCTTCTAAAAACAGCAGGTTTCCTAAAATAGAAAGTTTCCAAAAATAGAAAGTTCCTAAAATTAGAAAGTTTCCAAAAATAGATTAGTTTCTAAAAATAGATCAGTTTCTAAAAATAGAAAATTTACAAAAATAGCAAGTTTCTTGAAATAGAAAGTTCCCATATTTAGAAATAAGCTGGATTAATAAGCTAATAATATAAGCTTAAGTTTACTGGTTAAATATCATTAGTCATGAAGTAATAGATAGTTTATTAATTAAATATCATGGTAATTAAATAAATTATATGTTATACGATTTAATTAAATATAGACATGATTTAATTAAATTAAGACATATAAAATACTTAGGTTAAACATGTATTAATAATTTATTAACTATAACCTAAGTCATGCTTTATTAGTTAATTATAGTCCATATTTTATTAATTAATTAATAATTTAGTCTAAATTAAATGGTAAGAATACTTAGGTTAAAACATGTATTATTTACTAAAATAATTATAACCTAAGTCCATGATTAAATTAAATTAATTACTAGTCCATGTTCTATTTAATTTAATTTTTCTTGAAAAAATAATATAACTTGTAAAATTATATCTTATAAAAATTTAACCCCGTGACCGAACCCGTGTTTTAATCTAGACCAAACCATGAACCGGACCGGACCCTTTGAACCGGATCGAGCCAAAAACTCCAACAGTGGCTACCCGGCCTAGCCGGTGCCACTGCTCGAGCAAAGTACCCACCGGCTGATGCCGGTGGTTCCCCCTGCCCTGTTGCCGTTCCCACTGTTAGACCCAAGCAGCCACCGGCTTGAGCCGATGGTGCTGCTGTGCTGCGCCGAGACCTAAACAGACCCCAAGGCCACCCCAACGTGAGTCGGGGTCCTTGTTTCCCTGCTATCGAACCAACACCACCACGCCGAGACCCCTTGGTCTCGGCTGTTGGTGCCAAACGAGCCAAGCCGAGAGCCTAGGGCTCTCTGTTCGTGTGTTTTGGCCGAACAAAACCCCCAAAAACCCCTTTTTATGTTTTCTTGATTAACTAACATGTAGTCTTATTTGTTTCATTTAGATTTATTTAACATATGTTCATGATTACAAATAAAAAGAAAAAGAAAAGGTTTATAAGGTTACTGAATGCGTGGATGAACTTGGTTAATAAACACGAACAAGATCTATATAAATTCAATGCTCAAAATCAAACAAACACCCCTTTGGTGTGGGGTATAGCCGGCGGTAACAAGGAGGCAAGGAAGAGAGCTAGGGTTTTTTTCTTGTTTTGTAAAATAATGAATTATGTTTCCTGTGTTTTTACTTTAGTCAAAATCAAGTTGGGCTAGGCCCATCCTTCTTCCCTTGTTCGCGGCTAGCATGGGCCCACAAGTCGGGCCTTGTTCATGTTTAATAATTTACGTATTCGTTTACTAATGTATTCGTGTTAGTTCATGTTTAATTATTCGTGTTATAAGTAATACTTGTACGTAGTTAATATTTGTCGTGTAATAATAAATATATACGTAGTTCACATGTTCGTGTTTTAATGCTCGTGATCATATGCTTGCGATTATAATTATTATAATTAATAATTATCGTGTATTAATACGTACTTAATAATTATCGTGCACTAACACGTACGTAGTTTCTGAATTTAATATTCGTGACACGTGTTCATGTCATAAAAGGAAAGTTTTAATTGGTTTGCATGTTTACGTAGTGTACTGTGCATGGCATTTAGATGCGTGTTTTACAACTCTTCACCCATAAAAAAATAATTCGTCCCCGAGTTATAGATAAAGTAAACTGAAAGAGGAACATACCCGAATTCAAAACTTGAAATGAGGGTAAGAAGTCTGGATAGACTCCTCTGTTTCCCAAGTGGCTTCCCGCTCGGTATGATCCCTCCAAAGGATTTTGATGAATGGAATCGTCTTCTTCCTCATGACTCATTCTTGTCTGTCAAGAACTCGTTCGGGTTCCTCGATGAAGGTAAGATCTTCACCAATCTGTTCAAGTGGATACTGAACCATGTGAAGGGGATGATACTTGTATCCTCTGAGTAAGACCACATGAAAGACGTCATGAACGTGAGAAAGTTGCGGATGTAACACTAAACGATACAATACTTCACCGACTCGCTCGATGATATCAAACGGTCTGATGAATAGAACTGAGTTTCCTTTGTTTCCAAAATGTCTAGCACCACGTGCCGGCGATACCTTAAGAAAAACATGATCTCCCACGTTAAAATGCAAATCTCTATGATGCTTGTTGGCATAACTCTTCTGACGTGCACGAGCTTCTTGCAGTTTCGCCTTAGCTACATCGACCTTCTCATTGGTCAACTCTATCATCTCCGAACCTTCAAGTATTCGCTCACCAACCTGATCCCAGCAGATTGGGGCGCGACACTTTCTGCCATACAACATCTCAAGCGGTGCACACTTGATGCTGGCGTGCCAACTGTTGTTCTATGCAAACTATACCAAGCAGATATAATCGTCCCAATATCCTATCCATTCTAAAGCACACGCTCGAGCATATCTTCTAATGTCTGAATGGTTCGCTTCGACTGCCCGTCTATTTGAGGATGAAAAGCCGTGCTTAGCTTAAGTTTGGTACCCTCAAGCTTTCTGCAGACTCCACCAAAATCGCGAAGTAAACCGAGGATCTCTATCCGAGATGATACTAGATGGAGCACCATGAAGTCTCATGATCTCCTTCTTGTAAGTGTCAGCCAATTTTCTAACTGGATCATCCTTGCGGATTGGTAAGAAATGGGCTAACTTGGTAAGTCGATCAACGATAACCCAAATTGCATCATGCTTCCTCTTGGTCTACGGAAGACCGGTAACAAAATCCATGGTGATCTTGTCCCATTTCCACTCTGGAATGTCTAATGGTTGTAGTAGACCACTAGATCGCTGATGCTTGATCTTAACCTGCTGACAGGTAAGACATTTGGAGACATAAGTAGCAACATCCTGTTTCATACCACTCCACCAAAAGTACTGCTTGATGTCATGGTACATCTTGGTTGAACCATGATGAATGGAGAATGGGGAGCTATGAGCTTCAGCCAATAACGCTTCCCTGAGTGAAAGATTGTCAGGAACACAAAGTCTAGTGCCCTGTCATAAGATGTCGTCGTCATCCAACGGAAACTCCGTCTGCTGCTCTAACTTCTGAATGATTGTCCAGATTTCACCATCATCCTTCTGAGCTTCCTTGATCCTAAATAGTAAATCAGGTTCCACTCTAAGATTAGCCCAGTACCCATGTTGTCCACGTACCATGATCTCAATGTCTACTTTCTCTAAGTCTCGTATAATCTCTTCCTCTATTTTAATGTCGTTGATCATACCCGACTTTCTACTAAGAGCATCTGCCACTACATTCGCCTTGCCGGGATGATACTACAGATTAATGTCATAATCCTTCAACAACTCTAACCACCTTCTCTGCCTCATGTTCAGTTCACGCTGAGTGAAGATGTATTTCAGACTCTTGTGATCTGTGAAGATATCACATGATTCGCCATACAAGTATGTTGATCCCAAACTTAGATCGATTTAGCTTGTGTAAACGAGATTAAATCAAGTTAAACATGTATAGAAACTTTGTTGTATATGAAATAATTCAAGTATTATGCGGAATTAATACTTAAACAAGAACACACAAACAAGATAAACCAAACTTTCACTTTGATTGATTAATCAAACTTGCGTACAATGAAAGTGTGAAAAACATATAAAACTTATATATGAAACAAAACCTAAAGGCCTCCTTTTATAGATTAAGGAACCTTGTACAAGAGTCTACGTATCAGCTATTCTTGGTAAAGATAAACATAAAAAATACATTGTCAAACATATCTTTACTAGAAACATACTAGAAACATAAAACATGTAGACTAGAATATCCTATCAGTGCTTGACTTCGTCTTATCAACGCTTGACTTCTTCCTGTCAACGCTTGTCTTGTCAACGCTTGATTTCTTCCTATCAACGTCCAAATTGCTCTTGTCAGCGTCCAAGTGTCTTGGCTATATTTTATTCCCAACAATCCTCCCCTAAACTTGATATCTACGCTAGTAATCAAGTTTCTGAATAAAAACTAAGTACTAGGAGGATTCTTACAAATCTTATCAAATTGGAAATAAATAAACCTAATCAAATCTTTGGCCACGTCACTTGAGTAATCCATCTCCAGCTGTGTTGTCATCATTTTCTTCAAAACTTCTTTGGACATAGGATACTCAGCATCCACAAGAAGATACTCAGAAAACTTTGTAGAACTCAAATTATACACACCAGCTGCTGAATATAAACGCCATTGAAGTCCACTGATATCATCATCAAGATCCTTCTAAACTGGATCTTCTTCACCTGGTGCACACATTCTCTTGAATGTTGACCAAATCTTTATTCCATTGACTAAAGTAGGTGCTTCAGTGTCATACTTGGCCTGCATCAACCTCCAAAGGTCTGCCAAGTCTTCCCTATCCAGGCTTGTAAACAAAGACATCAAAGTAGTGAATGTATGTACCTCTTTCCCATATCTTCCAACCATCCAAAACCCACTTGCATCTTCTTCATAGCTAACTATAGGATTTCTAGAATCATGAGGTAATACTTCTACCATATGTGAAGCTTCCAAGGGTGTGAGCTTAATACTCTTTCTAATAACAGCTTCACTAGGATTCACTCTATCCAAACTTGGTGGAAACTCAAGTGGAACTCCCTTCTTCAATGGTCTTGGTGTAATTAAAGCCCTTTGGATCTCCATCTCTTCTTCAAGTTCTTCGTTTCTTTCGTCTGAAAGAAGTCTAATAGTATTCTGCTCTTGCACCTTTGCCCATATAGGATAAGCCTTATATTCCAATTCATCAAAAGACAATCCCTACAACTTTCTAAAAGTTCAACCTGTTTGATGACATCTGAGCAACATGTAATAGAGCTCCCTTCTTTCTGTCTTGGTCTGTGAAAGAACTTTGCTAGCTTTATACTTCAGAATCACCTTGCAATCCCTTTGAACTCTTAGTAGAATCTCCAAACCCTATATTTGATCTGATAAAGTCATGTCTGGATTTTCCATTACTTAATTCTCCCATGCAAAGTACATCTGAGCAACTTCAGGCATCTCATAATCTACCTGATTCTTCAACTATGCAAGCTTTTCCCTTGCCAACTCATCACCATATTCAAGCCTTTCTGGTTCTTCAATAATCATGACACTTGAATCTGTGCTCTCATCACCACTGCTTTCCTTACTATCAACAGCAGTCTCCTTCATCCTATCTTCTTTTTCAAGTTGTGCAGCCAACATGGAATCAAATTTTACTTGAGCTGCATCCTTAGGAACCCCTGTTTCTACCATAATCCCTTTACCCTTATCTAATATATCAATGATGGGTAAAGATGATGATGGTACCTGTGTAGACACTTCTTTGATGATAGCTGATGATTGGGATACATCAACCATACCTGCAGGTCTATCAACGTCCAAAACCTGTGTGTCAACGCCTAACTTACTCTTATCAGCGCATGGCTTGTCAGCGAAAAAAATCTTCTTGTCAACGCTCATTCTACTCTTTTCAGCGCTTCTTGTGAACTGCTCCATCATCTCAGTAAAAGATAAATTCAAATTTGTAGGAGTAACCAACGAAACATCAAAACCTGGTTGCTTCTTCAAATTTGTTAGAGCTTCAGCTATACCCAAAGATTCTCCTTCATGTGAGCCTTTGTCACTCACATGTATCTGCTCATCCTCCCCTTTGGAAGAATCCTCCACTCCACGCCTAGGGTTAGCACCTTCCAAAAGAACAATCCTCGCCCTCAATTGCTTGAGTTCAAGGCCTTGTGTAGAGACAGTATGTACAAGGTCTGCATTTTGCTTTTGCAAGCTAATGCAGACAGCCGTCAATTCCAACAATGTATAGGGTTCCAATCTGCCCTCCTCTAGAATGGGAATTTGACCTCCCAAAGTAGAGTCATGGGGCATGGATGGGGTCTTAATGATGTTAGGACTGGCTTGGCCTGCATCTAAGCTAGTACCAATAGTCCTAGCCCCACCCACGTCACCAACCACACTTGTGGTAGTGGTTCTCTCTGCAACATGGCTAGGACCACTAGAGGAGAACACTCCAGTAGTCCTTTGGAATTTTTCCATCCTAAAGTCTGGGGGTGAAGAGGATGATGTGGATTGGGTTTCAGTTTGGAGGTTAAGGGGTGTTTGGGTTTGTTGTAAAAGGGTGTCAACGTTTGGATTTGAAGTGTCAACGCTAACATTTAATGTGTCAGCGTTGAAGGGATCTTGGTCAAGTTCCATATGCTGGGGTGATGGTGATGGTTCAGGTAATGGGTCTGGTTGTGGTTGTGGGTCAAGTTGAGGTTGTGGGTCAGGTTGAGGTTGTGCTGCTGCAATAACATCAAGCATGGTTTGGGTAAGGGGTAAGTCCCTGTGTGGGGGTGAATTCATCTTTCCAAAAATTGCTTTCTTTTGCACAGGGATCGTATAAAAATCATCATGATCCCTGGTGCAATACCTTTCTTCATCAAAAACCATTTGCAAAAATCATGGGTAAGCAAGAGTCATCTTGCTACCCTTGTTTTTACACATGCCATCAAAAATCATTTTAGAAAAATTATATTGTTGCCCAGTAGCAATACACACAATGGCACTCCCAATTGACCTGTTAATTTCATTGTGTGTAGTATATTTTGGACTCAAACATTGAAGTATGACATGTATCAAGTACTATAACACCCCCATATCGGGTATTACAGTGGTGGATCAATGAGCAAATAGCTTACAAAGCACAGATCATAATTATATGATTTTTGAAATACAAATGATGTAAACATTGATTTAGTACAATTGTTTAAATCATTGAATAACATTTGTTATTAATATCCCAGTAAAAGATAATTCCCCGTCATTTTTATGCTCCTAAATGGTGAATTTACAGATTTTAACAATTAATTAATTTGGACATACATTAAGCATATAAGTGACAATGCACAAAGCATTCTCACTAAAATGTAGATAACATTTGTTTATTATTAGAAACTGAAGTTTAACCTCCATAGTTCTCAACAGATGAGGACATAGTGTCTTACAAAAAGACACCCATTCCAGTTCCAACATGGTATACGTCTGTTGTCCCGGCCAAGCCACAATGAGCATGACTCACCTAGATGGGGATGGTCAATCCCTAATAGATCTATTTATAACATTCGGGCGATTTACAACATATTAATAGTTTCAATAATAATCAATCACAGTCAAGTTTATACAATCTAGTTGTGTCCATTATGTGTTTGCATATTTTCTTTCCCAAAAGGGAAAGTTTTATTAAAAGTTTATATGGGGCTGTAAACTCACCTGTATAATGCAACTCGAGGATGATCAAGTATATAATCGCTAAGCACATAGTACATCAAACACCTAAGCAATTAAGTATGTCTCAGTATATGCATAAATAATAAATGCATGCAGTCTAATAGGTCATAAGCTTATTCTGGTTATCAATATATTTCAAAGTATATTTAATTATTTAAATATACTGTTATGAAGATGGTTAAGTGTGCATGTTGTTTATCCACTGTTTCCGTGTATTCTCGTTGTTTATAAAATGTGTATGACATTATAGTCTTTAAAATAAATTATTAATCTTATTAAATAATTCATTAGATTCCAAGAATAATAAATAAATTATTATTAATTTAATCTTGGTTCATAACATGTTGATAAAAATATATTATTTTTATTCTAGAATAGTTTTTATGTACCAATAGTGGCTATTTTATAAGGACAGTGGGAATAACATGTAGATAGTGGTTAGGTTAGTCTAGAAGTGGTAACTGAATAGCTAGCAGTGGGAACGGTTAAGCTTAGCAGTGGAAATTGTAAAGCTAACAGTGGGAACTGTTAAGCTTAGCAATGGAAACTGTAAAGCTAACAGTGGGAACTGTTAAGCTATTAGCGGGAACTTTTGGGTAGTTAATATTAACGGTGGTAAGTTATACGAGGTTAGTGGTTAAGTATAATTATCGGTGGGAACATTACATCTAACGGTGGTAATACTACATGCATGTCTATATTATATCATAAGCATATTCCTAAACTATAACCTCGTAACCTAGCGCATCCTTGTCGTTATTAGCAACCCCAAACGCCCTGTAAAGTCAGCCAGCAGTCCCAAACACTCCCTTATCAGCATGCATGTTATCAGCAGTCCCAAACAGCCCTTTTAATCCTTCTGCAGTCCCAAACACCCCCTTATTTTAGCAGATCCAAACGCCCCCGAAGCTTCTTAACAGCAGATCTTTGATCCCCACACCATGCATGTCGCTCCTGACAGTAAACCAATACATATCCATATAGATCCGTGTGGATCTAGGCTAACCGAATGCACCCTTATTTGTTTTCTACCCTAAAACCAAACGCCCCTTTATGCTATTTGTTAAACGCAGAAACAAACACCCCTTAATGTTTAAACAGTGGCGGCAGCCATCTATTGGTGGAGGTGGTGGTCGTGGCTGCTGCGATAGACCCGACGAATCTATGGAGATGGGGCTGTGGTGCTTGATGGCCACAAAAGTGGTGGTGGCTGGTAGATGGAAGGCAGCAGAAGACTACGGTGGGGTTGGCAGTAGGGCTACTGTGTGACTGTGGTGGCCACGAAGATGGTGACTGGTGACCGGGGGGGGGGGGAGGTCACGTCTAATAAATGATGATAATACAGGTGGCGGCCAAGCTGCTGGTGGGTAGCAGCGAAGCCGACAGATGGAGCACGGGCTGGTGATGATGGCGGAAGCAAGGTAGGATGGTGGTGACTGCGTGGCTGGTGGCCACGGCTGGTGATGATGGCGGATGGTGACCACGGGGTCACGACTCGTGCTTTGTGGTCGCGAAAAATGGTGGTGGCGGTTGGAGTATAGATCCGAGAAAACCACCCTCAAAGTGGCGGCTGAGATGATCATGGCACCAAGGAGGAGGGGCTGCGATTGTGGATTGATGGCGGCTGGTGCCACCATGGCAGTGGTGGTGGCGGCCTACAATGGCGGCGGCTGCCATTTTTGATGGAGAAAGTGTTTTAGGGTTTAGGGTTAGCATAAAAAATGAAAGAGATGAAACCCTAATTGCCTTTTTATACCCATTTCAAAGTTATAAACCTAACTGCAAGGTTTACAATAGTTGAGGGGCATGGGTTGCAATTATTTCATGAGGGACTAATGTGTAACATTTGTTATACGTTTACTAATAAACGATTCTGGTCACGTTTGTGGTTTATGAATTTTTGATTCATTTTACGAGGATTGCGTAATTGATCTAAAAATCATTTTTCCAATAAAATGGAGTATTTATATGACGTATAAATACGAAGAACGTGTTCGTTTATTTAAACGACAGGTATTTGTCATTTATCGTTTTTATAACGTAAGTATTGTTTCAATAGAAATACTTATCATTTAATCCATCCGTAGATAAATGTAATAATAAACAATTTAATCAAATCGTTTATCAAATATCTTTTGACAATAATTTATGAAATTAAATTATTGAATAGTCGGTACGCGGGTTGTATGACTTTTGTCAAATTTTCAAATCTGATGATTTTTGTATGTTTCAAATAGGTTTTTGAAACATATTTCATTATTATTTAATGAACGAAAAATCTCGGGTTTTACACCATCCACATGCCGTCTTGAGTTTCGTCCTTGAAACTTGATTAATATTACTAGGTTGAGAAATGATCTAGGATCATCGGGTGAACTTTTATTACATTATTCTTATGGTAAAATCATGGATTTTACAACACTGCCCCGTTATTTTAGCTTCGTCCTCGAAGCTATTAAAAAAAACTTTGTCATCCGTTAGGGTATAGATGTCATAGGTTCAAAGGCTCGTTCTAGAAAAGTTCAGAAGCGAATGGTGCCAACAATGTAAAGAGTTAGTTATCCGGATTGATCTATACGTCCGATTGAGCATTAATTGGGTGCTGCTTCTATTGCGGATGAATGGAAAGCTACGCAAGGAGATCTTTATCCGGGTCGCTTTATATATCCGATTAAATAGTATTGGGATGCTGCTTCTACTATGGATGGATAGTATTATCCGAAGGTTTGAACTTCAATCCGATAAAGCGATAGAAGCTCGCGGATCAATTAATGACAATCAAGAGAGGTCAAACTAGGAAGTCGTCAGCTAGGGAAAGTCAATGTAGGGTCAATTACACTTAGGTGGTTAAGCTCATGACGATAGATGTTCATTTGGAAAACCCACAAGTCAGGTTTTTGAGGTCGGTGAGGGTTCCGGAACTAGACATGCTGGTCCTGTTCAAGTTCGGATTGCTGCTCTGGACATGAGCCAAGAGCAGGACATGACGGACGTCCACAACCTGTTGATAGCAGGCCAGGTGGGGTATACTGTCATGCATGAGCGCGTAGACTCTTTCTCTTAGACCATATGGGCAGTTGCCCAGATAGCACGAGGTTTTTGAGAACGTCCGACAAGGTCTTTTAGTGGTTGTTGGAGGAGAATTACTACCTCCATCGACATATTCACACCTTGGAGGGGTTTTCAGCATAAAACCCACGCTTCTCTTACTGCACAAGGGCAGTATTTGCCCACCTTCTTTGATCTTGCAGCTGTTTGTCATGGTGGGGTGACTGCAGAGACCGCCTACCTTCAAGGAGTCGTTGGCAGATTGCGGTCCTTGTTGCTGATTGTACTCAGTTTGCTTAAGGAGTCCTGATTGGCTTATAGAGGTATTGCAGAGTACCCTGTCGGCACCTGTAGCCTTATCAGCCCTACCAGTACCAGCCCTATTGTTAATCTCGTCAGATTCAAGCTAACAAGAGGATGATCCGGAGGTCGGGGAGGAAAAAAGAAATGTTTAGACATTCTTAGAGAGAGAAAGATAAAGCTTGAATGTAGTGTGTGTATTTACAGAGAGAAGTGAAATACACAAATAAGAAAAGCCTCACCCCTCCATGGAAGTATGGAGGGGTATATATAGCCTTGTCACACACGAACTATTCTAACTTAACAAAACTAGTCCCTGAGTGTGTGGCTATATCAAACTAAGGTAATTCCGTAAATGGCGCTCACATTTTAGGGCTAACAATCTTCCCCCAATGTGGAGACATACGGAATTACTTACAATGTTCCTAACAAGTACAAATACAACAAAATAAAGTCTTCCAAGGCGCTTCCAATGCTGAGAATGTCTTATAAGTCTCCTGGTCTTTATAACTTGTACCTCAGCTTGAATCCTCTTTGTCTTTGCTTGTTGTGGAACAATTGTCATATGCATGATTTGGATTAACTTCCCCCAATTCATGCAGCATGTATTGAAAAACTTTCTTCATAGACTTCTTTTTGACGAAGTTTCTGAATCAGCTTCCCCCCAAACCAATGTTTGTATCTTAAGCAGATTTTGACACTTTGATGTAGTTTGAACAATCTTCTAGCTCATCGGTTTACGTGCACAGCAGAAATTTGTAGAAGAGCCACACCAAATAACACTGCTTCTATACTGTTTCATGTCGTTTAGGTTTTGGTGATAATCCGTTTGGGGTAACATGCAGGAAATCAGCAACAATTCTTCTCACGCCTACAGAATACTTCATAAAAATCATATAAAGTGAAGTAGATACCATTCCATGTACACTACTTCCCCCTGGAAGTTGATCCGATTACTTCAAAGTACACGATCTTCCCCCATGATGATTTCGAACTTTCGGAAGCATCATTATCGTGGACGTCCATATACTCGAGAAGTTCTTAGTCTTAAGCAAATGTCTTGAAAAGTTTTGAAAGTCATTGAGAAACTTTGAAAAATTTTGCTTAGACTATGAAGTACCATTGTCGTTGTGAAGCTCATAAATATCCCGTGAGAATTGATTGCTGATTCCATCTCTCTCTGTCTAACTTACCAACCTAGAATTCATTCGGCTATTTGTTGTGACCACATGTGAAGTAAACCCGATATTCCAAACTTGAAACGAAAGTACAATCCCCCAAATTTGTTACTTAAGCTTGCACTTATGTCAATTGAAGAACGGTGCAGAAATAAGTCTCTAACATCTCTTGAGGTTATCCACATGAGCAACTGCGTGTGACACCCACAAATGATAGTTATCCATGTCGTCGACCATCCACCCCTTGATAGTGGAAACTAGATAATTCAAGTCTCAATTATAAATTTTATCGCCCAAGCAAGTCATCAGTCGATAGACTGGGTTTGAAGAAAAAGGGGTAGAAAAACAGAAGGAAGGCTCGATGATGAAATAAGTAGACGCCTTCGTGAAATCCCACTTCAACTTCAAATAAAGAATACCAAATCCACTTCGTGATCACATGTCTTCGTAGAATCAAAACTAGGGGTTGTCGTTAAAGTGAATCTTATATCAGATCGTTTTAGCGTTAAGTGTTTTGTTTGCTTTGGTGTTGTGTGTTGTGAATGTCGTTAACTAGAACAAATTTTGAAATGAATTGTCTTTGAGGGACAAAATTTGTCTAGATAACTTGTCATTTAAGCCCAACGTCAGTCATATACCCACCTGATGCGCGGATCAAAATATTAGGTTTAAAACCTAACATTTTCTTTGTCGTTTAAGCACCGCTGCGTGAATCAAGGACTAATAAATACTCGGTTCAATTTGTTTGAGTTATACCCAAAACTTTCAATCACTGAAATCACGAAATAAAATTTCGAATAGCCAGAGTACCCATTGAAATTTCGCATCCCAATATATTCTAACACAATATCATCATAATCCATCCCTTATCACTCCAAGAATTGGATTCTAAACTCAGCCCATATGCAAAACATGTCTGTCCAAAAGAAATAAAAGAAACGAAGCTAAGTGTTTTGCCTAATACAAAGATCAGCCCAATTAGTGAAGAATACCTGATCCATGAAACTTCTAGGTTAGAGATATAAAATACTTCTTTTACCCTAATCAACCTCAAACCTAATCTCATTTTTGATCAGCCGCTATCCCAAATCTCTCCAACTTAGAAACTATCATCTCTCATCTCAGACCATCATCTCAATCAACATTGATCTTCAACAAATCCAGATCAAACATCATCAACCAATCTCCTTTTATCTAACTTCAATCACCTTATCACTCTTCATATAAGTATATTGTGAATAATTGTTGGAAATGTTTTTCCCAAAGAAAGTCTCGGTCACATCATTATTAGCATAGATCACGAGCCATAGAATATTTAGAACTTTGTAACTTGGAGCGACCTCCCTTAGGGGGAGATTGTTGGAAATGTGTTTTCCCAAAGAAAGTCTTGGTCACATCAGTCCAATAGTCCATATCCCATCAATCTGTCCAACATCCGTCTCAGTTTTATCCAATCTTAGTCAAAAGTCTTGTATCTGTTCAATCAAGCTACTGTAAAGTATTCCGTATGGACGAAATTTGAAAAACATTCCGTATGGACAAACCTTGAAAAACTTTCCGAATAGACCATTTTTTTCAGAATCAGAAAACTTTCCGAATAGATTTATTCCGCATTGAAAGGTTTTTCCGCATAGACAATCTTTCCGAATAGAAAATCTTTCCGAATAGAAAATCTTTCCGAATAGAAAAACTTTCCGAATAGAAAAACTTTCCGAATAGAAAATCTTTCCGAATAGAAAAACTTTCCGAATAGAAAAACTTTCCGAATAGAAAAACTTTCCGAATAGAAAAACTTTCCGAATAGAAAATCTTTCCGAATAGACTATTTGGAATTGACAGACTCTGGACTGACCCACATTCACAATACTCTCTATTCAAACATAACGGCAAACACACTCAAAACTGGTTTAAAAACTCGACCCTTGAATCCACCAAGACCTTGACATAGTCAAAAGACTCAACTCACAGACTCCCCCTCACACCCTCACGACTCGACTGAAGACTCAAAACACTCTCGGACACCACTCTCACACTCGTCTAACCAAACCAAACTCACACCAATTTTCGTCTCACAACTCAGACCCACCCTCGAAAACCCACTCAACAACAAAACTCTCGATTCTTCTTTCCCTCACCCTCACCTCTCTCTCGACCAACCCTAGACTCTGTTTTAACAAAACAAACCCAACACCACATCCTATAACTCTGTTTTAACAAAAACCCCCAAACCTCGACTCATCCTACCACGACCAAAACCTCTCTCGACTCTAAACTTGGACTCAACCAATTTACCAAAGACAAAGACCTCAACAAGACTCTCGACTGGACTCGACTCCCGAACTCATTCTCCTCAAGACACAACCAAAATCAGACTCACTCCTCTCTCGACAACTGATTCGACTCAACAACACCACAACACACGTTCAGACTCGACACTAGATAGAAAGACTCTACAGATGAGAGAAAGACAATGATTAACAACCTTAAAACATAAAAACAATAATAACCCTACCCTAGACCTTTTCTTAAAGATCTTGAAGATTTTTTTGGATCTTGATCATTCCTGAGCAAATCAAAGGAAGCGGAGGTGAGTATAGTTTGAGATTGGTGGAGTATAGTATAGATTAGAGGCGGAGGTTTGAGATTAGTTTGAGAGATTTATTTTTGATTTAGAGAGAGAGAGATAAAGTGAGAAGACGAAGGCAAAGAAGTGAGAGGGAAATTAGGTTTACTTTGACCCAGTTGTAGGGCGGAGGAAATTAAGTATTACTGGGAAGTGGGAAACACGTGGACGGAGGGAGTTAATTTGGGCGGATATTACTATGTTGGGTAGGGCGGTGGAAAGATTTTGACTGGACCACGTGTATGCTTTGATTCGAACGTTTTTTTTAACGTTTTATATTGAAATTTTTTTTAGTAACGTTTTTTGTAACGTTTGGATTTTTTATTTTTATTTTTATTTTTTTATTTTTATCTTTATTTAAATTTTATTTTGGAAAAATTTTGTAACGTTTTTTGTAACGTTTTTTTTGTAACGTTTTTTGCATTTTTATTTTTATTTTTATTTTTTATTTTTATTTTTATTTTTATCTTTATTCAAATTTTTATTTTGAAAAATTTTATGATATTAAGTTATAGTCGCGACAAAGTGACGTGATATAGTGACAAGAATTATTTAGCCGACGGATTGTTGAGGCAGTTATTCTGAAAGTTAACGTGGAAAAATCCTGTGAATTTCATTTTCTTGGTTTATCCACGATTTGTCAAGTATCGTATTGGTCTTTCGACATTTACCTTGATTATCTTTCTTCGACTTTCAATGGATTTTTTGATTTCGACATCAAACAAGGGAGAATAATATAATTTGCAAGACAAGGTCAGAGAAAGTGGCATCACTTCATTTCAAATGCTTCAGTCTCATCTGGTCACTCTTTCGAGGATTCAAGGAGGGAGCGAATTTGTGACAATCTTTGGACAAGATCGTCATATATTCATCGACTCCATTTTCACCACTTTGACCAAACTCGCCGAGCAACTCAACCATAACAACTTTAATCACTCTGCATCGGCACTTGCATACAAGGCTCTTGTGACACACCTCACGCCTTTCCTCTAATTCAATGTCATCAAGCCAGAAAGTTCAGTGATTTGCCAATCATTTCTTCGAGATACACATACCGAGTTTAGAGCTTTTCGTGATACAATTTTGAAACTCATGACATCGGTCTCGTCTTTGATTTATGAAAGATCTCGACTTCAGCAAGGATATGATAATGGAGTGCAAGACTCTTCGATGCAAGAGGAAACTGGTTATACGGTTGACAACTTGGAGCCTAACGATGGTACGAGCACAGAATCAGGAGGACAACATGATACCGGTGGCACGTCAGGGAATGTTCACGAGATCTCTTTTGCTGACACCGTAACCGTTTATGACGAAGAGCCGGCAAACATGGTACAATGTAATGTTGTTTATGATGTATATGTTGATGATATGCCGCATATTGACCATTCTGAACCTAATTATGACAAACATGGGATGGAAAAGAGTGATAGCAATACCACTTCTGATTCATCCGATGTAAGTCATAATGGGGGAGAGATTGTTCAGAATGCTAAACATCATGATAATTATCCTATAACTCCTTCATTGGCTGCTTCTGATTCTAAGATTAAAGAGCTCGAAACGATCGTAGCTCGGCAATCAAAAGATCTTGAGGATGCCAAACTTGAATTTTCTAAGAAAACGGATAAATTTGAAACATACTTTGAAAAACTTGAAAAGTCAAACGTTGTTCTTGAAAGAAAATTGGATCAAACTGTTCTAGATTCTAAAGCTGAAAAGGATAATCTTTTGAAACAAATTCAACTGCTTGAATCTAAGTTGGCATCCCAAGATAACTTGCTCAAAGAGAATGAGACTTTAAAGGCCCAAGTACAGGAAAAGGTTTTTGCTGTAGCTGCGTTGAAAAACGAGTTAAGGAAAAGTAAAGGACCTAGTGTGGACACTAAGCTTGAAAAACCATCAATCTTGGGGAAACCGCCTACAAATCAGTTCGTCAGACAACCGACTGTCAGACAACCTACTGCATTTGGATCCGAGCGATCACAATCCTCGAGACCGCGGTTTGCCTCCCAAGTTGATTTGGGTCATATTTCTAGAACTGTCACTCCAGCAACTAGGCCCAATGTGATCACTCCAGCTTTAGCAAGACCAAATCATGTGATTGCCTCTAGTTTCCCTAAAAATACCAAGACCACGTCTAGAACTAGTTCAAATGACGTTTGCCACAAATCTGGTCAAAGGGAAGCTATTCAAAAGACACATGTAAGAGATAGCAATGTCCAACCTAGTCAGTTGCCTTCTAGATTACCCAACACTGCTAACCGTAGCATGCCATCTTCTAGGAGCATCGATCAATCATCTAGGAATTATTCAGACATTAAATATGCTACTTGTAAAACATGTAGAAAATGTGTCTTTACGGCAAATCATGATGCTTGTGTCAAGAAATTACTTGATGAGGTGAACTCCCGTGCTAGAATTAAGTCCCAGTGGATAGCTAAAATCAAACCCTTTGGTAAAGTTTGGCGCCCCACTGGTAGAACTTTTACTCTTGTAGGAAACGAGTGCCCTTTAACTAGGATAGTCTCTGATTCTACGAAGACTACTAGGGAGAAAATTGCAAAGGATGATACATCACTTAAGCCTGAACTTAAGATTTTCTATAAAAGGAAACGTTTGCCAACTAAGACAAGTGAATCATCCCCTCAGGCCACCTCTGACACAAGTAAAGCCAACTGTGAACCCCCATGTGCTTCTATAATTGATATCGCTAACCCACGTCAAAGCATGCAAATTCCTAATGAGATTGCAGGTACCAAAGTTGATGTTCCAAAAGAACGAAGCGGTCCAATCGTTGTGTACCGTTCAACTAAGGACACTCTTAGAGTTTGGTTGCTGAAGAAGCAGATATCAGAGAAACAAATGTCTCAGGGGATTCATGGTTAAGCTGCACAAAGGACTTACAGTCACATAACAGACTGTAACTCGATCTCAAAAGACAGGAAAGTTCATCCCGATGATGACTTATCCTAAAAACGAGAAATTCATTTTTCTCGGGCATGAGCTTATGTTAAAAACATTCCACGTTTTTAAGCTCATGCACTAGGACTTATAGTCACATCACAGACTATAACTCGATCATCAAAGAAAGGAAAGTTTATCGCCGATGATAAACTTATCCTAAAAACGAGAAATTAATTTTTCTCGGGCATGAGCTTATATCGAAAACATTCAAAGTTTTTAAGCTCATGCACAATGACTTACAGTTAAATGTCAGACTGTAACTCGAACTTAAAATAAAGGAAAGATTATCTTTTATGATAACTTATCCTCTTAACGAGAAATTCACCTTTCTCGGTCATGAGCTTGTATTAAAACATTCGAAGTTTTAAGCTCAGAAAGGAAAGTGTATCTTTTAAATAAGAGAACTTTTCCTCATAACGAGAAATTAACCTTTCTCGGTCATGAGCTTTCCGTTAAAACAGTCAAAGTTTTCAAGCTCATGAAAACGACTTCTAAGTAAATGTCAGCTTAGGACTCGCTCTTCAGATAAAAGGAAAGTTTATCGCCGATGATAAAATTATCCTTAACAACGGGAAGTTTACAACTTCTCAGACTTGAGCTCGTTTTATAAGATATTCAACATCTTAAGCTCAAGTAATTGGTTTTCAAAACTTTGAACACAATTTTTCGAGAATTTCTCAAAAGGTTTTTCTAAATCTTTCAAAATTGTGTGTTCAAAAATGTTTTGATAAAAAGAGCATGTCTTCTGGAATCGATAATATTTACGAACCTAGAAATGTCATTCAATAATGACACGGGGTTGTAAATAAAGTTCGAGCAGAAGTTCAAACTTTTAAAACATGCTCAAAATGGTTTGCTATTATTTCAGATAGCAACCCGCTTTTCATAATCAAGTCAAGCATTTCACCGGAAAGCTTTGACTCAACAACGGGAATTAATTTTCTCGGGGACGTGACGAGGTGACCAACATTCGTGAACAAGAACCATGTGCTTCTTTCATATGCTGTTCTCCATTATTCAGGTCCAACCTCGTAAATTGCTAATCTTGTGAATACATTATCATATATGATCTTTGCACGTGATAAATACCTTACACTTGTGTTTAAAAGGTATTTCATTTACGTTTCAAGTACACCCTCATTAATTTGAGGGGGAGCTTGTTAAAATCATGAAGATAATTGGATTTGCATTTTTCTTCCCAAATTTTTCTTAAAATGCTATTAAATCAATTGATATTAAAAACATCGATTGGGTTAATATTTTTAATATGGGGGAGAAAATGTGATTTAATATGGGAAATGATTGATCTCAAATGGTTTGACTTAACGTGTTAGCTCATCCCGACATGTGCGAAATGTTTTCGAATATCGTAGCATATGTTAAGGGGGAGCAAAATGGATTTGCACTTCAAAATGGATTTCATGGTGATTTATACTTACCCGCAACCCATTTATTTCACGACGATGAAGATTGTGGTGACATAAGGATGGTAGGATAGGTTAAAGTCCAATGATTTCTCTAGAACCGGAGGAATCTTCCCAAGGACATTCCATAGCTAGAAATAGTAGTCCTTAGGAAAGATGGAGAAAGATTGTGAACGTAGCTGAATGCCGACCAAGTACTTAAGTTAGCACTGGAACAATCACAACAAGGTGCTAGTTATGACGTATTGGTAAGCATTGAAGGGGTTGAAGAATGAAAAAGAATTGTAAAGATAAAGGGTGTAAAGAAAGAAGCCCTCCTTACAACCTTAGGCAGAAACCGGGTCAATTCATATGCTATTGAGATCATTTTTAATGATTCTTGATATTGAAGACTGACATCATGGACCCAGTGATGCAATGCACAACCCATCCCAGCTAACTCAGATATCTCTTAAAAGATATTTGTTTTAATCACACGGAGACAACACATTATCTATTGATTTATTCACTCCGAATAAATTGGTATTGAAAAGGTGGCACTCCTCTCCAGCCTCCTATCACTAAAATCCAAAATGCACGATCGAGTCTAGAGCCATTTGAGATCATCAAATATCTCATTAGGACACACTTTCATTATTCCTTGCTTGTTCACACAATGTGAAAAGTAAGAAAGATCTTAAGAGTCCTACGCAAAATCTTCATGATCTTGCCTGAACATCTGAGTAATACGAAAGTATTTACAATGAAGATGGAAATCCTTCTTGAGCGAATATCAAAAAGCTCATGGTAGGTGACTTGTGCGATTCTTTATGAATCAAACTTGTGATAACTGGAAAGCAACAGTGGTTTAATTCTTAAATGAATTTAAACACGTTCCAGGCCTCTACGCATTATCATATGATCTTGCCAGAACACTCAGAGTGACTCTTTATTGATCACAGTGACGAGTGGAAATCCTTCTAGTGTTAACATCAAACAGCACTTGGTAGGTAACTTGCAAGATTCTTTATGAATCAAGCTAGTGACAACTGGAAAGCAACGATGGTGCGGTTCTTAATTGAACTTCACTTGTTCCAGGAACATGAATTGACGGCTTCAAATCATGCGGATAATATTATCCAAATGATTCACTCTTTACGTTCGCAGTCAGCTTTGGACGGTCGAGTAAAGAGAACGGGTTTACCCGCGAAATCTTGTCAAGGAGGTTCTTTATTGAAACTACCTGTCACAAGTACGATATTTAATATCGTCCAACGGTCTTCACCGACCGGAGGTAAAATGCTACCGAATTAGAATGAAATGTTCAAGGCCATTTCATCCGTATATATTGTTTGTTGCTAACTGTCTTATGCAGCGTAACAAGAAGGTTGCATTGCGGTGTACAATCCAGAAGAAGTCGTCACCACATGCTTATACTACATACACTTAGTACTTCAACAAATTCAAGAAAGTCTGAAGGTCAAGTCTTCCGCTGTATCAAACTCTGAAGCTTTCAAGAATTTAAAGGTATAAGTATGTGGAACATGAAGTCACGAAGAGGCAAATTTCACAAGTGATGAATGCACAAGGTCAAGGCAAGGAAACATGCTCAAGACTAAAGTCAAAGATCACATCAAGCATATTCACAAGAACAAGATCGAAGACTCAAGCATAGATGCTAGGTTTAAGATTTTGTAAAATGGTGTGACCTCCCTTAGGGGGAGATTGTTGGAAATGTGTTTTCCCAAAGAAAGTCTCGGTCACATCATTATTAGCATATATCACGAGCTATAGAATATTTAGAACTTTGTAACTTGGAGCGACCTCCCTTAGGGGGAGATTGTAATTTAATTCAAGCCTCTAAACAACCTTATAACCCATTCACGAAAATCATCAGCCCTTTTTTTATTGATATGTTTCGAATGTTCTTCATTGTATTACAAAGATACGAAGGTCACTGATCTTTAAGATCTCTAAATTGAGGTCTCAGGTAAGGTTATTTATACATGCATGTATAATAGACGAAAGAAACAGAGACCGTAACACTTTTGTTATAAGTCTTGTTTAATTTCGAGTATCAAAATGGGTTAAAACCCAACATATATCGGTGATGATGATTTCGTGATGGATCTGTAAAGATCTTGGCATGCATGTCAAATCACGAGTAAGTCTGATATATATATATATATATATATATATATATATATATATATATATATATATATATATATATATATATATATATATATATATATATATTTTGAGTTTCTATTTGATGATTTTATGAGATGGAGTCTAAGTGACGATGGGAATAGGTAGATAGAGTCGGGGTTTGATGAGTTTAGCATGGCAGAAAGGGGTTAGATAAGAGTCGGTTATGAAAAAGTCAAGGTCACGGTTTCTTTGCTTTCTATTTTTCTGGTTTGGTCAAGAAGATGTCACAATGTTTTTTTTTTAAATTAGTCACCATCGGAATAAATCTGTGTTACCCCATCGCAATGAAATCACTTCCATCGGAATGTCTAAAATTTTTTGGCAGCATGAAGACTTAAAACACCATTGCAATGAGTCAAACCACCCATCGCAATGAGTCCCATCGGAATGAGACCCATCGCAATGAGTCAGTCGAACCCATCACAATGTATATGTGACACCCCATCGGAATAAGCCATCTGAAAGTAGCCATCACAATAACCACACCCCATCGCAATGAAGCATCGCAACAGTGGTTTGACCAACTTTTTGTGGATACTGAAAACTGGATCTGGTTCATTTGTCCTTTTCCCAAAAAGAATGAATCTGGGGATTTTCAGAACTGAAAAATTAAAATAATAGAAAAATAGAGAGAGAAAGAGAAAACCACCAAACACAATTAAATAATACTGAGACTTTTGTATGTTTTTTGGACAGATTGGGTTACCGGATCCGTAAAGCATGACATTATGACAGATAAGCATGACCAAAAGCAAAACGTGACCAAACAGCTTAAAGAATAAGCATAAATTAGCTGCGAAAAGCCACGAATACCAAAAATAAGCAAACACAAACACAAACACAAACACAAAACACCCTCGGTTAGCTCTGATACCAATTGTTGTCCCATATATTTAGATGATTATAGATAGAAAATAGATGAAAAAGATGGATTCCTAGATAGAGAAAGTAGTGAGAGAAAGTAGAGAGAAGGAGAGGATTAACTTGTTGAATATTAGATTTAGGAAATGAATAAAGTGAACAATCAACCCTCCTAACATGCTAGGAGGGTATTATATATATTCCACCCACATGCGGGCATTAATGGACTATATATTGGACCGGACTTGTCTTTTGGACTTTAATTAGTTTAAATCCAAGCCCGTAAACCACGACTAATTAACTACCTATTACAACGTTCTAATTAATGTTACAATAATAACCTATGATTGAGCATTCTTGTTTGACTCAATATTTTGAGGCTAACATATTCATATAATACTCTTATCACAATTCTAGATTGTGTCCACTGATGAGTATGAATTAGTTTACTAACTCATGAGGCACTGTAGCATGCAAAGTTGATATACTATGCACGCTGCCAAGACTTTTTGGCCTAGAATTGGATGTGGTCTGTTGGGAGACATGGGTATAATTTTTATTGGGCTTACCTGGGAAGTTACAAAGGATTTTATGAGATAACTTCATTGTTAAGAAATTTGGTTAGCAAGGGACACTTGAGGACAATTATATCTATCTTGGTTAAGCAAGTGTGCATGATTGGACCGTGCTTGCCACCCTATGGTAATTTTCAATCTATAGGTTATCTTCACTAGGATAAATTACTTTGTTAAGGTCCTTTTTTTTCATTTTTATTATTTTTATTTTTGGACGTTGACAGTTTTATTTCCAAACATTGTTAGGATCAATTTTGACGTTGACATGGCATTTTCCAACGTTGACAAGAATATAGCCGTTGAGCGTTGATAGGTTATTTTTTACCGTTGATAACTAATAGGTCCTACTCAGTTGTTATTTTTGACGAAAATCTGGGACGTAATTTTAGGAGTTGGTAAATTTTTATTAATGCAAAAGATAAGTTATATATTTTTTAAGATTTTAATCATTATATTTTGAAAATAACTGCCTCATTTTTTACCAATCACATGTGCTTACATCTCCTATATATTTGGCTTATTCTTTTGAAACAGGGTAACTGCTTATTCTTTTCTAACTAAATTTTCACACATATTCATCTTTCATAACATTTCACACAACTTTCTACATCAATGGTGCCTAAGTTTAAACCGAGTGATTTGGTATTAGGGTTCAGAAGTCAACACAACATGGTTGCCTATTTAGAGGCTGACAACACTCTGTTTCCTCAATATACTCAGATGGTAGAGTATTTAAATGCATATCCATTAAGGTATGCACTTTCTCATGCTCCTCTTATCCCTTTCACTTATGTTAAGTAGTTTTGGAATACTGTTACTTCCTCAACGATTAATAATGTGACTACATTGACTGCTATAGTCCATGGGCGTTCATGGGTGGTTACTGAAGCCTTGGTTCGCCAGGCTTTGCATCTTAATGATGTAGATGGTATAACCACCCTGCCCATTGGTGAGCTAGAACAAGGACTTCGAGCTTTGGGTTATCCTTTCCCTTAAGAGGGCACTTTAAACAAATATTCAAAACAAGAATTTCCCCCAGCTTGGAAGTACTTGTAAAACCTGAGATTTTTTGTTCATTAAATAATAATGAAATATGTTTCAAAACCCTTTTTGAAACATACAAAAATCATGGGATTTGAAAATTTGACAAAAATCATACAACCCGCGTACCGACTATTCAATAATTTAATTTCATAAATTATTGTCAAAAGATATTTGATAAACGATTTGATTAAATTGTTTATTATTATATTTATCTACGGAGAGATTAAACGAGAAGTATTTCTATTGAAACAATACTTACGTTATAAAAACGATAAATGACAAATACTTGTCGTTTAAATAGACGAACACGTTCTTCGTATTTATACGTCATATAAATACTCCATTTTATTGGAAAAATGATTTTTAGATCAATTACGCAATCCTCGTAAAATGAATCAAAAATTCATAAACCACGAATGTGACCTGAATCGTTTATTAGTAAACGTATAACAAATGTTACACATTAGGCCCTCATGAAATAATTGCAACCCATGCCCCTCAACTATTGTAAACCTTGCAATTAGGTTTATAACTTTCAAATGGGTATAAAAAGGCAACTAGGGTTTCATCTCTTTCATTTTTCATGCTAACCCTAACCCTAAAACACTTTCTCTATCAAAAATGGCAGCCGCCGCCATTGTAGGCCGCCACCACCACTGCCATGGTGGCACCAACCGCCATCAATTCACAATCGCAGCCCCTCCTCCTTGATGCCATGATCATCTCAGCCGCCACTTTCAGGGTGGTTGTCTCGGATCTATACTCCAGTCGCCACCACTATTTTTCGCGACCACCAAGCACGAGCCGTGACCCCCTGGTCACCATTTACCATCATCACCAGCCGTGGCCACCAGCCATGCAGCCACCACCATCCCACCTCCGTTACTGCATGCAGTCGTGAACTCACAGCCTTTCCACCTTGGTGCTGCCATCATCACTAGCCCGTGCTCCATTTGCCGGCTTCGCTGCTACCCACCGGCAGCTTGGCCGCCACCTGCATTATCACCATTATCAGCCGTGACCCCCCCTGGTCACCAGTCACCATCTTCGTAGCCACCACAGTCACGCAGCAGCCCTGCTGCCAACCCCACCGCATCCTCCTGTTGCCTTCCATCCTCCAGCCACCACCACTTTTATGGCCATCAAGCACCACAGCCCCATCTCCATAGATCCGCCGGGTCTATGGCAGCAGCCACGACCACCACCTCCACCAATAGATGGCTGCCGCCACTGTTTAAACATTAAGGGGTGTTTGTTTCTGCGTTTAACAAACAACATAAAGGGGCGTTTGGTTTTAGGGTAGAAAACAAATAAGGGTGCATTCGGTTAGCCTAGATCCACACGGATCTATACGGATCATTGTTGGTTTACTGTCGGGAGCGACATGCATGGTGTGGGGGTCAAAGATCTGCTGTTAAGCAGCTTCAGGGCGTTTGAATCTGCTGATAAGGGGGTGTTTGGGACTGCAGAAGGATTAAAAGGGCTGTTTGGGACTGCTGATAACATGCATGCTGATAAGGGAGTGTTTGGGACTGCTGACTGACTTTAGAGGGCGTTTGGGGTTGCTAATGATGACAATGATGCGCTAGCTTACGAGGTTATAGTTTAGGAATATGCTTATGATATAATATAGACATGCATGTAGTATTACTACCGTTAGATGTAATGTTCCCACCGATAATTATACTTAACCACTAACCTCGTATAACTTACCACCGTTAATATTAACTACCCAAAAGTTCCCGCTAATAGCTTAACAGTTCCCACTGTTAGCTTTACAGTTTCTATTGCTAATCTTAACAGTTCCCACTGTTAGCTTTATAGTTTCCACTGCTAAGCTTAACCGTTCCCACTTCTAGCTATTCAGTTACCACTTCTAGACTAATCTAACCACTGTCTACATGTTATTCCCACTGTCCTTATAAAATAGCTACTATTGGTACACGAAAACTATTCTAGAATAAAAATAATATATTTTTATCAACATGTTATGAACCAAGATTAAATTAATAATAATTTATTTATTATTCTTAGAATCTAATAAATTATTTAATAAGATTAATAACTTATTTTAAAGACTATAATGTCATACACATTTTATAAACAACAGGAATACACGAAAACAGTGGATAAACAATATGCACACTTAACCATCTTCATAACAATATATTTAAATAATTAAATATACTTTGATATATATTGATAACCAGAATAAGCTTATGACCTATTAGACTGCATGCATTTATTATTTATGCATATACTGAGACATACTTAATTGCTTAGGTGTTTGATGTACTGTGTGCTTAGCGATTATATACTTGATCATCCTCGAGCTGCATTATACAGGTGAGTTTACAGCCCCAGATAAACTTTTAATAAAAATTTCCCTTTTAGGAAAGAAAATATGCAAACACATAATGGACACAACTGGATTGTATAAACTTGACTGTGATTGATTATTAATGAAACTGTTAAATTGTTGTAAATCGCCCTAATGTTATAAATAGATCTAGTATGGATTGACCATCCCCGTCTGGGTGAGTCATGCTCACTGTGCCTTGGCCGGGACAACAGACGTATACCATGTTGGAACTGGAATGGGTGTCTTTTAGTAAGACACTACGTCCTCATCTGTTGAGAACTACGGAGGTTAAGCTTCAGTTTCTAATAATAAACAAATGTTATCTACATTTTAGTGAGAATGCTTTGTGCATTGTCACTTCTATGCTTAATGTATGTCCAAACTAATTAATTGTTAAAATCTGTAAATTCACCAACTTTATGTTGACTGTTTTAAGCATGTTTTTCTCAGGTTATTTAGCAAGATTATTTGAGCATGGATTAAGCATCATTTAGGAGCATAAAAATGACGGGGAATTATCTTTTACTCGGATATTAATAACAAATGTTATTCAACGATTTAGACGATTGTACCAAATCAATGTTTACATCAATTGTATTTCAAAAATCATATAATCATGATCTGTGCTTTGTAAGCTATTTGCTCATCGATCCACCACTGTAATACCCGATCTGGGGGTGTTACAGAGAATGGTATCAGAGCTTTAGTTATAGCAAACAGATAAATTTTTAAACAAAATAAGAATAAAAATATTTTTCTTTTATTTAAAAGCTGGACTATAACTTTATAAAAATCTTTTGGGGATTTTTTGGGACATACTTAGAAAGCATATAGCATAGAGAGCATGCATAACTATATGATTTAAGTGCGCATTCATTATTATATGCATTGATATATGTTGATTGTATTATATGATAACTCTGTACGTATTTACGTATTATGATTATTTAATATTTATTATAGAAATATTAAATACTCAAGTTACTTAATAAAACAAATAAACATGCCATGTTAGTAGGGAGTTTTATACTAACGATGTTCCATCTCGATATTACGTTTTGACTGAGTGGTTGGTTTTACGATTTAAAGTGCCCTCGCTCCTCAAACGTTTATAGAATGACTTCTAAAGTATGATGGCCTGAACAATGCATTGTAACCACGAACAATCTAATACATAACAAACCATTGGATATATTTAAATGGAAATTAAATAAAATCTTTGGAAACATTTGGAAATCTAATAGAATCTATAGAACCCGTTAGAAAATCTAAGAAGATTTTTTTTTGTCTCTAAAAATCTAAATAGATCTATCTATTTTACTCAATCTTGGAAAATCTAAATTGATTTTTATAAAAATCAAACTGAATAAAATGCGTTTTGCAAAATCTTGGGGGAAATCTAAACTAGATTTTTGTAAATCTTTAATAAACCTAATTAGATTTTATAAATATTGAAAAATCTAATAAAATGTTGGGGATAAATCTAAAATTAGATTTTATAAATTTTCTTTGGAGATCTAGACTTAATCTTTAAGAACCAGTAATAAGCTTGTAAGTTTTCATAAACTTCACCCCTAGATAAATAATTAATGTTATTAATGGACTATTTAAGACCACGTAACAATAGCCCAAAATTTGAATAGGCTTATCTATTGTCTTAGGGACCGATGTAATAAAACTTGTAACATTGATGGATCTAAAAATGTAATTAGGCCCATTAAGAAATCCTTAGCTCATAAGAATTTTTATTGGATCTTATAAGCTCAATAAGGGTTTGGGAAGCCCATTAGCTCTTTTTGTACTCTTAATAAGCTCATTTAATGATGTTACACTTACGTAAAGTTTTTATACCAAAGATATAACTTATAAAAACCTTTAGACTAAGAACGATAGTTTATTAAAACTTATGAGTTAAAACCGTAACACTTGAAACTGGTCTTAATAAAACAGAAATTACAAGGACTAATATTGTAAATATTTGAAAGTCTAGGGATTATTAAGTGCCATTGGTGACTTATTAGACCTTAAGGACCACTTTTAAATTCTTGAAAGTTAGAATGTCATTTTATGACTCTAAGGACTAATGGTGTAATCAGCCGAAACATTTAGGAATTCTAGGGAGTTATTCCCGCCATTAAATGAAAGTTATACAACCTAATTTTAACTAGAGGGACTATTTTCACCACCTCTCGAAGGTACTAGAAACCCTAAGGGCTAAAGCTGTTAGGAACCGGAAAGTGTACATTTGGTAAAATATATATAGGGACTTGTTTTGCCAATGACCGAAACTTAAGCAAACCCTAGAACCTTTATTTCATTTAATGTATTAAAACTTGAGCATACTATCTTTAGATAGTTATTCGATGAATAAGAACTGGTTAGTCTATTCTAACCACTAGGATAACTGACATGCCACTTAATGAAAACGAATTTACAACAAACATACATATTGGAATATTTAAAAACAGACTAGGAAGCATTACCTAGCGTACTACATTTTATTAAATGTTTGAACTTGTTGTTATGTATATATATATATATATATATATATATATATATATATATATATATATATATATATATATATATATATATATATATATATATATATATATATATATATATATATATATATATATATATATATATCAAATCAAATCAAATCAAATCAAATCAAATCAAATCAAATCAAAAACCCTTATATAGGAAGGATGGTGAAACAATTCCTTAAATACAAAATTCTATAAAAATGACATATGTAATTCATTAAAGGATTTCCATAAAATGCTTCAAAAAGAAAATAGGAATTACAAATGATACCTTAAATACAAAATTTAATAAAAATATATATAGGAATTACAAATGATGCCTTAAATATAAAATTCTATAAAAATATATATAGGAATTACAAATGATGTCTTACATACAAAATTCTATAAAAATATATAAGAAAGGATGGTGAAACAATGCCTTAAATACAAAATTGTATAAAATGATTCCATAAAATGCTTCAAAAATAAAATAGGAATTACAAATTATGCCTTAAATAAAAAATTCTATAAAAATAGATATAAGAATTACAAACTATGCCTTAAATACAAAATTCTATAAAAATATATAAGGAATGATGGTGAAACAATATCTTAAATACAGAATTCTATATAAATGATTCCATAAAATACTTCAAAAATAAAATAACAATTACAAATGATGCCTTAAATACAAAATTCTATAAAAATATATATATGAATTACATTCCTTAAATACAAAATTCTATAAAACAATTCAAGGAAGGATGGTGAAACAATGCCTTAAATACAAAATTCTATGAAAATGATTCCATAAAATGCTTCAAAAATAAAATAAGAATTACAAATGATGCCTTAACTACAAAATTCTATAAAAATATATTTAGGAATTAAAAATGATGTCTTAAATACAAATGTCTATAAAATATATAAGAAGATGGTGAAACAATGCCTTAAATACAAAAATCTATAAAAATGATTCCATAAAATGCTTTAAAAATAAAATAGGAATTACAAATGATGTCTTAAATATATAATTCTATAAAAATATATATATGAACTACAAATGATACCTTAAATACAAAATTCTATACAAATATATAAGGAAGGATGGTGAAACAATGCCTTAAATACAAAACTCTATAAAAATGATTCCATAAAATGCTTCAAAAATAAAATAGGAATTATAAATGATGCCTTAAATAAAAAATTCTATAAAAATATATATAGGAATTACAAATGATGCCTTAAATACAAAATTCTAAAAAATATATAAGGAAGGATGGTGAAACAATGCCTTAAATACAAAGTTCTATAAAAATGCACAACAATAATATTAATTTAAAAAAAATTAATGTAAAAACTTTATTTATAACATTAACATATACAAAATTTATTACCTCATAAAATTCAAAAATACATAAAATATTTATACAATATTATTAAAATTCTAAAAAAATTTAATGTCAACTTATTCATACCGTTAACGTATACAAATTCAATTAACTCATAATATTCTTAAATAAGTAAAATATCTTAAATTACGTTAATGCTACATTATTAAAATATCATAGCCATAACTAACATCACATAGACTAAACTTCTAATACAAACACACATAAATTCAAATTTTATTAAAAAATATATACTTAAAGCTAGCCCGTCCACCGGACGGGTCTAAAGGCTAGTATATATATATATATATATATATATATATATATATATATATATATATATATATATATATATATATATATATATATATATATATATATATATATATATATATATATATATATATATATACCTTATTAGAAGGAATTATATGATATAATGCCTATGCTTATGATTGTAATATATTATTATTATATTATATAATACATATGAACTCCTTGTTTGACGCGTACTCTTGTGCACGTTATTACGCGTCAACATGTATTTTCTCTTGCTTATGATTTTGTATGTATACCTATGGAACATGACTTATTAACGACTCATATACGCGTGCTTTTAATAATGTCATGTGGTATTATTTGGATAAATTTGCATCTTTAAATGATGCGGTGGGACCCAAAAATCAAGGTACTTAGGATCCTATATTTTACATATGGAACCTGAGTCTCCTGACTGAGTTAATTATGATTCTGTCTTTAGACGGAATGGGACGTCTAAAGGTGAAATCATAAGTCACCAGACCACAAGTTTATGTATAATTTCGTATTAAGATGTCATGGGACGTCTGAAGACGAGAGATTATAAATAAACGGGCTGTAAAGTATCTTAATAATATCTATTATCTTAGACGTTATATTTATCCTAAATAATAAGCCTTGCCAGGAATATTTAGGTAAGGTGGGCTATGAAATCGTTATTGAAACGAGTAAGGATGCTTGTTCGTTTGAATAAAGAAATCTTAGGTCACCGAATGGAGTTATAAATTTCACCTTACATGGATGAGGACGCATGTCGATGTAAATAGAAATTTATAATCACATGAGGTTAAATGTATTCGACATGACTCATTATTGATATTATTTTATGTATCCGACTATGTACGTATCCCTTTTGACACGCGATTTCCTCCAGTAGTATCTTATCATTAAGATAACTCATAATTGATGTTATTACATCACCATCTAGAAACCTAAGAAGACTCGTATTCATCTCTTTTGGATCATAGCATTGTGCTCCTGATTTTTGGGCTTATCCTTAGCCCAAATATCATTTCCGCTGCATTCGACCACGTTAGGGAAATGTCCATTTACGCTGCCTTTGAACCTTTTGAGGGTGCCTACTTTCCGCTGCATCCGACCCCTTCCAAAGGAGTGTTCCTTTCCGCTGCATTTTGAACCCTTGTTGGGAGTGCTTACTTCCATTTCATTTGACCCCTTTGGGATGTCACAGAAAATAAAGTTGGTTCATCTGCCATGTACAAATGAAACCTCGATCATTCAAGGCGACGATAACACAGACTTTTTCGACACTATACTTAGTGTCACCTCTTGTACCAAAGACCAGAAATACTTGGTAAGAGGATGCCCAATATTCTAAGCTCGCATTTCTCAAATCGACAAGGAAGACAAAACTAAGCATAAAAGACATGCCCAACTCTCAATGGGTGTATTTTGTAAGGTTATGTTTGTCATCTCCCAAAAAGCGTTATTTGATGTCCAATACTCTTTTGGACAATCTCCTTCCTCTTCGGATCCAATTAGTTCGACAATACCATTGTCCAACAAGCTTTGAAATGAATGACTTCCTCCTTTTAGAAGTCGAAATGGTGCAATTTTTGGAACCACCATCAGTAGAGGCACGACCCTCTCAGCATCTCACCAGGGATGCACATTTCTTTATTCTTGGTATCTCCTTTGATTTCTATCATCTGAAGTACTTCATTTCTTTGCAACCTATGCGTCAGCTTAGCCATAAATGAAGCAGATTCTTTGCAAATTCCTACCCAATCACCATCAACAATAATCTTAGCCATTTTGCTTAGCGAAGCTTTGGTGTCAAACTAATGTTTGCTTTCCATAGGTTAGAAGTATATCAGGAAACCCTTCGTGTGAAAATTGTTGACGTAAGAGCGGTACCAACCAAAACTATATTTCTAACTCGACATAGCATAAGCCTATTAAAGCTTAATAGACTTAAAAATCTCTTGAAGAACTAGTAAAGACATTAATGAACTGTTATCTATGCTCATCAAGACACATTGGGGCCCCAGAGGCACATCTAATGAAAACCAAGACTTAAGACGAATTTGTCCTAGTCAACCCAACCTTGCAAACTTAAAACTTGAGTTCACAAGATTACACGTCTAAGGAAAAGTGCCCTCACTTGTTCCCTGAACAAGTAACTTCATCTTTAGCTTCGAGAATGAAACTAAAATAACGGGGTGGTGTAAAACCCCTAAAAATTTGGGTTTCTACACACAACACCGGCTTCATTAATGTTATCATTCATCATACAATATTGTAATGAACTACCATTACAACATACCATCACAGGACTTACTGTGTTTTGGCGAATGATTTCTTAAACTTCCAAATAACTCGTGAATTGTGCCTGATAGCTTGAATACAACCTGAAAGCTTATCATGGTGAACAAAAGATCTAGTACGTCTACTCAAATTCTGTCTAGCAAGTCTGCTAGATAGGTGTTAGCCCTAAAATGTGAGCGCCATTTACGGAATTACATTAGTTTGATATAGCCACACACGCAGGGATTAGTTTTGTTAAGTTAGAATAGTTCGTGTGTGACAAGGCTATATATACCCCTCCATACTTACATGGAGAGGTGAGGCTTTTCTTATTTGTGTATTTCACTTCTCTCTCTAAATACACACACTACATTCAAGCTTTATCTTTCTCTCTCTAAAAATGTCTAAACATTTCTTTTATCCTCCCCGACCTCCGGATCATCCTCTTGTTAGCTTGAATCTTACGAGATTAACAATTGGTATCAATCGCCATGGGGTAGATACATGATTGGTTTTGATTCTCCTATAGTGATTCGTGAGTTTTTCTTGATTTTTAAGCTCGAATCATCAAGTTTTTTTGTGTTTTTGTGGAGTTAGTGAGTAGACAAATCATCTACATAGGCGTGGCAGTGATTTGGGTTACTTTGATCGGTTAAAAACACGAACTTTGGTGGTGTTTGGCTTGATTTTTGGTGTGAAATCACGTTTTTCTTTTGAGTTCTTCTTTGTTACTATTTTTTAGGAACTTCTGACTCATATTCGCAATTTTTTTGGTCCTTCTATCTCAAATTCGCAATTCTGTCTCCAATTGCGAAATCTTGTACTCCTCAAGAATTGCGAAATCTTGTAATATTGGGAATTGCGAATTTATACACGAATTGCGGAATCATGTCTTAATTGTGGATTTTGGTACTTATTGCGAATTTGTTGCATACTTGCGAAATTTGAGTTAATTGCGAATTCTGGTCATCTTTGCAGAATTAATCCTATTGCGAATTTATACAATAATTGCGGAATCCTGTCTTCATTGCGGAATTTGGTCATCATTGCGGATTTTTGTTCAGGAATTGTGGATTTTGGTCTCAACTGCGAATATAGCACTCAATTGCGAAATTGTTAAAGAGTTGCGGATTTATTCACTTGATTGCGAAATTATTCTTCACTCAAGAATTGCGAAATTGTAATCTACTATTGCGGAATCTTTCACCTCATTGCGAATTCTTCACTTATTTTTCGAAAATTTGTATGTTTGAAAATTTTTAATCGAGTGATTTTTCGCCTTAGAATTTTTGGTTATTTGTCAAGATAATTTTAGGGGATTTCAACATCTTTTCTCGACAACACCAATCACATCACATCTACTTAAGATCCTTTTTCACTTCATCGATTACAAAGTTATAAGCTATGGATTCTACTCAAGAGTATCGTGTCACAAACAACAATATCATGGTGGCGGGTAATAAAGAGAGACCAACAATGCTTGTGTCTGGTCGGTATGCTCAATGGCAATCTCGGTTCATACGATACCTTGATACAAGACCTAATGGTGATGCCTTGAGGAAATGTATTACACATGGACCATATATTTAAGAAGATCTCAACTCCTCCAAGAGCAGCCACATATACTACTGATCCAATACCTGCAAGTGAACGTGATGAAACAAGAGCCGATCTCACACCTGAAAATTGTGCTTGGCATGATGCGGAGAAGGAAGCCATCTATATGGTTTTAAGTGGGATTGGAGATGATATTTACTCCACGGTTGATGCATGCCCGACAGCACATGAAATGTGGACTGCGATTGAACGCTTGTAACAAGGAGAATTACTCAAGAAACAAGATGTCAAAACAAACTTGTTTTGGAATTTTGGCAAGTTTACTTCAAAGGATGGAGAATCAATTGATTCATACTACTTCAGGTTCTATAAAATGATGAATGACATGACAAGAAATAATCTGCAAGTCACCACCATGCAAGTCAATGTTCAATTTCTTCAACAACTTCAACCAGAGTGGACACGGTTCGTCACTTTAGTGAAACAACAAGAAAAGTTAGACGAGGTCTCATATCATCGACTCTTTGATATCTTGAAGCAATTTCAGAATGAAGCAAATGAGATTCGAGCTGAACGTGTTGCCAAGACGGCTAATCCACTTGCTTTAGTGACTACCACACAACATGTTCAAGATCATCACCCTCGTGCTCCTAAGCCATACTCCACTACATCATCTTCACCACGATATTCCAAATCATCTAAGTATTCATCATCCACAAAATCTCGAGGTAAAGTGCCAAGAGCACCATCACCACCATCTGAGTCATCATCTGAAGAAGATAGTGATGAAGACCAAGCTCAAAAGAACCAAGAGATGAAACAACAAATTGCTTTCATAATGAAGACTTACAAGAAAATATACAAACCCACCAACAACAATCTTCGTACTTCATCTAACACAAAGAACCGATATGTTGAGAGTCCTCCAAGGTATGACACACGTCGACGTGGTGAAAGTCCTTCTAGGTATGATCGACATAATCCAATACATGTTGAGGGTTCTGCAGAGTATGATAGACAAACTGCCAAGTATGATACTCAGAGGATTGTTGCTGCTACTGGGAATAGGGAAACTGTTGGAAGTCAAGTGGTTCAGTAGAGTGGGATTCAATGTTTTAATTGCCAAGGTTATGGGCATATGGCCAAGGAATGCAGGAAGCCGAAAAGGGTTAGAGACTCCAGCTATCACAAGGAAAAATGCTGCTATGCAAGAAAATGGAAGCAGGGGTTAAATTGTCAGCTGAGGAAGGAGCAATGCTTGATGATACTGATGATGAAGATTCTGATCAAGAGCTCGATGCACATTACTTGTACATGGCAAAGGTCTAAGAAGTTCTCAAAGTCACTGAAGATGACAATGGCCCTATCTTTGACACTGAGCCAATCGATAAGGTACACACTACTGATGAATATAATGTGTTTGGTGATATTCCGGATCATAGTGATCTACCAAATGCCATTAATGACACATGTATGACGAAAACGGTTGATAGCAATACCACACCCGATTCATCAAACATGTGCAATAATGAGTCTAAGGATGATCAACATGCAAATGAATATGATGAAGAGGAATGTATTGCGCTTGCTACTTTACAAAAAGATGTCACTAAAAATAAAAAGAGTCAAAAGAAATTAAAGAAGGCAAATGCTACGCTCACTCAAAGTTTTGAAGAATGCAAAGCTGCTCTTATCAAATCTACTGAGATGACTGAAAGCTATAGAGATGAGCTCCTTCAGAAAACCAAAGAGCTTGAGGGGTACAAGGGAAGTGCGTTAAAAAGTCAAAAGGACGATTTTGAAAACAAATATAATACAACTCTTGAGTTATTATCCAAAGAGAAGCGTCAATATAATGTTTTCTTAATGGATGAACGTCAAAAAACGTACCTTGACAATACCAAAGTTAATGAACTTGAACAAAAGCTCTCTATGACCACTACCGATTTTGCTAAAATTATTGAGGATAAGAAACAAGAGGTAGATGCGTTAAAACAAGACTTCAAAAGTAGATACGATAAAGAAACTGAAAAAGTAACGAAATTAGAAGAACAAGTCGACTTTTTGAAGCAAGTTGTTTATAAAACGCATGATTCTATTCAATTCGTAAGAATGCTGGCACCTCCTTTGATGTTTAAGGGTCAAGCTAGCTATGCAAGTCCTGAGTACCTTGCCAAAGCTCAAGTTGTGAACCCGTGTCTTTATCTTGATGAGAGTGAAAGAACCGATCTTGATTGCATGCCTGTTAGTGCCGATAGTGAAGAGACTGCCCTTTGGGATGATGATAGTCAACCTCTTGTCAACAAAGAGTTTGTAAAACCATATAATTATGCTTATGAGAACAGTCGTTATGGTCTTTTCAACAAACAAACTCAGAAAACTCGTGAGGAAGTGTTTCTAGAATGCAAACAAAAGAGAATTTAATGGAAGAAAGCATTTGCCCCTAAGAAATCTAATGTTTACAAATACATAAACTACCTCCCTCTAGATGAATCTAAAAGTAAGAGTAGGAAAACATTAGGTATTCTTAAACACCACATAGATAATGTTAAATCTATTGTTGAAAGAGACTGGGCAAAACATGAAAATGCTGAGTGGACACGTCCGATTCCTCAAGATATTACCTTGCTTGTGAAAGAACTCTTAATTCCAAACACGGCATTGATTAAAGAAACTGTCCTTCAACTTGAGGAGTTCATTCGGACTGAAATGTATGATGATTTAAAATACGTTGAATCTATTGAGAAACACATTAAAGATCTTCAAATGGAGAAGTCTGATTTTTCAGATGAATATGATTTACTCTTGCAAGAATGCGTTTCTAAAGATGTTATGTGTGCTTATTTTACATCTTGTGCTGATATTGATGAATATTCTGAAGTTTCATGCCAATATCTTGATAAAAGCAAAGAATGTGAACGTCTTGAAATTGAGCTTTTGAAACGTAAAGAAAATGTTGACAAAAAGTCTTTTGAGTTACTTCAACACAAAACTGATTTCCTTCAAAAACATTGTCATTCACTTGAACTTGCTTTGCAAAAAGACGTTGGTAGTTTTCCACATGATAATAAATTGCAAGAAAAACTTTCCCAAACGTTTCGAGAAATGAATGAATAGGATTTAGAAATTAATGGGTTGAAAGCTCAGTTACAAGACAGGGACCGAGCGATAGCAGAGATGCGGAAACTCGTTGCTAAAATGGGTGGGAAAATCGTGGAACCTAGCTTTAAGAAACCTGTTGTTAGACATCCCAATGCCTCTACAGTAAATAGATCCTCTATCTTGGGAAAACCATCTGCTTTAACAAATTCCTCGTTTGCAAAACCTGTGTTTGCCCCCAAGATGGATGGAAAGGAAAGGTTACCACAGAATCAACCCATAAGGAATCCTATAGCACCAAGCGTTAAGCACAATAATGTGATTAAACCAGGGATGTATAGAATGTCCACTAAGCCCACAAACAAAGATACTCACTCGCCTCAGACTTCTAGAAACACTAATATTTGTGTGTCTTCTACTACAGGAATAGTCTCCACTACTAGTGTTAGCCGGCCTCAGCTTAAGAGCACTCAAGTGAATGATAAGGTCTGGAAACACAAGAATCAAGGGAAGATGAAGCAAGTAGAAGAACACCTTAGGAATTTGAATGTTTTTAAGAATAAAAAGTCTGTTATCGCATGTAATGACGATTTGAATGCGATGAATGATTTGAATGCTTTGAATGTGAAATTTTTTTGTGTCAAATGTGGAAAGTGTGCTAATGCTAATCATTCCATGTGTGCTATGAATAAAGTCAAAGGCGTAGATACTAGAACTAAGAAGCAAGTTGCAATGCCTATTAGAGCTAGTCAACCCAAACGTAAGATGAACCATTCTGGTGCCACCCCCACTAAGAAAAGTAATGCATCAGACTCCACCACTAAGAACCCTAGAAGCAAAATTAAGGAATTATATGAGTCTGCTAGTAAGTCTTGGAAATGGTGGTTTGCTAATCAATGTCCTCCCGGCTATAAATGGATGCCTAAAGTTAGGATAGAAAATGTGACTACGAGTGTTAGTATGCCTTTAAATGTTACTAAGGACACTAATGATTCTATAATCACAAATACTGTGGTATCCAATTTAGCAAATGCTCCATCGTGTTCTAACTCTTCTGCAGGTGATACAAATAATTCTCTTCATACTGGACTCCAGATGCACGAAGCACATGACGGGGAATCTCAAGCTTCTAATTAACTTCGTGGAGAAGTTCCTGGGTACGGTCCGATTCGGAAATGATCAATTTGCACCGATCCTAGGATATGGAGATTTGGTTCAGGGAATATTACAATCAAAATGGTATACTACATCAAAGGGCTCAATCACAATCTTTTCTCGGTTGGTCAATCCTGTGATGCGGATTTGGAGGTTGCTTTCAGAAAGAAGACATGTTTTGTTCGTGATTATGATGGGAATGACTTACTTACCGGTACACGGGGTACTGATCTTTACACAATTTCACTTCAAGACACAACTTCATCAACTCCAATTTGCTTCATGGCTAAAGCTTCAACGACTCAAGCATGGTTATGGCATCAACGTTTATCTCATCTTAATTTTAATACCATCAACTTGCTTTCCAAGAAAGATATTGTGAGAGGCCTTCCAAGTTTGAAATTCATCAAAGATCATCTTTGCTCTTCTTGTGAACTTTGTAAAGCTAAACGAAGTAGCTTCAAAACAAAGACCACACCAAGCTCTAAAGGACGATTAGATCTTCTTCACATGGATCTGTGTGGTCCCATGCGTGTTCAGAGTATCAATGGAAAGAAATATATTCTGGTAATTGTCGATGATTACTCAAGGTACACATGGACTCACTTCTTGAGGTCCAAGGATGAAACACCCGAAGTTCTCATCAGCTTCCTTAAACTGATACAACATGGTCTTCAAGCTCAAGTTAAAGTGGTTCGTACTGACAAAGGTACAAAATTTTTGAATTCAAAACTGAGAAACTATTTTGAAGCCGAAGGGATTGAACATGAAACATCTATTGCTCGAACACCCGAACAAAACAGAGTTGTTGAAAGACGAAACCGAACTTTAGTTGAGGCTGCTCGAACATTATTATCCGCTTCAAAACTTCTACTATACTTTTGGGCCGAAGCCGTGTCAACCGCATGCTACACACAAAACCGCTCCTTAATTATCCCAAGACACAAAAAGACACCATATCACATAATTCATGATCGAAAACCTTCACTCAAACACCTTCATGTTTTTGGATGTACTTGTTACATTATTCGAGATGGTGAAAATTTGGATAAAAGGAAAGAGAAAGATGATGCATGTATTCTTGTGGGATATGCAACTCAGTCTAAGGGGTATAGAGTGTACAACAATAGAACAAAATTGATTGTCGAAACCATTCACATTCGATTTGATGAATTACAAGAAATGGTACTTGAACAAAACAGTTTAAGTCCCGATCCACAACAACAAACGACTTCCGTTCACAACCGCACGGAACTCGGAACTCAAGACCACAACAATGAACCGTCAAGTTCAATGCTGGTTCCAGAAAATGTTCCTAGAGCTGATATGACAGTCGACACGACAATTGAAGAGTTGGAAATGTTATATGGACCAATGTATGATGAATATTTCACGGGGGAGAAACAAGTTGTATCGAAGTCTTCCGCTGTCACTCATGATATGAATGATGATACCGATCATCGTCAACAACCGGATACAACGTCATCTACTTCAACACGGGTTGCTGCAGATTTACCTCCTCAGAATATCACTTCAACAATCAATCCTACAACATCCACAACTACTGTCATTGCTCTAGAGAACACAAATCAAACAGACAATGCATTATCTGACGAAGACGAATTTATCAACCCATTCGGTACACCGGTACACGTTCTACCAACGACATCCTTCAACACATCATTCGACCCGAGATCATCCTTTGGTTCATGTCATTGGAAACCCTTCACAGCCCGTTCGCACAAGACGACAGCTTAACACCGATGCTGATGTTTGTATGTTCGCACTTGTCATGAGTTCGGTTGAACCGAAAAACATCAAAGAAGCATTAGCTGATCATACTGGGATTGAATCGATGAAGGATGAAATTCAACAATTTGAAAGACTTAAAGTCTGGGAACTTGTTGACAGACCATACGATGTAACACCATTGAATCTTCGATGGATCTGGAAAAACAAGATGGATGAAGAGAACACGATCATCAAGAATAAATCTAGGCTAGTGGCTAAAGGGTATGGACAGAAAGAGGGTATTGATTTTGAAGAATCATTTGCACTTGTAGCTCGAATGGAAGCGGTCAGGATTTTCCTTGCTTATGCTGCACATAAGGGATTCATCGTTTATCAATGGACGTAAAGACGGCGTTTCTTAACGGTCCTTTGAAGGAAGAAGTTTATGTCACGTAGCCGGAAGGATTCGTCAATCCTCATTATCCTGACAAGGTGTATCGTCTCCACAAAGCACTTTATGGACTCAAGCAAGCTCCAAGGGCAAGGTATGACGAGCTCTCGAAATTTCTGGTCTCCAAAGGTTTCTCAAAAGGTTCCATTGATTTAACTTTGTTCACTTATAAATATGGGGATGACATTTTGCTTGTGCAGATTTATGTTGATGACATTATTTTCGGGTTTACAAACTGAAAACTTTCAAAATGGTTTGAAAAAGTAATGCACAGCAGATTTGAAATGTCAATGATGGGCGAACTAAAATTCTTTCTAGGAATTCAAGTTCACCAATCACCAAGTGGTATATTCATTAACCAAGCTAAGTATTGTCAAGAGATAATCACAAAGCATGGTATGACATCATGTGACCCCGTTGGGACACCTTTATCAACCACATCCCTAGATGCTGATTTGGAGGGATTACCCATAGATCAAACGAGATATCGTTCCATGATCGGGTCCCTCATGTACTTGACATCAAGTAGACCTGATATTCATCATGCTACATGTTATTGTGCACGATATCAAGCACGACCCACTGAAAAACACCTCAAGGAGGTTAAACGGATCTTTCGGTACCGTAAGAATACCATTCACATGGGACTCTGGTATCCGAGGGAAACCGATTTCTTTCTAACGGCCTATTCAGATTCTGATCATGCAGGGTGTCTTGATACACGTAAAAGTACTTCTAGTGGTGCACAATTTCTAGGTCAAGATAAGCTTGTGGGATGGTCTTCCAAGAAGCAGGATTGCACGTCACTTTCATCAGCCGAAGCGGAGTATGTGTCTCTATTTGCATGTTGTGCTCAAGTTCTTTGGATGAGAACACAACTCACGGATTATGGCTTCCACTTTGATAAAGTACCTATGTACTGTGACTCAAAGTCCGCCATAGCCATCTCCTGCAATCCGGTACAACATTCCCGCACGAAGCACATTGATTTCAGATATCACTTCATTAAGGAACAAGTTGAAATGGGTATCGTTGAATTATACTTTGTTGGAATTGATTACCAATTAGCTGACATGTTTACAAAAGCTCTTTCAAAAGAGAGGTTTGCGTATCTTGTTAGGCAAATTGGTATGAGATGTTTGACTCTAGCAGAACTGGAGGTTCTGGCAAAGAAGCCTGCTTGATTCACCTATCAAACATCTACTTGTAAATATTAATGAAAAAGCCAAATACAAAATTAAAAAATCTTTGATAATCCAAAAATATTCTTCTCGACATGTCTTTCAGTATTGATAATATGGACGTACCTAGAAATGTCGCTCAATAACGACACGGGTGTGTACATAAAGCTCGAATGAAAGTTGTAAATATTTTTCAAAACATGTCATTTCTATATTTTCAAAAGGAAATTGTCTATTTTGGACAATATTTCCAACAACGGGTAGAGCAATCTATCTTGGGTTGAGCTTGTCACAAAACATTCAACGTTTTGAGCTCAACACAATGGCTTGTAATCACTTTCAGATTGCAACCCGGAATTATATTCACGGGGGAGTGTACGATTTTATGCTCTTACCCTTAGCAAAAGAAGCTAAATCTTCTTACACTTGAGTGGATTCGTCAAGACATTCAAAGTCTATGAACTCAAGTTTATGCTTTAGAAAAACCTTTTCGCTAAAAAGAATTGATTTTTCAAAAAGCGTTGAACACAATTTTTTCAAGAATTTCTCAATGATATTCAAAATCTTTCAAAAATTGTGTGTTCAACAACTCCTATCCTCAAAAGTTTAATGTGGATCAAATCCTAATAATGACAATTCCATTGGATCAATGTTTGAGGGGGAGCGTTCCAAGTTCATGCTAAAGTTTGACACATCTTTCTCCCGAAGATTTTCAAGACTATTTTACAAAATTATTTTAATCAAATTTGGTATCTCTAATATCAAAAGATTTTATATATTAGAGATAGGGGGTGAAAATGTGATTAAAATGTGATCTAAAGACTCAAGCACTCATGGTTACGATCAAAACCCACAACATCTTTAATTCACGACGTTATTGGTGTCAAAAGGGTGGTTAGGTTTAAGTCCTATGATCCAACCAGAACCGGAGGGATCTTCCCAGGGACAATCCAATAGATTATTAGAAGTCCTTAGGAAAGATGGAGTAGAATGTGAATGTAGCTGAATGCCGACTAAGTACTGATGCTAGCACTGGAACAATCACAACAAGGTGCTAGTAATGATGTCTTGGTAAGCATTGAAGTGGTTGAAGAATGAAAAAGAAATGTAAGGATAAAGGGTCTAAAGAAAGAAGCCCTCATACAACTTAGGCAGAAACCGGGTCAACTCATCATGAAGACAAACTCATCATGGACCCAGTGATGTGAAGCACAACCCTTTCCTAGCTACTCAGGCTTCTCTCAAAAGAAGTTTGTTTTATTGTCACGGAGATCAACACGACTTCTATTGACTTTCTCACTCCGAGATAGTTGATATTGAATAGGTGGCATCTGCTTCAGCCTCCGACTACTAAAAAGTGCACAAATCGAGTCTAGAGCCAAGAGATAAGTCAGATCTCGTTAGGACACACGGATGAAGATCAAGAGAGTCCTACGCTATGTCCTTGCGATATTGCTAGAACACTCATAGTGATACTACTTAGTATTAACAATGATGAGTGGAAATCCTTCCAGTGTTAACATCAAACAGCACTGCGGTAGGTCATGTGTAAGATTATTTATGAATTGAACATGTGTAAAACTGAAAAGCAACAGTGGTTTGATTCTGAATTGATTCAAACTCGTTTCAGGTTTCTACGCAATATCTTTATGGTCTTGCCAGAACATTCAGAGTGATATTCGTTAATATTCACAGTGACGAATGGAAATCCTTCTAGCGTCAACATCAAACAGCGCTACGGTAGGTGACTTGTGAGATTCTTATGAATCAAACTTGTGTCAACTGGAAAGCAACAATGGTAAGATTCTTATGAATCAAATTTGTTCCAGGAATTTGAATTGACGACTTTAATCAAGCGGATATTTATCCAATTGATTCACTCTTTATGTTCGTAGTCTTGCTTTGAGATGGTCGAGTAAAGAGAACGGCTTGTACAGCCGCGAAACCCTATCAAGGAGATTCTTAATTGAATCTACCTAATCACAGGTACGGTATTTAATACGTATAACGGTCTTCACCGACCGGAGGTAAAACGCTACCGATTTAGGACGAATGTCAAAGCCATTCAGTCTGTGTCTATGTTTTGTCTCGAGAAGGTGGCGTCACGGTGTACTCAGGAAAGTCAAAGATTCAAATCCACATATTCATGACCAAAGACATATCCAACAATTGATGGTGTGAGCATGTGGATGAAGACACAAGATCGCAAGATGGCAATGAAAAGTCAAGGATGATTTGAAGATCTCAAGACTAAAAAGACTAAGTCGAAAGACAATGACGAAGGCTCAAAGATCACAACATGAAGGAACAAAACTACTGTTACACGTTCAAGACTCATTTATGACGAGATTCGTAATCTCCATTGATCTCCAACTATCAAAAGGGTATGACCTTACATTGGGGGAGATTGTTAGCCTCAAAATATTGAGTCAAACAAGAATGCTCAGTCATAGGTTATTATTGTAACATTAATTAGAACGTTGTAATAGGTAGTTAATTAGTCGTGGTTTACGGGCTTGGATTAAAACTAATTAAAGTCCAAAAGACAAGCCCGGCCCAATATATAGTCCATTAAAGCCCGCATGTGGGTGGACTATATATAATACCCTCCTAGCATGTTAGGAGGGTTGGTTGTTCACTTTATTCATTTCCTAAATCTAATATTCAACAAGTTAATCCTCTCATTCTCTCTACTCTATCTCACTACTTTCTCTCTCTAGGAATCCATATTTTTTCATCTATTTTCTATCTATAATCATCTAAATATATGGCACAACAGAATACCCAAAAATTCCTAAAGGTTTCCTAAACCTCCCCTTAAAATAAGATATACAAGTTGCTTAATAAAATTTATGCACTAAAAATTTATGTCAAGATAGGAATATAAATATTCCAACCATCATCCATAAACTTGAACATGCTCCAATAATGCTCCAAGAATCCATAAGCAACTCTGTATCCATTTGTACAATGCAAACAACGCCTGCATAATTAGATCAAAAACCACAAAACTAACATGTTACTGACAACGCCAATTTAACACTTGTCAGCGTTAAAATAACCTTTGTCAGCGTTAGACAAATAAAGTGGAAAATCTAATTTTGTACAAAGACCAATAACAATGCATATCCTGTACATACTTTTACAAGAAGTTCCCAAAACACATATTAAGTAAGATTGATCATTCTAATACTTGTTACCAAGTATTGAAAACTCCCAGTATCAAAAGGTTTAGTTAATAAATCAGCCACATTTTGCTCTATGTCAACCCTATCTGGTTGTATTAAACCCTTTTCAAAAAAATCTCTTATAAAATGATGTCTAATTTCTATATGTTTTGTTTTAGAGTGACGTGCAGGATTTTTAATAATGCATAAAGTACTGTTATTGTCTACAAAAATCTTGGTATGCATGAAATTATACCCATAATCCAACAGCTAGTTCTGAATCCATAAGACTTGTCCATAACAAGCACCTACAGCTACATACTCTGCTTCAGTTGTAGAATTGGCCACCACTGTTTGTTTCTTGCATTGCCAAGATATCAATCTACTCCCAAGAAATTGACATCCACCAGTTGTGGATTTTCTATCAAATTTTTCACCACTATAATCACTGTCTGAATATGCAATAAGCTACAATGGAGAATCTTTTGGATACCATAATCCCAAGGTGGGATAGCACCTAAGATACCTAAAAATCCACTTGACAGCATGAAGATGGCACTCTTTGTGAGTCACTTAATGGCGTGTACATGCACACATAACAAACATAATGTCAAGTATTGAAGCTGTGAGATACATCAATGAACCAATCATTGACCTATAATGCCTGACATCTACCTCTTTTCCATCTGCAACCTTTCCCCATGGGTGTTCCCTATCCATGGGTGTGCTAGCCCGTTTCTCATGTGGAGAAAAGCCAAACTTCTTCAAGATTTCTTCTACATATTTGTCTTGAGAGATGAAGATACCATCTTCTTTCTGCTGAACTTGTAACCCTAGAAAGAAGTTCATCTCCCCCATTGCACTCATCTTGAACTTGTCTATCATGAGTTTGGAAAAGTCTTCACTCATCTTTGGACTAGAAGAGCCAAAGATGATATCATCCACATAGACCTGTACAAGTAAGAAATCCTTACCAGTCTTCTTTGTAAACAAAGTCTGATCTATGGTGCCCCTTTTGAATCCATTTTCCACCAGATAGGTGGACAATGTACCATACCATGCTCTTGGGGCTTGATGAAGTCCATACATAGCTTTCTTCACTCTATACACCTTGTCTGGATTTTCTGAATCTTCAAAACCAGGAGGATGCATTACATAAACCTCCTCTGCAATTGTGCCATAAAGAAAAGCACTCTTCACATCAGTTTGATAGACTGTAAATCCCATGCAGGAAGCATAGGCTAGGAAAATCCGTATTGCCTCAATCCTTGCAACAGGAGCAAAAACCTCTTCATAGTCTATCCCTTCCTCTTGTGTATAGCCTTGAGCAACTAATCGTGCCTTGTTTCTGACCACAATTCCTCTCTCATCCTTTTTGTTTCTAAGAACCCATCTTGTCCCAATAGGTCTGACATGTCTAGGACAATCAACTAACTCCCAAACATCCTGAATAGCAAATTGGTGAAGCTCATCTTGCATTGCTTCCACCCAACTTGGTTCTTTGAGAGCATCAAAAATCTTCTTGGGTTCCTGTTGTGACAGAAAACAGGCAAACAAACATGCTTGAACAAGAGGGGTATCAACCTTCTTTTGAATATTGGCAATAAATCCTCCATGATTCTGATGAGACCTTCTAGTTTGTACAGGAGTCATCACATCACCTATAATAAGAGAAGAAGGATGATTCTTCATATTAGATGTAAGTACTCCTCCTTCAATTATTATATTATCATCAATCTTAGTCTCCAAGTTACCAATATCCTCTTCAAATTCTCTTCCATCATCATCTGAATGAACCACTCCATGTCTATTTGAAGGTTCACCTTGTTCAAAAATACTAGAAGAGAATAAATTGTCAAAATAATTGTCAACGCCTGAATTAGGGTTGTCAACGTTTGAGCCATCAACGCCTGAATTTGTCTTGTCAGCGCCAGATTTTCCTTTATTAGCGCTTGGAGATTCATGCATGTTTTCAACTGGTGATACTTGTGGACCACCTTTTTCCTTTCCAACAGCAGCAGCAACAGCAAATGCATCTGTTCATATAGGAACGGTAACATACTCAAGTTTGGGTGGTGATTTGTCTGCTTGTGATCCAACCTCCTTGTCAACCTGTATACCTGAAATTTCAACAACTGGTTCTTCCACAACATTTAAAGTCACATTCACAATGTCTGGATTAGTCACAGGCATATAATTCAAAGTTCTAGATAGAGGTTTTAAGTCAAATAACCAATTTGGTCCACTCTTAGGATCACTGGGTTTACTTTCTAAAAACCTAACATGTACCTTCTCAAGTATACGTTTTTCTTTCTTAATGTAAACCCTATATCCTCTACTCTGCACTGAATAACCCATAAAGTAGCCTTCATCACCTTTAGCACTAAACTTTCCTAAGGCATCACTAGTGTCTAAAACAATTACATGACAACCAAAGAGTTTAAGAAAACCAATATTAGGTTTCCTACTCCAAAATAGCTCATATGGTGTCTTCTTGTGTATCTTGTTGATTAATGCCCTATTCTGAACATAACAAGCTGTATTCACAGCCTCAGCCCAAAATGCAATGGGAAAGTGGGCTTCAGCCAACATAGTCCTTGTTGCTTCTATGAGTGTTCTATTCTTCCTCTCAGCTACCCCATTTTGTTGTGGGGTTCTGGCTATACTAAACTGTCTAGTAATCCCTTTCTTGGTACAAAAGTCATCTAACAGCTTATTTCTAAACTCACCACCATTATCACTTCTAAGTATTTTAACCTCATTCCCAGTCTTTTTCTCTAATTGGGTAATAAATTTAATCAAAGTATCAACAGTGTCACTTTTCAAAGCTAAAAAGAAAGTCTAAGTAAATCTAGAAAAATCATCAGTGATGACAAAACAGTAGGATTTACCATTTAAGCTTTCTATATTAGTTGGACCAAACAAGTCCATATGCAGCAAGTGAAGTGGTTTACAACTAGAATGCACAGGTTTAGACTTAAAGGAGACTTTGTGTTGTTTACCTTTAAGGCATGCAACACAAGAGTGGTCATTGTGGAAAGCCTTTTCAGGCAAGACATCAACTAAACCATGTCTCACAAGTCTATTTATGTTCTTTAAATTAATGTGCCCTAACCTTCTGTGCCAAAGATTACTCTCATCAATTGAATCCTTAGCATATAGTGTTGTCCCTAATATATGGTGATTCTAGCACACGAATTTATGAAAGAAAGGTAGATATGAGAAGAATTCTAGAGAGAGAAAGTAGTGAGAGAAAGTAGAGAGGATTAACTTGTAGAATATTAGATTAAGAGGAAAAATGAATCACCAACCCTCCTAACATGCTAGGAGGGTAGTCTATATAGTCCACCCACATGCGGGCTTCTTAATGGACTATATGGTTTGGGCCGGGCTTTCCTTTTGGGCTTTAGTTACTTATTAACGAACTTTAGCCTAAAGTTTAGCCCGTATAACATGACTAATATACAACCTATTACAACATTATAAAATACGATACATAATAAACATATGACCGAGCATTCTTGTTTGGCTCAATATTTTGAGGCTAACAATCTCCCCCAATGAGAGGTCATAAACCTTGGTCATTTAGGAAATTTGTAGAGATTACTAATCTCGCCATAAATGAGTCTTGAACGTGTAATAGTAGTCTTGTTCCTTCATGCTGTGATCTTTGAGCCTTTGTCGTTGTCTTTCGACTTTGTCTTTAAGCTTGAGATCTTCAAATCATCCTTGACTTGTCTTTGCCATCTTGCGATCTTGTGTCTTCATCCACATGCTCACACTATTAATTGTTGAATATGTCTTTAGGCATGAGTATGTGGTTTCTGAATCATTGACTTTGCTGTGTACACCGTGACGCCACCTTCTCGAGACAAAACATAGACATGGACTGAATGGCTTTGACATTCGTCCTAAATCGGTAGCGTTTTACCTCCGGTCGGTGAAGACCGTTATACGATATTAAATACCGTACCTGTGATCACGTAGATTCAATTAAGAATCTCCTTGACAGGGATTCGCGGCTGTACTAGCCGTTCTCTTTACTCGACCGTCTCAAAGCAAGACTGCAAACATAAAGAGTGAATCAATTGGATAAATATCCGCTTGATTAAAGTCGTCAATTCAAATTCCTGGAACAAGTTTGATTCATTAAGAATCTTACCATTGTTTCTTTCCAGTTGACACAAGTTTGATTCATACGAATCTCACAAGTCACCTACCGTAGCGCTGTTTGATGTTGACGCTAGAAGGATTTCCATTCGTCACTGTGAGTATTAATGAATATCACTCTGAATGTTCTGGCAAGACCATAAAGATATTGCGTAGAAACCTGAAACGAGTTTGAATCAATTCAGAATCAAACCACGGTTGCTTTTCAGTTTTACATATGTTCAATTCATAAAGAATCTTGCATATGACCTACCATAGTGCTGTTTGACGTTAACACTGGAAAGATTTCCACTCATCATTGTGAATACTAAGTAGTATCACTCTGAGTGTTCTAGCAATATCGCAAGGATATAGCGTAGGACTCTCTTGATCTTCATCCGTGTGTCCTAACGAGATTTGATTGATCTCTTGGCTCTAGACTCTATTTGTGCACTTTTAGTGGTCGGAGTCTGGAGCAGATGCCACCTATTCAATATCAACTATCTCGGAGTGAGAAAGTCAATAGAAATCGTGTTGATCTCCGTGAAAATAAAACAAACTTCTTTTGAGAGAAGCCTGAGTAGCTAGGAAAGGGTTGTGCTTCACATCACTGGGTCTATGATGAGTTTTTCTTCATGATGAGTTGACCCGGTTTCTGCCTAAGTTGTATGGTGGACTTCTTTCTTTACACCCTTTATCCTTACATTTCTTTTTCATTCTTCAACCCCTTCAATGCTTACAAAGACATCATTACTAGCACCTTGTTGTGATTGTTCCAGTGCTAGCATCAGTACTTAGTCGGCATTCAGCTACGTTCACTTTCTACTCCATCTTTCCTAAGTACTTCTAATAATCTATGGGATTGTCCATGGGAAGATCCCTCCGGTTCTGGTTGGATCATAGGACTTAAACCTAACCACCCTTTTGACACCAATAACGTCGTGAATTAAAGATGTTGTGGGAATTTGATCGTAACCATGAAAACCACTTTAAATTCTAACAAAGTGTTTAAAAACATTTAACACCTTGCTAGTTTTGTCGTTTTAGAAATGCTCCCCCTTCACATGTGCATCGATAATCGAAAGTGTTTCGCACATGTAGGTAAGAGTTAAAGTGCTTGAGTCTTATATTAGATCACATTTTAATCACAGTTTCTCCCCCTATCTCTAATATATAAAATCTTTTGATATTAGAGATACCAAATTTGATTAAAATATATTTTGAAAAAATAGTCTTGAAATCTCTGGGGGAAAGATGTGTTAATCTTTTGCATGAAGTTAAAATGCTCCCCCTCAAAAATTGATCCAATTGAATTGTCGTTGTGAGGATATTATCCACATTTCGCTTTTTGAGGATGGGAGTTGTTGAACACACAATTTTTGAAAGATTTTGAATATCATTGAAAAATTCTTGAAAAAATTGTGTTCAACGCTTTTTGAAAAATCAATTCTTTTTGTCGAAAGGTTTTTCTAAAGCATAAACTTGAGTTCATAGACTTTGAATGTCTTGACGAATCCACTCAAGTGTAAGAAGATTTCTCTTCTTTTGCTGAGGGTAAGGGCACTAAATTGTACACTCCCCCGTGAATATCGGTCCGGGTTGCAATCTGAAAGTGATTACAAGCCATTGTGTTGAGCTCAAAACGTTGAATGTTTTGTGACAAGCTCAACCCGTGATAGATTGATCTACCCGTTGTTTGGAAATGTTGTCCAAAATAGACAATTTCCTTTATTAAAAAAAAGAAATGACATGTTTTGAAAAATATTTACAACTTTCATTCAAGCTTTATGTACACACCCGTGTCGTTATTGAGCGACATTTCTAGACACGTCCATATTATCGATACTGAAAGACATGTCGAGAAGAATATTTTTGGATTTTGAAAGATTTTTAATTTTTTGTTTTGCTTTTATGTGTTTTATATTTTTGTATTTTGCTTTTTCAAAGATATTTACAAGTTGATGTTTGAAAGATAAGTCAAGCAGGCACCTTTGCCAGAATCTCCAGGTCTGCTGGAGTCAAACATCTCATACGAATTTGCCTAACGAGGTACTCAAACCTATCTTTCGACAGAGCTTTCGTAAACAAGTCTGCTAATTGGTAACCCGTTCCAACAAAGTAAAGTTCAATGATACCTCTTTCAACTTGTTCCTTGATGAAGTGGTATCTGACATCGATGTGCTTCGTGCGGGAATGCTGTACCGGGTTGCAGGAGATGGCTATGGCAGACTTTGAGTCACAGTATATAGGTACTTTATCAAAGTGGAAGCCATAATCCGTGAGTTGTGTTCTCATCCAAAGAACTTGAGCACAACACGCAGATAGAGACACATACTCTGCTTCGGCTGATAAAAGTGACGTGCAATCCTACTTCTTGGAAGACCATCCCACAAGCTTATCTTGTCCTAGAAATTGTGCACCACCAGAAGTACTTTTACGTGTATCAAGACACCCTGCATGACCAGAATCTGAATAGGCCGTTAGAAAGAAACCGGTTTCCCTTGGATACCAGAGTCCCATGTGAATGGTATTCTTAAGGTACCAAAAGATCCGTTTAACCTCCTTGAGGTGCTTTTCAGTGGGTCGTGCTTGATATCGTGCACAATAGCATGTAGCATGATGAATATCTGGTCTGCTTGCTGTCAAGTACATGAGGGACCCGATCATGGAACGATATCTCGTTTGAGCTATGGGTAATCCCTCCAAGTCAGCATCTAGGGATGTGGTTGATAATGGTGTCCCAACGGGGTCACATGAAGTCATACCATGCTTTTTGATTATCTTTTGACAATACTTAGCTTGGTTTATAAAGATACCACTTGGGGATTGGTGAACTTGAATTTCTAGAAAGAATTTTAGTTCGCCCATCATTGACATTTCAAATTTGCTGTGCATTACTTTTTCAAACCATTTTGAAAGTTTTGGGTTTGTAGACCCGAAAATAATGTCATCAACATAAATTTGCACAAGCAAAATGTCATCCCCATATTTATAAGTGAACAAAGTTAGATCAATGGAACCTTTTGAGAAACCTTTGGATACCAGAAATTTCGAGAGCTCTTCGTACCACGCCCTTGGAGGTTGCTTGAGTCCATATAGTGCCTTGTGGAGACGATACACCTTGTCAAGATAATAAGGATTGACAAATCCTTCCGGCTGCGTGACATAGACTTCTTCCTTCAAAGGACCGTTAAGAAACACCGTCTTTACGTCCATTTGATAGACAATGAATCCCTTATGTGCAGCATAAGCAAGGAAAATCCTGACCGCTTCCATACGAGCAACTGGTGCAAATGATTCATCAAAATCAATTCCCTCTTTCTGGCCATACCCCTTAGCCACTACCCTAGCTTTGTTCTTGATGATCGTGTTTTCTTCATCCATCTTGTTTTTCCAGATCCAACGGAGATTTAAAGGAGTCACATCGTATGGTATGTCAACCAGTTCCCAGACTTTAAGTCTTTCAAATTGTTGAAGTTCATCCGTCATCGATTCAATCCAAGCATGATCAGCCATGGCTTCTTTGATGTTTTTTAGTTTAGCTGTACTCACGGCGAGTGCGAACATACAAACATCGCCATCGGTTGCTAGTTGTCGTCTTGTACGAACAGGCTGTGAAGGGTTTCCAATTACGTGAACCAAAGGATGATCTCGGGTCCAATGATGTGTTGAAGGATGTCGTTGATAGAACGTATGCATATTTGACGGATCAACATGGCGAGTAGAAGACTCTCCAGGTTCGTGTACCGGTGTACTGAATGGGTTGATAAATTCGTCTTCGTCAGATAATGCATCGTCTGCTTGATGTGTGTTCTCTGGAGCAATGACAGTAGTTGTGGATGTTGTAGGATCGATTGTTAATGTGATATTCTGAGGAGGTAAATCTGCAACAACCCGTGTTGAAGTAGATGAAGTTGTATCCTTTTGTTGACGATGAACGGTATCATCATTCTTATCATGAGTGACAGCGGAAGACTTCGATGCAACTTGTTTCTCCCCTGTGAAATATTCATCATACATTGGTCCATATAACATTTCCAACTCTTCAAGTGTCGTGTCCACTGTCATATCTGCTCTAGGAACATGTTCAGGAACCAGCTTTGAACTTGACGATTCATTGCTGTGGTCTTGAGTTCCGAGTTCCGTGCGGTTGTGAACGGAAGTCGTGTGTCGTTGTGGATCGGGACTTAAACTGCTTTGTTCAAGTGCCATCTCTTGTAATTCATCAAATCTGATATGAATAGTCTCGACTATCAATTTTGTTCTCTTGTTGTACACTCTGTATCCCTTAGACTGAGTTGCATATCCCACTAAAATGCATGCATCACCTTTCTCTTTCATCTTGTCCAGATTTTCACCATCTCGAATAATGTAACACGTACATCCAAAAACGTGAAGGTGTTTGAGTGAAGGTTTTCGATCATTAATTATGTGATATGGTGTCTTTTCGTGTCTTGGGATAACTAAGGAGCGGTTTTGGGTGTAGCATGCGGTTGACACAGCTTCAGCCCAAAAGTATAGTGGAAGTTTTGAAGCGGATAATAATGTTTGAGCAGCCTCAACTAAAGTACGGTTTCGTCTTTCAACAACGCCGTTTTGTTCGGGTGTTCGAGCAATAGATGTTTCATGTTCAATTCCTTCGGCTTCAAAATAATTTCTCAGTTTTGAATTCAAAAATTCTGTACCTCTGTCAGTACGAACCACTTTAACTTGAGCTTGAAGACCACGTTGTATCACTTTAAGGAAGCTGATGAGAACATCTGGTGTTTCATCCTTGGATCTCAAGAAGTGCGTCCATGTGTACCTTGAGTAGTCATCGACAATTACCATAACGTATTTCTTCCCATTGATACTTTGAACACGCATGGGACCACACAAATCTATATGAAGAAGATCTAACCGTCCTTTAGAGCTTGGAGTAGTCTTTTTCTTGAAACTACTCCGTTTAGCTTTACAAAGCTCACAAGAAGAACAAAGATGATATTTGATGAATTTCAAGTTAGGAAGGCCTCACACAATATCTTTCTTGGAAAGCAAGTTGATGGTATCAAAGTTAAGATGAGATAAACGTTGATGCCATAACCAAGCTTGAGTCGTTGAAGCTTTAGCCATGAAACAGATTGGAGTTGAAGATGTGGAGTCTTGTAGTGAAATAGTGTAGAGATCAGTACCCCGTGTTCCGGTAAGTAAGTTATTCCCATCATAATCACGAACAAAACATGTCTTCTTTCTAAAAGCAACCTCCAAATACGCATCACAGAATTGACCAACCGAGAAAAGATTGTGATTGATCCCTTCAACGTAGTAAACCCTTTTGATAGTGATATTCCCCTGAACCAAGTCTCCATATCCTAGGATCGGTGCAAATTGATCATTTCCGAATCAGACCGTACCCAGGAACTTCTCCACGAAGTTAATTAGAAGCTTGAGATTCCCCGTCATGTGCTTCGTGCATCCGGAGTCCATTATGAAGATAATTATTTTGATCACCTGCAGAAGAATTAGAACACGATGGAGCATTTGCTAAATTGGATTCCATGTTAGTTGTGATTTCCGATTCATTAGTTTCCATAGTTTCATTACTTAGAGGCACACTAACGCTCGTAGTCACATTTTCTGTCCTAACCTTAGGCATCCATTTATATCCTGGAGGACATTGATTAGCAAACCACCATTTCCAAGGCTTGCTAGCAGACTCATATAATTCCCTAATTCTGCTTCTAGGGTTCTTAGTGATGGAGTCTGATGCAATACTTTTTTAGGGGGGGTTGCAACAGAATGGTTCACTTTGTGTTTGGGTTTTCTAGCACTAATAGGCATCACAGTTTGCTTCTTAGTTCTAGTTGCTACGCCTTTGACATTATTCGAAACACACATAGCATGATTAGCATTAGCACACTTTCCACATTTCACACAAACAAAATTAACTTTAATAGCATTCAAAGTCGAATCATTCAAATCGTCATTACACGCGATTACAAACGTTTTATTCTTAGAAACATTGAAAATCCTAGGGTGGTCTTCTAGTTCCTTCATCTTCCCTTGACTTTTGTTTTGCAAGACCTTTTCATTCATGCGAGTGCTCTTAAGCTGGGGCCGGCTAACACTAGCAGTGGGGACTACTCCTGTAGTAAAAGACACACGTCTATTAGTGTTTCTAGAAGTCTGAGGTGATTGACTTTCTTTGTTTTGTGTGGGTTTAGTGGCAAATCTATACATCCCTGGTTTAACCACATTTGTGTTCTTAATGCTTTGTGATCGAATATGTGTTTTGGGAGTGTTTTGTGGTAACCTATCCTTCCCATCCGTCTTGGGGGCAAACGCAGGTTTTGCAAATGCATAATTAGAGAAAACAGATGGTTTTCCCAAGACAGAGGGTCTAGTCACTTTTTGAGCATTGGGTTGTCTTACAACAGGTTTCTTAACACTAGGTTCCACAATCTTCCCACCCATCTTAGCAACGAGTTTCTGCAACTCTGCTATCGCTCTGTCCCTATCTTGTAACTGAGCTTTCAACCCTTTAATTTCCAATTCTGTTCGTTCATTTCTCGAAACGTTTGGGAAAGTTTTTCTTGCAGTTTATTATTATGTGGAAAACTACCAACGTCTTTTTGCAAAGCAAGTTCAAGAGAATGACAATGTTTTTGAAGGAAATAAGTTTTGTGTTGAAGTAACTCAAAAGCCTTTTTATCAACATTTTCTTTATGTTTCGAAAGCTCAAGTTCAAGACGCTCACACTCTTTAATTTTATCAAAATATTTGCATGCAACATCAGAATATTCATCGATATCAGCACATGATTGAAGAATAACACACAAAATATCTTTGGAGAGACATTCTTCTAAGAGTAGATCATATTCGTTTGAAAATTCTAATTTGTCATTTTGAAGGTCATCAATTTCTTTTTCAAGAGACTCAATATATTTCAAATCATCAAACATTTCAGACTGAATTAAATTTTCAAACTCAAGAACATGTTCTTTTATTATCTTCGTATTTGGTATTAAAAGTTCTTTCACAAGCACAGTTATGTCGTGAGGAATCTCGGTTTTCCACTTATTCCTTTTGACGTTTCTCCCAATCGCTTTCAACAATTGATTGAACATTATTAACGTGGTGTTTAAGAAAACCAAGTATTTTTCTACTTTTGCTTTTAGAAGCATCTAGAGGCAAATAGTTAATATATTTAAAAACATTAGTTTTCCTCTTAGTGGCAAAAGCTTTTTTCCATTGAATTCTTTTTTGTTTGCATTCTAAAAATAATTCCTCACGAGACTTCTGTTTTTGTGGAGTGAAAAGACCATAAAGACTGTTGTCATAAGCATAGTTATATGGTTTCACAAAATATTTATTGACCGGTGATCTACTCTCCTCATCCCAAAGGGACGTCTCTTCACTATCGATGTTAGCTACTGGGCAGTCATGAGAAGTCCATTCGGACTCATCAAGATATAAGTGAGGGTTCGCAGCTTGAGCTTGTTCGAGGTACTTGGGGGTGGCAAAGGTAGGTTGACCCTTGAAAAACGACCGAGGTGCTATCATTCTTACGGTTTGAATAGAGTCATGTGTATTATAAACAACTTTTTTAAAAAAATCGACTTGTTCTTCGAGATCCTTTACTTTTTCAGTATCTTTGCTTTGTCTATTTTTGAAATCTTGTTTTAATGTTCCAACCTCTTGTTTCTTCTCGTCAAGAATTTTAGCAGAATCGGTGGTGTTCATAGAAAGCCTCTGTTCAAGTTCATTAACTTTTGTTGTGGCAAGGTACCTTTTTTGACGTTCATCACTTAATAAAACATTAAATTGACGTTTTTCCTTAGTTAACAAAGCAAGAGCTTCATTGTATTTATTTTCAAAATCGTCCTTTTTAACGTTGATGACACGACTTTTGTACCCCTCAAGCTCGTTGGTGTTTTGAAGAAGCTCAGCCCTATAACTATCAATAGTCTCACTAGATTTTATAAGAGCGGCTTTGCATTCTTCAAAGTTTTGAGTGAGCGCTGCGTTTGCCTTCTTTAATTGCTTTTGATTCTTTATATTTTCATTGACATCTTTTTGTAAACTAGCAATTAAATTAGCAAGCGTGACACGCTCCTCGTCATCATACTCATTTGCATGTTGATCATCCTCATACTCATTATTGCACATGTCTGATGAATTGGGTGTGGTATTGCTATCAACCGTTTCCATCATACACGTGTTAGTAATTGTTGTTGGTAGATCACTATGCTCATGTGTATCACCAAACATATTATATTCAGCATCATCTTGTACCTTATCAATTAGCTCGATATCAAAGATAGGACCATTGTCATCTTCAGTGACGTTAAGGACTTCATGAATCTTTGCCATGTATGAATAATGTGCCTCGAGTTCTTGGTCGGAGAGTTCATCATCTGTGTCGTCAAGCATTTCTCCTTCCTCAGCTGATAACTTGATTCCAGCTTCCATTTTCTTGCACAGCAGCATCTTTTCCTTATGATAACCATAATGTTTAACCCTCTTTGGCTGCCTGCATTCCCTAGCCAAATGCCCAAAACCTCTGCAGTTAAAACACTGAATCCCACTTTGTTGCACAACTTGAGTACCAACAGTTTCCCTATTTCCAACAACAGTAGCCACCCTCTGATTATCATACTTAGGTTGTCGATCATACTTTGGAGGACTCTCAGCACGTCTTCATGTGTCATACCTTGGAGGACTCTGTGCATGGGTGTTCCTCGAGTTTGAAGATGTGCGAAGGTTGTTGTTGGTGGGTTTGAAGATTTTCTTATATTGCTTCATAACGAAAGCCATTTGTTGCTTGAATTCCCTATCCTTTTGAGCTATTTCTTCATCACTGTCTTCTTTAGATGATTGCTCAGGTGTGGGTGATGGTGCTCTTGCAACTTCTTTGCCTCGAGATCGTGTTGGAACATGTGACTTGGAGACAATAGATGATCGTGGTGATGATGATTGAGTAGAGTAGGTCTTTGAAGTGCGGGAGTGATATTCTGGGTAATGTTGAGTGGTAGACACCAAAGCAAGTGGATTGGAAATCTTTGCAACTCGTTCAGCTCGAAGTTCATTTGCCTCATTTTGAAATTGTTTCAAGATGTCAAAGAGCTTGTGATATGAAACTTCGTCTAACTTTTGTTGTTGTTTCACCAAGGTGACAAACCGTGTCCACTCTGGTTGAAGTTGCTGTAGAAATTGGACATTGACTTGCATGGTGGAAACTTGCAAGTTGTTTCGGGTCATATCATTCATCATCTTGTAGAATCGGGAGTAATAAAAAGCAATTGATTCCTCATTCTTTGATGTAAACTTGCCAAATTTCCAAAACATCTTAGTTTTCACATCTTGTTTGTTAAGTGATTCTCCTTGTTGCAATCTTTCAATAGCCATCCACATTTCTTGAGCAGTAGGGCATGTGTCAACCGTAGAGTAAATTTCATCTCCAATGCCACTCAGAATTAAGTAGATTGCTTCCTTCTCAGCATCAAACCACGTACGGTTCTCTGGGGTGAGGTCGGTCCTCTTTTCATCACGTTCATATGCGGGTTGTGCGTCACTTGTGTCTGTAGCTGGTACTGCAGGAACTTGAATCCTTGAGAGTTTATAGGGTCCTTCCAAAATACATTGCCTTAAAGCATCACCGTTAGGTTTTGTGTCAAGGTAACGTATAAAACGGGATTGCCATTGATCATATCGACCCGACACAAGCATTGGTGGTCTTTCCTTGTTACCTGCCACCATTATGTTGTTGTTCGTCACACGATATTCAGCGGTAGAATCCATCTCATAGTTCTCTGAAATGATGAATCGTATGTGGATATTAAGTAGATGTGTTGTGATTGGTGTAATAGAGAAAAGATGTTGAAATCCCCTAAAATTATCTTCAAAATTAACCAAAAATTCTAAGACGAAAAATCTAAAATATTTCAAAAATACAAATTTTCGAAAAAATAAGTGAAGATGTCGCAATGAGGTGAAAAATTCCGCAATAGATGAATAATTTCGCAATTAGATGAATAATTTCGCAATTACTGAGCAACAATCCGCAATGACAACCAAATTCCGTAATTAACTCATAATTCCCCAATTAATGCATAATTTCACAATGATCAGTGAAGTGTGATTCCGCAATATCCTGAAAAGCCCTAATTTCGCAACTTTCTGATATGATTCCGCAATTGAGTCAAAATCCGCAATTACTGAACAAACACAAGATTTCGCAATACGGTTCATAGTATGATTTCGCAACTTGAGTAGGATTTCACAATAGGATGTAATTCCGCAATTACTTAACAAACACAATATTTCGCAATACTCATAAAACACAAATTCCGCAATAGGAGACAGAATTCAATTTCGCAATTAGATTGTAATTCCGCAATATGAGCAAATTCGCAATCAGAGACCAAAGATGCGAATTTATGACAAAAGTTGCGAAATTTAGACCAAAGATGCTAAATTGAACCAGAAGATCCTAAAAAATAGGAACAATGAAGAACACTAATAGAAAACGTGATTTCACTCCAAAAATCAAGCCAAACACCACCAAATTTCGTGTTTTTAACCGATCAAAGTAACCCAAATCACTACCACGCCTATGTAGATGATTTGTCTACTCACTAACTCCACAAAAACACAAAAAACGTGATGATTAGAGCTTAAAAATCAAGAAAAATGCACGAATTACTAAAGGAGAATCAACACCAATCACGTATCTACCCCATGGCTCTGATACCAATTGTTGTCCCTAATATATGGTGATTCTAGCACACGAATTTATGAAAGAAAGGTAGATATGAGAAGAATTATAGAGAGAGAAAGTAGTGAGAGAAAGTAGAGAGGATTAACTTGTAGAATATTAGATTAAGAGGAAAAATGAATCACCAACCCTCCTAACATGCTAGGAGGATAGTCTATATAGTCCACCCACATGCGGGCTTCTTAATGGACTATATGGTTTAGGCCTGGCTTTCCTTTTGGGCTTTAGTTACTTATTAACGAACTTTAGCCTAAAGTTAAGCCCGTATAACACGACTAATATACTACCTATTACAACGTTCTAAAATACGATACACAATAAACATATGACCGAGCATTCTTGTTTGGCTCAATATTTTGAGGCTAACATATAGACATGACAAATTATTATTCATCCTAATGCCATTAAGATTCACATTATAAATGTCCTTATGCCTAGGTGTTCTATAATCAATGAATTTCTCATCAGGTATTTTTAAATCTTTGCTTAACACCAAGCATTCAATATCAGTGAAAAGAACCTTATTTTTGTTATCACAGACATGTGATACACTAAACAGATTATAGTCAAGTTTTTTTACCAAAAACACGTTCTCAAAACACAAATTGTTGGTGATAAGAGTGCCTTTGCCAGTGATAGTCCCATATCCGCCTCCAAAGTACACTTTGTCACCATCTTTAATGGGGGTAAAGTTTGTCAAGTAATCTTCCTTCCCCGTCATGTTCCTAGAGCATCCACTATCCCAATAGCCATAATCATTAACTTGCTTTTGAATGCCCTGCATATAAAGAAAACAAATTCGTTTTCTTTGGGAATGATAGGTGTGTAAACACCCATCCTTTTTACCACTTAAATACAATAATAACCAAGCCAAAACGTGTATTTTATGTCGTACATGTCGGAATTATGCATGGTTTGTGTTTTTGTTGTGATTTAGAACGAAAATGTGAAAGGGGGAGAAAACACGGGCATTCACGGGCTTTTATCGAAGAAAAAGACAAAAGACGAAGTCAAAAATCAAGAGTGCAAAAAGAACGGAAGTCCAAGGCTTATTCTGAAGATTAATCGAAGAAAAAGTCTAAAGACGGAAGTTTAATAAAGCCGAAGAACTCAAGTCTAAATTAATGAAGAAATTACAAGACGAGTTTATTAATCCCGAGACAAAGTCAAAAGTCGAAGAATTAAGAAGACGAGGACTAAACGAGAAATAAAGAAAGAAGAAAGAGAGGAGGAAGCTTCCTTCCACTAATCACCTCCTACCCTATAAATAGAGTCATTAGCTTCATTTTTAAGTTGTTGGCTAATAGTGACAATTAGTTCTTCCACCATTTAATTACTTGCAATTTAAATTCATGTCATTTACTTAATTGTCTTGCACTTTTAATTCCTTTAATTTCAAGTAAGTTTCCTTTTTATTGTTGTTAATCTTTACTTTTATTGGTAATCTCCTATCTACCTTTCTTGTTTAATCTTTAATCTTTATGCTTTATGTTTATGTTTATGTTCTTGAAGTTTTTATTGATTTAATCAAGTGGGTTTTGATTATTTTGATTACTATTGTTAGTTTTATTGATTTAGATTGATAGTTTATGATTGTTAGATGTTTATTGGTTAGTTTGATTTAATATTTTGGTTGATTTTGGTTAGATTGGTTTAGATTCGTAGCTTTTTGTTCTTCCTTGTTCTTCGCTTTCTGTTTCCCAGGTTATTCCGGATCAGCAATACTTTCCGAACTAAGCATTTATTCCGGATCAGTAGTATATTCCGGATCAGCAGTTTATTCCGAGTCAAGAAAACATTCCGAACCAAGGAATTTCTTCTAATTATTCCGGATAAGAGCAATATTCCGAATAAAGGTATTATTCCGGATGAAGGGATATTCCAGATGAGCTAATATTCCGGATGAAGGCTTGTGTTTGAATATTCCGAATGAAGCAATCTTTCCGGATGAACCATTTATTCCAGATGAACTTATATTCCGAGTGAAGCTATATTCCGAACGAATACATCTTTCCGAATCAATTATTCCGGAGGAGCACATGTATTCCGAATGAAGTGTTATTCTGGATGAAGTAAACATTCCGAATGAGTGATTTGATTTGATTATTCCGAACGAAGCAAAGTTATTCCGGATGAAGGTTATCTCTTGATTATTCCGAATAAACAGTTTATTATGGATGAGTGTTTTATTCCGCATGAGGTAAATATTCCGAGTGAAGAAGAATTATTCCGAACGAATGTGACATTCCGAACGAGTGATTATTCCGAACGAAGGTTTATTCCGAATGAGCTGTTTTTTAGTTTATTTTAAGTTTTGAATTTTTAAGCTTTACATTTTCCCGCCTTTTTACTTAGTCGCACTTTTAGTTTATTTGCCTCAGATTTATTTTGAGCTTGCCTTAGTTTATTTTAAGTTTACACTTTTAGTAAGCTTGCCTTAGATTAAGTTTAAGTTTGCCTTTAGGATAGATTTAAGTTTGCGTTATTTACGTTAATTGCCTTCTTACTTTTCGTCACACTTTAAATTCTTGTCATTTATTTTCAATCATTTTCAGCTTTATTTACTTTACCTTTACTTTAAAGTCTTTGCATTTTAATTACACTACAACGACACAACATTTGTTTTCACCAAAAGACGACTGAGTCACACTTTAATCCATTTTTCAATTCGAAGAGACTGGAACAACGATATTTTCTTACTGGGCAAAAGCTCGTATTAAATGGCGCCGCTGCCGAACTTAATTCGATTAGACCACTTCAACGAACTTAATTTTCATACTAGGTAAAAGCTTTGTATTAAATGGCGCCGCTGCCGGCTCTTTTCGTAAAGTTAACGGTTTTTTTGTGAGAGACGCGTTGCTTTTTGGGATCCGTTCATTCGTGAGCGTTATTTTTCTTGCTTAAAAACTTCCAAAAATCCATAAAAATTAAAAATTTTCAAAAATCCAAAAGGATTTTTATTTTCATAGTGTATATATATTGTCTATTTCTTTGGTATTGTTTTCTTTTGCTTTCGCAGGTGTATGTGTACTAGATCTTTAACTTATCAAGAGCCCGAGACTCGTGAAGATTTAGCTATGGCAGGTGTGAACAACAACAATAATCCACCGCACCTCAACAATAACAACAACAATGTTCTTCCACAGCCCGATCTTCGGAAAATGGAGGAGCTTTGTCAACCCACAATGTTTGGACGAGGAGGACCGATTGCGCCGATGCAAATCACGGCTCCGGAGTTTTCGTTGAAGCATCACATGATCCAACAAGTGCAAACTAACCCTTTTCGCGGATTGCCGGATGATGATGCCAACAAGCACCTCGACAAATTCATTACTATTACTCAAAGCATGAAGTTGCCCGGTGCTACTATGGATGTCCTTCGCCTTCAACTCTTTCCACATACTTTATCACACCACTCCGAAAAATGGTTTGATCGTCTCCCGAAGAATTCTATTCATACTTGGCACGACATGACTCAACGATTTTTGTCGCGCTACTTTCCACCATCCATGGTCACGAGCCTTCGAAACCAAATCAGCGGTTTCATGCAAGAACCCGATGAACTTCTCTTTGATGCTTGGGAAATATATAATGTTTTGATCGATCGATGTCCAAACCACAACATGCTCCCCGTTACCTTCATTGATACTTTCTACAACGGTTTGACTTTTCGTGATCGTGATACGATTAATGCAGCCGCCGATGGCACATTTATGAAAAGAAGACCCGAGGAATGTAGAGAGCTTATTGAGAACATGACTACTCATCACAAAACTTGGGATTCCTCCACTTCTTCAAGGAACAACCCGAGAGTCAATGTTTCTTCTACTTCCGTAAACCCCGACATGACCGAATTCAACCGCATGATGGCCGAAATGAACAAAAATATCTTGCTCATAGCTACAAACCAAGAACAACAAGTTAAAGCTGTAGCAAATTCTTGTGAGACATGCGGTGGTCCTCATTCACACACTGATTGTCCTTCTACTCAAGGCAATCCGGAAAATGTGTATGCGGCTTATGGTAATTATTCACCGGAAAATTACCAAGCCCGACCTCAAGGGGATCGAAATTTGCTAAGTTATCGGTCGAACAACTACCTTTCACCCGGTTTTTCTCCTCCAAACCACAACCCCAACAACAATTACACTAGAAGCAACCAAATCCCACCTAGAGCTTCTAATCCTTATCACCCACCCGCTCAAGAAGCCCCACCAATCAATCAAGATGTTGAAGCCTTAATGAGAACCCAAAGAGAGCAAATTAAGAATCTGCAAAGCCAAATTATCAATTTGAAAGGGGATATCACTAAGCAAGGGAATGACATTAGATCCGAGCTTCGAAATGATATACAATCCTCCTTCAGCAATCAAACGAATGATTTGAAGAATATGCTGGCTAGTTTCTTACCAACCACTCAACCCTCTACTTCGGGCTCTCTACCTTCAAACACCGTCACCAACCCGAGAGCGAATGTGAGTGCTATTACTACCCGTAGTGGAGCAACTTTAGTAGGACCATCTATCCCACCCCCAGTTACTCCATCTAGCCTCCTCCACCACCATTTATCCCTACTACTCCCACACCTAGTATTAGTTCACCATTACCGTCTCCGCCTCGTCATGAAGAAGTACCCAACAAGAATCCTCCACTAACCCCACCTTCTACCTTTAATCTTTCAACATCTCAACCTTCACCTTCTACATCTCCACCACCCAACCCCAGCATTCCTTACCCTTCTCGACCCAACAAGGCTAGAATTTTGACTAAGAATGACATTCTAGTCTCTAACTTTTTGGAAAAGATTGCCGGAATGAAAGTCACCTTTACCCTTGTTGAAGCTCTTGCCCAAATGCCACAATTTGTCAAGATGTTTAAGGAATTGCTTAGTAAGAAGGAGAAGATGGTCGAGTTTGTTAATACTCGCTTGAATGAAAATTGCTCTGCAATCCTTCTTAAAGAACTTCCGGAAAAACTTGGAGATCCCGGTCGTTTTGTGCTACCTTGTACTTTTAACCAAACCTACAAATTTACTGCCTTAGCCGATCTCGGGGCAAGTATAAATTTGATGCCTTTAAGTGTTTGGAAAAAGTTATCATTGCCCGACCTTACACCAACGAAGATGACTCTTAAGCTTGCAAATCGCACTCTCGCTTACCCCGTTGGTATTGCCGAAGATGTGTTCATTAAAGTTAGCACATTCACTTTTCCGGTCGACTTCGTCGTTGTTGATTACGAAATGGACCCTCGTATTCCGTTAATACTTGGACGCCCATTTTTGAGAACCGATAGAGCTTTAATAGGTGTGGATAAGTGTGAACTCATCTTAAGAGTCGGGGATGATGCACAAGTTTTTGAAATGGGGAAGCTTACAAGCAAATCCTATGGAAGAGAATCAGCGAATATGATTAATGTGCTTGATGATTTTGTCGTCTACAACAATCCTCTATTCGATTCTTGCAATGATAATCCACTGTTTCAAGATGATGTGGATGATTCTCTCTCCAATTTGGAACCTTCACCCATATATGATTCTCCACCGATCTATGATGCTTATAATGATGATTATAGTTCCGATGGAGATGATTATGATGATTTTACTTCCGAGTATCCCGACATGCCCACTTATGATGATTTTGATGAGGCCGATACTCTTTCGAGTGATTCTTCTCATGCTGAAGATCCTCCGTAATCCATGCTTGATCCTACTTGGATGACTACTCATTTGAGGAAGACTTTTCTACTTTTCTCAATACTTACTTCCCTCATGAGAGTGATGCTCCTCCTTTAGACTTTGATGATTATCGTCTTCATTCTTCTACGGATTTGAAGAAAATTCTTTCAAAGGAGCCGACACCGGACGGCACCAACATCTGCAGCACGTATGTTTTGACACCTCTTTGTCCACCTTCTGAGGACGCGGTTGTGCATTTTCTTAGCGGATGTTCTTCAAATTCTGCTAATCCTGAGTGCTATTTTCCCCTAAAGGAAAAGGTGTTTGACCCCGGTATTGCACTTTTCAAGCCATCTCAGTATCCATCTGATGAAATAAAAGGAAAAATCTTTGGAACTTATGAAGATATGCTGGCACCTCAACACCCTTGCTACCACCATGCTCCATCTTTGCTTAAGGGAACCTTGCCTATTCTTCTTTGGCTTGCCTTGTTCGCCTTAGGCTTGTGCTATTTGATGGAAGAAAACTATGTATTTGATCCCGGTGGATGTGTTTCATGCTTCTTCCTAAGCTAATCAAGGTCGAGTCAGGCTCACGACTCGGTGATAAAAAATCAAGCACTTCTTGGGAGGCAACCCAAGTATCTATCTTTTAGCTATCTTTATCCTAAGTGTAGGGGAGACCCGTTGGTGTTTGCTATTTCCTCTCTTCTCATATTCAGGGATTCGAGCGTTCAATGATCCACTCTTGATGATTTTTGATGACCCGTGATTTCGTGTTTCCGTCTTCCCAGTTCTATCCTAAACTCTTTTCGATTCACTATTTTATATTTTCCAATCTTAAAATAGGAATCTCTTTAGTTGTCTCTTTCTTAGCGAGATTTAAACAAAGTGCACAATGTCCTAAGTGTAAGGGAGTTTACTCCCACATGCTTAAACATTGAGGACAATGTTTAGATCAAGTGTAGGGGGACTTCTATCGAAGTTAAGTGGCTTTTTCCATGTATTTGTCCTCATTTTAACCGGAAAATCAATTTTTCGACATTTTTCAAAATTTTTGATCTATTTTGGCCTAGTAGTTTTACCTTTGTATAGTTATTTTCTTTCTTTGCTAGAATAAATTTTAATAAAGTGGTTTTAATTTTTCAACGTTGTGAATCTTTTGACTCAACCCGAGTTTACTTATCTAAGTTTACTCTAGCTAGTATCCTTAACGTGTTTAAGTCAAGTTTTGCTAGGCTTTTATATAAGGAGCTTTAAAACGCGAAAGTCTTAACTCTCACGGGTTAAGAACAAGAACTTTTCGCAAGTTCCTATAATTGATCCTAGAGAGTTGTTTATCAAGGGAACTTTAAAATGCGATTTCTAAACTTGAAAAAGTCTAAGAATTTGCAAGATCCTATAGATGACTCGAAAACCCAAAACTTTGATTTAATAGGCTAAGCATCCACGAGTCTCATTCCTTGAGATTTTAAATTGTGGAGAACGAGAGATGATAGCGTCAATTATAAGTTTGGTATTCTTTCGTGAAGTTATGTGAGTTAATTATAAGCCTATTCTCCCATCGCTTGCTAATAAATTTATCTGCAATAAATAAGGTTGTACAATTTGAAAAGTTACTTAGCTTCTAGCCCAAGATCGTTTAAAAGTTGCTCGGTATTGATTAGAGTTCATATCCAAGGCATAACTTATTGAAGCGGGATGCGAAGATTGGCGAGTCCGAAGAGGCCCTAACAAGGCATGAGGGCTACATTTTGTTGCTAAAGATCCAAAAGTGATGTGAAGAATCATTTATCGAAAATCAATATGAAGGATCGAGACACACGACGAAAAGCAAAAAACTCCCCAAAAGATCATGGAGAAGTCTATCCAAAAAGGCCCTAACAAGGTATGAGGATAAATAGATCCAAGTCCTAAAAGGAGGCGGATCGTTGTATATCAAAGTCCAAAATAAAGATTGGAGAAAAATGAAGAAGTCGTGGTCCAAATATGAAGAATCTCTTAAAACTTCAAGTGAAGAAATTCCTATTATGAAGAGAAGACTATTATTTCAAGAACGTCTCTCAAGATTTGAAGTATGAAGTCATTGCCAAATATCGGTCCAAGAAAGGTCTCAAATCGCGAAGCGAGTTATGCCAAGATATGAACTTTATGGGGTCTCGAGAAGCAGTTTTAAAAGATTTTGTCCTTTAGCTAACTATTGATTAAATCGTCCCACTTTATTTTCAGCCTTAATAATTATCGAAATAAGTCAACAATGCATCCTCGTGATCATTCAAGACAATAATAAAATATAAGAGATACACCTAGGAATAAGGGAGTCTAAGTGAATAATTGGCCCACATGAGTTCGTGTTAGTTTGCTAACTTATAATAACAATGATCTCGTTTTTAAGCTTGGTATGGGGAACGTGAAACTTGAGGATGATGAACATTCATGATATTTCCAAAACCCTAAGGTAAGTTTTTGATTTCTTTACTTGTTTTGTTATTTTCTATCTCTTTAATAAAGGCCAAGGTGGATTGATTGTGATGAAAAGTGAAAACTTGCTTTGTAACCAATGCATTGCATGAGGACATTGCAATGGTCAAGTGTAGGGGATTTGATAGGTGTGTAAACACCCATCATTTTTACCACTTAACTACAATAATAACCAAGCCAAAATGTGTATTTTATGTCGTAAATGTCGGATTTATGCGTGGTTTGTGTTTTTGTTGTGATTTAGGACGAAAATGTGAAAGGGGGAGAAAACACGGGCATTCACGGGCTTTTATCGAAGAAAAAGACAAAAGACGAAGTCAAGAAATCAAGAGTGCAAAAAGAACGGAAGTCCAAGGCTTATTCTGAAGATTTATCGAAGAAAAAGTCCAAAGATGGATGTTTAATAAAGCCGAAGAACTCAAGTCTAAATTAATAAAGAAATTACAAGACGAGTTTATTAATCCCGAGACAAAGTCAAAAGTCGAAGAATTAAGAAGACGAGGACTAAACGAGAAATAAAGAAAGAAGAAAGAGAGGAGGAAGCTTCCTTCCACTAATCACCTCCTACCCTATAAATAGAGTCATTAGCATCATTTTTAAGTTGTTGGCTAATAGTGACAATTAGTTCTTCCACCATTTAATTACTTGCAATTTAAATTCATGTCATTTACTTAATTGTCTTGCACTTTTAATTCCTTTAATTTCAAGTAAGTTTCCTTTTTATTGTTGTTAATCTTTACTTTTATTGTTAATCTCCTATCTACCTTTCTTGTTTAATCTTTAATCTTTATGCTTTATGTTTATTTTTATGTTCTTGAAGTTTTTATTGATTTTAATCAAGTGGGTTTTGATTATTTTGATTACTATTGTTAGTTTTATTGATTTAGATTGATAGTTTATGATTGTTATATGTTTATTGGTTAGTTTGATTTAATCTTTTGGTTGATTTTGGTTAGATTGGTTTAGATTCGTAGCTTTTTGTTCTTCCTTGTTCTTCGCTTTCTGTTTCCCAGGTTATTCCGGATCAGCATTACTTTCCGAACCAAGCATTTATTCCGGATCAGTAGTATATTCTGGATCAGCAGTTTATTCCGAGTCAAGAAAACATTCCGAACCAAGGAATTTCTTCTAATTATTCCGGATAAGAGCAATATTCCGAATAAAGGTATTATTCCGAATAAAGGTATTATTCCGAATGAAGGGATATTCCGGATGAGCTAATATTCCGGATGAAGGCTTGTGTTTGAATATTCCGAATGAAGCAATCTTTCCGGATGAACCATTTATTCTGGATGAACTTATATTCCGAGTGAAGCTATATTCCGAACAAAGAGATCATTCCGAATAAATTATTCCGGATTAGCACATGTACTCCGAATGAAGTGTTATTCTAGATGAAGTAAACATTCCGAATGAGTGATTTGATTTGATTATTCCGAACTAAGCAAAGTTATTCCGGATGAAGGTTATCTCTTGATTATTCCGAATAAACAGTTTATTCCGGATGAGTGTTTTATTCCGCATGAGGTAAATATTCCGAGTGAAGAAGAATTATTCCGAACGAAGGTGACATTCCGAACGAGTGATTATTCCGAACGAAGGTTTATTCCGAATGAGCTATTTTTTAATTTATATTAAGTTTTGAATTTTTAAGCTTTACATTTTCTCGCCTTTTTACTTAGTCGCACTTTTAGTTTATTTACCTTAGATTTATTTTGAGCTTGCCTTAGTTTATTTTAAGTTTACACTTTTAGTAAGCTTGCCTTAGATTAAGTTTAAGTTTACCTTTAGGATAGATTTAAGTTTGCGTTATTTACGTTAATTGCTTTCTTACTTTTCGTCACGCTTTAAATTCTTGTCATTTATTTTCAATCATTTTCAACTTTATTTACTTTACCTTTACTTTAAAGTCTTTGCATTTTAATTACACTACAACGACACAACATTTTTTTTCACCAAAAGACGACTGAGTCGCACTTTAATCCATTTTTCAAGTCGAAGAGACTGGAACAACAATATTTTCTTACTGGCAAAAGCTCGTATTAAATGGCGCCGCTGCCGAACTTAATTCGATTAGACCACTTCAACGAACTTAATTTTCATACTAGGTAAAAGCTTTGTATTAGGGAACCCAAGCCTGAGCAGACTTGGATTCATTTGGTTGTTCAACAAGAACAGACTTAGTCCTTATGACAACCCCTTGTTCATCCCTTTTTGGATTAAACACCCAGTTAATCCTAATTGGTTTAGTTATGACCTTTGAAATATAATGAAATCTATTACAGGTCATAGAAATCCCATCTGAATTATGGTTTTGGTCTTGTTTAGGTCTCCAAGATAGGCTACAAGAAGCTTTAGACCCCTTCCCTTTTGGTTGCAAGTATTTGGCATTACTTGGTCTAACAGTGGTGGAAACATTTCTGTCAGCGTTACAATTGTTCTTGTCAAAACTGAAATTACCTTTATCAGCATTGAACCTAGGGTTTGCTACAGGAACCTATTCTCTGTTAGACCACGTATTGGTCTTTTAAAAAGGCCTTTGTCCATAAATATTAGACCCTTTAGTAAAGAATGGGGCTGGTCTAATGACTTGTGGACTTTGCTGGATAAAAGGTTTGGGTTTGACCATGGTTGACTTTCTATCAGCGTTGACCTTTGAAGCATTGAAACATTTATAAGCCAACTGTGAAAAGCTTCCACAAGTATAACAGGCTTTTCTATACATAACTCTAGGTCTAGATGAAAAGAAACCTGTCCCATTATCACTAACTTGACTTTTTGGTGACCTAGGTTTTCTATACATTTCTGCATATTTAATTCTAGGTTTTATATCAACGTTTAAGCCAAGGTCAACAGTCTTTCCAGTACTAGGATTGGTCACTTTTATAGGTGTTGACTCATTTGGGCTGTCACTAAGCATGCCACCCTTAACAAACAAAGTAGGGTTGGCTTTCTTCCATTGGTTCAAATCAGTCAATTTCTGCTTGCACTCCTCTACTAGAGTAACAACTCTTGGTGGAGGAATAAATTCCTCTTCTTGGATTTCTGGTATACCAGTCCAAGATAAATCCTTTCTAAGGACACCATAAAAGTTCCCAGCAGGTGGTGGAACACCAGCATATTCTTTCATCCCAATCCCACTCATATCCCTAGAATCCCTTTGTTCACTCATACATTTTTCTAGGGTTTGTGAAGCTTTATCATATTTCTGAATTTTAAGATCTACATTATCTTTGTTTTTGATAGCCCCATCTAACTTAGCTTGTAAAACACCATTGGATCTCTCCAAGATGTTCCTAACATCAACACTAGAATTTAGATCATGAGTCAAAACATTGATTTGATCTTTTAGGTCAAGCTCTATTTTCTTATATTCGGCCACAGTCTTTTCAGTTTGAGTAAGAGCTAGTTGATAATTAGATAACTTGCATTTTTCATCAAAAACATCTGATGTTAATTTTAAAACTTCATTGTTAAGCTTTTCAGTGTTTAGACGACAACCCTTACTACAAAATGCATCATCATATACCTCATTGTCTGATGAAGATGAAGAATGTGCCATGAGAGCATAGTGAACATGCTCCTCTTCCTCCTTTTCTGCAACCAAATCCTTGTTCTCTTCCACATCCTTGGCCAAAAAGCTCCAATCCCAGCCAACACAATCAATGTCTTGCATAGCAAACATAGCTTTTGTATCTTCAACCTTAACAATTTGGCTTGAAGGCTTTCCAACATCAGATCTTCTTGGAGATCTACACTCTCTCATAAAATGACCCATTCTATGACCATTGTAACACTCAACCTTAGATTTATCAAACCCAGTAGTGTCTTTAGCATTAAAAGTCATCTTCTTCATGAATCTTCTATTCCATCTATTGGCCCTTATGCTAGCAAGTGCCATATTCCACTTTGTAGAAACTAGAAGAGGGGGGGGGGGGTTGAATAGTTTCTCTTCGATTGGTGACAAAATTAAAATTACTTTCAATTTGGTTTGTATCAAAACTATCTTTTACTTGAGGCTAAGTTGCATAATGATTAGGTTCAATTCAAATGCACTAGCAAAGATAATAGGTAAGTGTAATGATAATGAAATAAGTAAAGAGTAAGGAAAGAGACAACCTAGTGGGAAGACACCAAGATTTATAGTGGTTCGACAACGAGGCTCTATCCTCGTTTCTACTCCACTCCTCGAGTACACCTACTCGAGATTTCCACTATATCCACAAGCTCCTTTCTCGGCGGAGAAAACCTTACATCGTTGCTTACATTATTTTCCGACACTAAGCTAAATGTCGAGACCTAATCTTTAGCTAGGACCAATCTACACAACGTTGCCTACTTCACAATTTAACGACACAAGGCTAGATGCCGAGTTCTAATCTTAAGGTAGAACCAATCTTCACGACGTTGCCTACTTCACCATTTTATGACACAAGGCTAGATGTCGAGTTCTAATCAAAAGCTAGAACCAATCTTCACGACTCTTCACTTTGAAGCTAAGTGAGAACTTCACACAACACAACTACTAATCACTTTCAAATTTAGTGAGAACTCACAAGACACAACCACATCACTTTATAGTTTAGTGAGAACTACTAATCAAATCTATTACAACTCAAATAGACTTATCCAAGTACACACATGTAGCTTGGATTTACACAACACAAATCCAAGCAAACACATATGCAATGGATGTACACAACAAATCCAAGTATCCACAAATAACTTGGATGAACACAACTAGTCCAAGTATTCATAAATACATGTTGGGAATAAATTAAGGCCAGATCACTTGAGCGCTAACAAGAACAAATCAAGCGTTGACAAGAAGAAAACAAGCGCTGACAGCTCAAGCGTGGACAAGTTAAAGTCAAGCGTTGACACATTGAATACCAGCGCTGATGGAAGATATAATCTACACGTTTATTATATTCTAGAATACTTCTAGTAAGGATAGAAACGACAATGTATTTTCTATGTTTATCTTTACCTAGAATAGCTGATACGTAGATTATTGTACAAGGCTTCTTGTATCTATAAAAGAAGGCCTTTAGGTTAATGTTTGATATAAGTTTTATATAAGTTTTCATTCGTAAACATCTTTCATTGTAAGCAAGTTTGATATTGATAATCAAAGTGAAAGTTTGTTTACATCATTGTGTGTTCTTATTTAAGTGTTAAATTCCGCATAACACTTAGATTCATAAAGCATATACAAAGGTTTCTCTACGTGTATTACTTGATCTAATCTCGTATACACAAAGCTAATCGATCTAAGTTTGGGATCAACAAGTGGTATCAAAGCTTGTTGAGGAACTTTTGATCTTTAATAGAACACCATACACGAACACCAGAACCCCAAAAACACCAAAACCCTAATTTTCTCGGAAACCCTAACAACATCATGTCTGAAGCAATAACCTCCTCCTCCTCAGCCTTACCAAACATCAAGATTCCCATGCTTGATGGAACCAACTTTGACTTATGGAAGTTCAACTTTGAACAATATCTGGGGATCTATGACTACACACTCTGGGAGATTATTGAATATGGAAACACATTTAATAAAGCTCAAAAGATTCTTGATGCTATTAGTCAAAGAACAGCTGTTGAAGGATGCCCTGAAGAGGATAAGAAAGAAAAACCTGGAGATGGTAGAGCTGTAGCTGCTGATGATATTGCAAAGAAAAGGGTTGACATGAAAGCCCTAAATATTCTGAAAGTCTCTTTGGGACAAGAAAATCAGCATAAATATAGAGGCTATGAATCTGCTAAGGATCTTTGGGAAGCTCTTGAAGTTGCATATGGTGGCAATGCAGACACTAAGGAAGAAAAGAAAAAACAACTTCTGCATGATTATGCTGTCTTCAAAGCTCAACCCAATGAGAAACTGAGTAGTTTGAGAAGCAGATTGCTTGACATCACAAGTAAGTTGTCCTTCATGGGGACACAAGTTGGTGATGTTGACACCAATGCTACCTTTCTTAAAAGTCTTGGTGAGGCATGGAAGATTGAGGCAAGATCTATTCTTGCCAACAATACTTACAAGAGCTCCTCGTTTGATGACATCTACAACAAACTAAGACTGTTGGAAGATGAAACTCTTTCAGAGCATGGAAGCAAATCTACCACCAGCAACATGGCCTTCTTCTCTCATAGTGAAGGTCAATTCAATCAGAAGGACTCTTATATGCATCCAGTTACTGGATCATCATATGTCAGCGCTGGAACAAGTCCTGTCAACGTCTCCTTTTCAGACGCTGACACATTCAAGAATGACTCCCCAAGAGTTAAACCTGCTGGTTTGGATTTGGATACTGTTTGTGCTTACATTGCTTCTTTGCCCAATGGTTCAGTGATTACATATGAGGACCTTGAGCAGATAAGTGATGAGAATTTAGAAGAGATGGACATCAAGTGGAACATGGCTCTTGCTAGTATAAGAGCAAATAGGTGGAACAGAAGGTTTAAAAAGAAGATGACCTTCAATGCTAAAGACACAGCTGGATTTGATAAATCCAAAGTTGAATGCTACAACTGTCATCGCATGGGGCACTTCATGAGGGAATGCAGATCTCCTAGAAGATCTGATGCTGGTAAACCCTCAAGTCAGGTTGTTAAAGCTCAGGATTCCAAAGCTATGGTTGCAGTTCAAGGAATTGATGGTACAGGATGGGATTGGATCTATCTGGCTAAAGATGTTGAAGAGGACAAAGCTTTGGTTGCTAATATTGAAGAAGAAGAGCATGTTGAATATGCTCTTATGGCACACTCCTCCTCTTCATCTGATAATGAGGTATATGATGATGCTTTTTGTAGCAAAGGTTGTAGGTTAAATACTGAAAGACTTAACAAAGAGGTGTTGAAACTAAAAAATGACATGAGTACTAAAAGATGTAAATTGTCTAATTACCAACTAGCTCTTACTGAAACTGAGAAAACCGTTTCTGAATACAAGAAAATGGAATTTGACTTAAAAGATAAGATCAATATCTTAAAACATGAGCTAGAGGGTAGTATGGATATTAGAAACATCATGAAAAAGGTTAATAGTGAATTACAGGCTAAGTTAGATGAGACCATTAAGAATAAAGATAATGTTGACCTCAAAATTAAAAGATTTAATAGAGCCACCCAAACCCTAGGAGACTGTGTAGCTAAACAAAGGGATCCTAAGGACATGACTGGGATTGGGATGAATGATTACTCTCTGGTTCCACCACCAGCTGGTGACTTCTATGGTGTCCAACGAAGGGACTTATCTTGGACTGGTTTACCAGAGCTCCAAGAGGAGGAATTCATTCCTCCACCAAGAGTTGTCACTCCAGTGGAGGAGTATCAACAAAAATTGACTGACCTAAATGAGTGGAAGAAAGCTAACCCTACTTTATTTGTTAAGGGAGGTTTGCTATGTGAAAGTCCCAATGAATCACCACCCATTAAGGTTACTCACCCAATCACTGGTAAAGCTGTTGACCTAGGCTCAAACACTGTTAGAAGATCTACCATTAAATATGCAGAAATGTATAGGAATAATAGGTCACCCAAGAGCCAAGTTAGCAATCATGGAACATGCTTCTTCTCTTCTAGACCTAAGGTTGTGTCTAAGAAAGCCTGTTACACTTGTGGTAGCTTTTCACATTTGGCATACAAGTGTGTCAACGCTCCCAAAGCCAGCGCTGACAAGAACAATTTCAGCGCTGACAGGAAGAAAGTCAATGTTGTTAGAAAGTCAAACATTGTCAGACCCAAACCTTGTGTGCAGCAAAGTCCACAAGTGATTGGACCTGCCCCATTCTTTTCTAGAAGGTCTAACACTCATGGACAAAGACCATTTCAAAAGACAAACACCTGGTCAAATAGGCAATGGGTTCCTGTAGCAAACCCTAGGTTCAACGCTGACAAGGGTAACTTCAGCGTTGACATGACAAATTCTAACGCTGACAGAAACGTAACCAGACCTAAATATTTGCAGCCACAAGGTAAGGGGTCTAAAGCTTCTTCAAGCTTAACATGGAGACCCAAGAAAGATCAAAACCCTAATGATAATGGGATTTCAATGACTTGCAATAGATTTAATTACATTTCAAAGGTCATTACAAAACCTATTGGGGTTAACTGGGTATTTCATCCTAAAAAGGATGAGAATGGGGTTGTTGTGAGAACTAAGTCTGTTCTTATTGAACAACCAGATGAATCCAAGTCTTTTGAGACTTGGGTTCCCAAAGAAAACTAATTTGTTTTCTTTATGTGCAGGGCATTAAAAGACAGATCAATGATTATGGATATTGGGATAGTGGATGCTCAAGGCACATGACAGGGAAGGAAGACTATCTAACGAATTTCACCCCTTTTAAAGATGGTGACAAGGTATACTTTGGAGGTGGTTATGGCACCATCACAGGCAAAGGAACCCTTCTCACCAATAATTTGCGTTTTGAGAACGTCTTCCTGGTAAAAGAACTTGATTACAACCTGTTTAGTGTATCACAAGTTTGTGATAACAAAAATAAGGTTCTTTTTACTGATACTGAGTGTTTGGTGTTAAGCAAGGATTTTAAGATCCCTGATGAGAAATATATTAAGTATAGAACACCTAGGCATAAGGACATATATAATGTGTATTTAAATGGGATTAAAATGAATACAAATATGTCTTGTTTTTATGCTAAGGCCTCAGTAGATGAGAGTAATCTGTGGCACAGGAGACTAGGGCACATAAATTTTAAAAATATAAATAGACTTGTGAGGCTTGGTTTAGTTGATGGTTTGCCTGAGAAGGCCTTCCACAATGACCACTCTTGTGTTGCATGTCTTAAGGGCAAGCAACACAAGGTCTCCTTCAAGTCCAAACAGGTGCATACTAGTTCCAGACCTCTTCATATGCTTCACATGGACCTCTTAGGTCCAACAAATATAGAAAGTTTGATTGGTAAGTCGTATTGCTTTGTTGTCACAGATGACTTTTCTAGATTTACTTGGACATTCTTTCTAGCCATGAAGAGTGACACAGCTGATGTTCTTATTGATTTTATCACTCAGATTGAGAAAAGGTCTGGCAATGAGGTTAAGATGCTTAGGAGTGATAATGGTGGAGAATTTAGGAATAAGAAGTTAGATGATTTCTGTGCCAGGAAAGGAATTACTAGGCAATTTAGTATTGCTAGAACCCCACAACAAAATGGGGTTGCTGAGAGTAAAAATAGAACCCTAATTGAAGTAGCCAGAACAATGTTGGCTGATGCTCACTTTCCAATAGCCTTTTGGGGTGAGGCTGTTAATACAACATGCTATGTGCAAAATAGAGCATTGGTTAACAAAATTCAGAACAAAACACCTTATGAGTTACTTTGGGGAAGAAAACCTAATATTGGTTTTCTCAGACCTTTTGGTTGTCATGTAGTAGTATTAGATACTAGTGATGCCTTAGGAAAATTTAGTGCAAAAGGTGATGAAGGTTACTTCATGGGGTATTCAGTGCAGAGCAAGGGTTATAGGGGTTATCTTAAAGAGGACAAACGTATAGTTGAGAGAGTACATGTTAGGTTCTTAGAGAATAAACCTAGTGATCCTGAAAGTGGTCCTAATTGGTTATTTGATTTGGAACCCTTATCTAGAACTTCAAATTATATGCCTGTCACTAATCCAGACATTGTGAAGGTGACTTCAAATGTTGTGGAGGAACAAGTTATTAATGTTTCAGGTACACAGGTTCATGAGAAGGTTGGATCACAAGCAGAAAAGGCATCTCCTACATTAGAATATGTCACAATTCCCATTTGGACAGATGCTTTTGCTGCTGCTGGACAAGATAATGGTGGTTTCCAAGTACCACCAGATACAAACATGCATGGTCCTTCAGGCACTGACAAAGGCAAATCTAGCTGACAAGACCAATTCAGACGTTGATGGCTCAGACGTTGACAACAACAATTCAAGCGTTGTTAGCCCAAGCGCTGACAAACAAGGTTCAAACGTTGACAACACCTTTGCACATCTTTTCTCTTCCACCTTTGAACAAGGTGAACCTTCCAATTCTTATGAAGAAGGTCCTCCTTATGTTGATATAAGGGAGTCTGATGAAGAAGACATTGGCAACATGGAGCATGAGGTTGAGGACACCAGACTTTTTGAAGGAGGGGTTCTCACTTCCACAATGAATAATCACCCCACATCTCAGATTATTGGTGATATTATGACTCTAGATCAGACTAGAAGATCTCATCAAGGTCTTGGTAGGTTTATTGCCAATATACACAAGAAGGTTGATACCCCTCTTGTGCAAGCATGTTTGTTTGCATGTTTTCTGTCACAAGAAGAACCCAAGAAAATATTTGATGCTCTCAAAGAACCAAGTTGGGTGGAAGCAATGCAGGATGAGCTTCACCAATTTGCAATTCAGGATGTTTGGGAGCTGGTTGATTGTCCTAGATATGTCAGACCTATAGGGACAAGATGGGTTCTCAGGAACAAAAGAGATGAAAGAGGCATTATGGTCAGAAACAAGGCAAGGTTAGTGGCTCAAGGTTATACACATGAGGAGGGGATAGACTATGAGGAGGTCTTTGCACCAGTTGCAAGGATTGAAGCTATTAGGATTTTTCTAGCCTATGCCTCTTGCATGGGCTTCACAGTCTATCAAATGGATGTCAAGAGTGCTTTTCTCTATGGCACCATTGTTGAGGAAGTATGTGTAATGCAACCTCCTGGTTTTGAGGATCCAGAGCATCCTGATAAAGTGTATAGAGTCAAAAAGGCTATGTATGGCCTTCATCAAGCCCCTAGAGCATGGTATGGTACTTTGTCTACCTATTTGGTGAACAATGGATTCAAGAGGGGCACCATAGATCATACACTATTTACAAAGAAGAAAGGCAAGGATGTGTTGCTTGTGCAGGTCTATGTTGATGATATCATTTTTGGGTCTACTGATCCAAAGATGAGTGAGGATTTCTCCAAGCTTATGACAGACAAATTCAAGATGAGTGCTATGGGGGAGATGAACTTCTTTCTTGGTTTACAAGTTCAGCAGAAAGAAGATGGTATCTTCATCTCCCAGGACAAATATGTTGCTGAGATCTTGAAGAAGTTTGGCTTTTCTCCACATGAAAAGAGGGCTACTACTCCTATGGATAGAGAACTCCCTTGGGGAAAGATTGGAGATGGGAAAGATGTTGATGTCAGGCATTATAGATCCATGATTGGATCCTTGATGTATCTTACTGCTTCTAGAGCTGACATTATGTTTGTCGTGTGTGCTTGTGCACGCCATCAAGTGACTCCCAAAGAATGTCACCTTTATGCTGTGAAGAGGATCTTTAGGTACCTAAGATGCTATCCTAGTCTTGGTTTGTGGTACCCAAAGGATTCACCATTGGAGCTTATTGCATATTCAGATAGTGATTATGGAGGTGATAAATTTGATAGGAAATCCACAACTGGTGGATGTCAGTTTCTTGGGAGCAGGTTAATATCTTGGCAATGCAAGAAACAAACAGTGGTGGCTAATTCTACAACTGAAGCAGAGTATGTGGCTGCAGCTGCATGTTGTGGTCAAGTGTTGTGGATTCAGAACCAGCTGTTGGATTATGGGTATAATTTCATGCATACTAAGATATTTGTTGACAATAATAGTACTTTATGCATCATTAAGAATCCTGTACATCATTCTAAAACTAAACACATAGAAATTAGACACCATTTTATAAGAGATTGCTTTGAGAAAGGTTTAATACAACCAGATAGGGTTGACACTGAGGAAAATGTGTCAGATTTATTAACTAAACCTTTTGATGCTGGGAGATTTCAATACTTGGTAACAAGTATTGGAATGGTTAATCTCACATAATATGTGTTTTGGATTCTTTTTGTAAAAGTATGTACAGGATGATGCATTATTATTGTTGGTTTTATTGATGATTTAGATTTTCCACTATATTTTTCTAACACTGACAAAGGTTACTTGAACACTGATAAGTGTTTTTGTAACGTTGTCAGCAATATAATTGTCTAACGCTGACAAAGCTTCCCTCAACGCTGTCATGTGTTATCGGGGCGTTGTCAGCAACAATGTTAGTTTTGTGGTTTTCAATCTAAATGTGCAGATGGTGTTAGCAGTATACCATTGGATATAGAGTTGCTTATGGATCAATGGAGAAGCATTTGGACAAGTTTTTATTTATGGATGATGGTTGGAATGTTTCATTCCTATCTTGACATAGATTTTTTTATGTTCATGCATGATTTTAGCAAACTTTTTGTATCATAGTTTAAGGGGAGGTTTAAGGAACCTTTAGGATGTTTGGGTATCCATATGATACTCTTATCATAATTCTAGATTGTGTCCACAGGTTAGTATGAGTTAGTTTTACTAAATCATGAGGCACTGTAGCATGCATAGTATATCAACTTTGCATGCTGCCAAGACATTTTTGGCCTAGAATTGGTTGAGGTCTGTTGGGAGACTTGGGAAAGATTTTGATATGGGATTTACCTGGGAGTAACAAGGATTTTATAAGATAACTTTGTTGTTAAGAGTTTTGGTTAGCAAGGGACACTAGAGGACTGCTATGTCTATCTTGCTTATGCAAGTGTGCATAACTGGACAGTGCTTGCCGCCCTATAATAATTATCCGCTTTTGGTTATCTTCTCTAGGATAAATTACTTGTTAAGGTCATTTTTCACTTTTTAAAATATTTTTATTTTTGGACGCTGACAAGAATTTTCCAAGCGTTGTTGTGACCAAATTGGACACTGACATGGCTTTAGGCAAACGTTGACAAGATTATAGCCGTTGGACGTTGATAGGTTATTTTTGACCGTTGACACTCAATGGGACCTACCCAGTTGTTACTTTTTGACATATTTTCAAGCCGTAATTTTAGGAGTTGTTACTTTCATTTAATGCATGAGATAACTTATAACTTTTTCAATATTTTCATGATTGATTTTTGAAAATCTTTGCCTATTTTTGGGCCAATCACATGCATTCTTTTTCTCCTATAAATTTGGCTCCTATTTTAGACTGGGTATCTATAATTCTTGCCTAACAATTTTCTCTTATCAACTTCATCTTCTACACTTAAAATTAACAGCTTTCATTAATGGCACCAAAGTTTAACTCAGCAGAATTGGCATTGGGGTTCAGATCACAACACAACATGATTGCTTATCTTGAAGCTGATAATGATATGTTTCCTCAATACACACAAATGGTGGCGTATTTTAACGCATCCCCTTTAAGGTATGCTCTTTCTCATGCACCACTCATTCCAGTCACACACATTAAGCAGTTTTGGAACACTGTCAGTTCCTCAACAGTTAATGGAGTGACCACATTGACTTCTATTGTTCATGGGCGATCTTGGGTGGTTACTGAGGCTTTGGTACGCCAAGCCTTGCATCTTGATGATGCTGATGGTATAGCCACCCTTCCCATAAATGAAATAGAACAAGGGCTTAGGGCTTTGGGATATCCTTTTCCTGATGAGGGTACTCTTAATAAGTATCATAAGCAGGAATTTCCCCCAGCCTGGAAGTACCTCATACACGTCCTCCTTCAGTGTTTGAGTCCCAAATGTACTGCAGACAATGAGATCAATAGATCCATTGCAAGTGCTATTGTGTGCATTGCAACAGGGCAAAAATATAACTATTCTAAAATGATTTTTGAGGGGATGTGTAAAAACAAGGGGACAAAAATAACTTTAGCTTATCCCCGTTTTCTGCAAATGGTTTTTGATGATCAAGGTTACTGCTCAAGGGATCACAATGATTTTTATAAGATCCCTGAGCAAAAGAAAGCTATTTTTATGAAGATAGATTCACCACCCCATAGAGACTTACCTTTAACCCAAGCCATGCTTGCTGTTATTGCAGCAGCACAACCCCAACCAGACCCCCAACCTCAAATTAACCCTCAACCACAACTTGAACCTATTCCTAAACCTTTACCCTCACCTGAACACGTGCAAATTGACCAACAATCCTTTGACGCTGACACATCAAATGTTGGCGTTGATGTGCCTATTTCCACCGCTGACATACAACCTTCACAATCCCAAACACCCCTTAACCAACCCACATCTACCCATTCTTCCACACCATCTTCCACACCCCCTAAATATAGGTTGATAAAACGCCAAAGGAGTACTGGAGTGTTCTCCTCTGGTGGTCCTAGCCATGAAGCAGAGAGAACCACCACCACAAGTGTGGCTGGTGACCTGGATGAGGCTGGGACTATTGGTTCTGGCTTAGAAGCTGGTCAAGGCAGTCCCACCATCATTAAGTCCTCATCCTTGCCCAATGAATCTGACTTGGGAGGTCAAATCCACATTTTGGAAGAGGGCAGACTGGAACCAATGACTCTTATGGAATTGATGACAGTCTGCATCAGCTTGCAAAAGCAAAATGCAGACTTAGTACAAATTGTCAGCTCCCAAGGACTTGAACTCAAGCAATTGAGGGAGAGGAATGTTTTTTTGGAAAGTGATCGTGCTAGAAGGGGTATGGAGGAGTCTTCCAAAGGGGAGGAAGATCAAATAAATCTGAGTGATAAGGGCAGTCAGGATGGTCAATCAATGGATGTTGCTGAATCCCTTACAACTTTGAAGAAACAAACAGGTTTTGATACGTCCTTAGTCTCTCCCACCAATTTAAATTTATCATTTACAGCTATGTTGAGAGAGGTTACACAAGGCGATGAGGGAAAATATTTGAGCGTTGACAAGGCAAATTTGGATGCTGATAGAAGTATTTTGGGCGCTGATAGAACAAATTTGGGCGTTGACAGACCTGCACATAAAGGTGATGTATCCCAGTCATCATCTATCATCAAGGAGGTTTCTACTCAGGTATTACCATCTACCTTACCAACCATTGCACCATCAGATAAGGGTAAGGGTAAATTGGTAGAAGAGATTGTTCCAAAGGATGCAGCCCAGGTTGAATTTGATAGAAGATTAGCTGCACAAATCATGGAACAAGATGAAAAGGAAAAGTCACCATTTGTTGTGACTTCAGAAGAAGAAAGTAATGGAGCTAGCTCAGACTCAAGTGTAATGATTATAGAACCTGAAAGGCTTGAGTATGGAGATGAGTTGGCCAAAGAGAAGCTGAGAGAATTGAAATTGCAGGTTGACTTTGACATGCCAGAGGTGGTTCAAATGTACAATGCTTGGGAAGAAAGCTGCATGGATAATCCAGACTTGACCATTTCAGATCAAATATGGGGTTTGGAGCTTCTTCTTAGAGTTCAGAAAGATTGTAAGGTGATTTTGAAACACAAGGCAAGCAATATTCTCTCAGAGTTAAAAAGGGATAGAAGGGAGCTCTACTTTATGTTGCTCAGATGTCATGGAGTTGGATGGACATATCAGAAGTTGAAGGCTTTGACATTTGATGAGTTGGAAAACAGGGCTTATCCCATTTGGGTGAGAGTGCAGGAAGCAAACACTCTCAGGCTTCTTTCAGATGAAAGAAAGGAGCAACTTGCAGAAGAAATAGAAATCAAGAAAGCTATGATGATTCCCAGGCCAGTGAAGAAGGGAAGTAAATTTGAGTTTCCAAAAGATATGGATCCACTATATCCAAGTGAATCAGTTATAAGAAAGAGCCTCAAGCTCTCCCCATTAGAAGCTTCACATATGGTGCAAGTGTTACCATTAGATTCCAGGAACCCAATTGTGAGTTATGAGGAAGATGAATGTGGGTTCTTGAAGATTGGCAGATTTGGCAAGGAGGTACACACTTTTACCACTCTCATATCTTTATTTGCAAGTTGTGATAGAGAAGAATTGGTGGACCTTTGGAGGTTGCTGGAGACCAAGTATGAGGCTGAAGCACCAACTTCAGCTAATGGAATAAAACTTTGGACCACATTCAAAAGAATGTGTGGGCCAAAAGATGAAGATCCTGTAATTTGGAAGGATCTTGAAGATGACCTCAGTGGTCTTCAATGGAGGTTATATTCAGCTGCTGGAGTATACCATTTGAGTTCTACAAAGTTTGCTGAGTATCTACTTGTGGATGCTCAGTATTTCATATCCAAGGCTGTTTTGGAAAAGATAAAGGACACTCAGCTGGAAATAGATTATTTCAAGTGACGTGGCAAAGGATTTGATCAGATTTATTCATTACCAATATGAGAAGGTTTGTCAGACTCCTCCTAGTTCTTAATGCTTATTCAGAAACTTGATCATAAGAGTGGATATCAAGTTTAGGGGAGGATTGTTGGGAATAAATTAAGGCCAGATCACTTGAGCGCTGACAAGAACAAATCAAGCGTTGACAAGAAGAAAACAAGCGCTGACAGCTCAAGCGTGGACAAGTTAAAGTCAAGCGTTGACACATTGAAGACCAGCGCTGATGGAAGATATAATCTACACGTTTATTATATTCTAGAATACTTCTAGTAAGGATAGAAACGACAATGTATTTTCTATGTTTATCTTTACCTAGAATAGCTGATACGTAGATTACTGTACAAGGCTTCTTGTATCTATAAAAGAAGGCCTTTAGGTTAATGTTTGATATAAGTTTTATATAAGTTTTCATTCGTAAACATCTTTCATTATAAGCAAGTTTGATATTGGTAATCAAAGTGAAAGTTTGTTTACATCATTGTGTGTTCTTATTTAAGTGTTAAATTCCGCATAACACTTAGATTCATAAAGCATATACAAAGGTTTCTCTACGTGTATTACTTGATCTAATCTCGTATACACAAAGCTAATCGATCTAAGTTTGGGATTAACAATACAATGGATTGACCTAAAACAAAAAAGGTATCATGATGAATATGACTAGCTCATAGATTCATCTTTATCACAACACTAGTGAGTGAGTGATCTTCTCATTAAACAAGGTAAAGGAGGGGATCAAGAGGATAATCATATGTAAACATAATTAACAATTTAAGTGATCATTTACTAATGATTATGCTATAGAAAATAGAAAGGAGGCTGAGAAAAACGTCCATGAGGCTTGCTGGAAAATGAGATTTGACCCACTATTTAAAGGAGACAAAGTATAACGGATCTATAACGGCTACTGTGCGCGGTACCTTATCTCGCCCGGCGGTTCCATATCGCTAAGGAACCGTGTAGGCACTTAAGGTACCGCCACTAGAGTATGCTCAGTTTTTTGTCTTTTAGTTGGGTAGGAATATCTGAGGTATTTGAAGCCTTCAAAGGATATTCTAACAGCATTTGGAATATGCTATTTTCAAATTTTCATTTTCCATTTTAATAAAACATTTTCTAAAAAAGAAAGTTTATTAAAAAGTCTTTTGTCATATTAACAAAAGTGAGTTTTAAGGATAATCATTTTGATGATTACTTAGTATGATTAAGAAAGGTTAGTGATATGATTATTTCCTTGATGATAGTGTTAGTTAAATAATTCGTTTTGTGTTTTATACTAAATGTGTTGTATAGTTTGTTGTGATAAAAACTAAGAAAGATTAGTTAACACTAATAATGTTTTTAGGCATTACTTGCATAAACAATCTCCCCCTTTTTGATTACGACAAACGATAAACTCATTTACGTAGAAACACAAAATATCGAATTATTAACGAGTTTATCACTATCATTTCTCCCCTTTTGTCATAGCAAAAAGGTTAGCATAAGTCTTCGAAGAACATCGAACTTTGCTAGTAGCTCCCCCTTGGTGGTTGCTCCCCCTTGCTTGGGGCACCAAGTAAATGAGCTAAGGTGACATGCTACACAAAGGTTAGTAGAAAGGGAAGAAACACCAATGTATATATGATCACTACCTACTAAGTAACTTGAGAGGGAGAGAGTGAAGAAATCTCAAATTAGAAGCAAGTATTTTGCTAAGCTTGTCCAAAAAGGTAATTGACAAAATCAAACTTCAAACTAATGAAGATGATAAGCTTGTCAATGGGTTAAAGTTTAGAATTGATGGAATCACCCATAAGGCAATTGTAAAAATTAACCATGATCAACTCAAAATAGAATTAAAGAGATAACACACAAAGGTTACATAATAGAAAAGACACAATAAAGTAGATAGTCATACACACAATATGAGTATCTAAAAGCAATAAATATGGAAAGTAAACCACTAAGCATAAGCTAGTATAATAGTGATAATTTTCCAAGTTTGCTAAAAATAAAAGACTCTAAAAAGACGACGATGCATCATTCGAAGTTTTGTCTACCGGAACGAAAACTTGAATAGGAGGTCGCGTGAGGAGGAATTCAAGAAAATTAAACTTCTCATACACATGAGCAAGTTCAATTTGTTGAAATCGACAACAAGCACACGAGGATCCATGATGCAACACAAAATCGTTTGATGGGGGTATGGCATCAAACTTAGGGTTTGGTGGTGGTGGGGTAATGGGTTTGGAAATGTTTTCACAATGCCTTGTGAGGTTTGGGAAGGTTGAGAGGTCATTGAGTTGAGGGGTGTTGAAGGATTGTGGTGGTGGGGGAACATTTTCTTTTGCTCCGGTGATGGGGTTAATGGTATAAGTCTCATTCCAATACTTCATTGGAGAGAAGGTAGGGTTTTTGGGTGGTTTGGAAGAAGATGGTTCGTTCTTCTTAACCTAAATAGGTCGAACCGAGATTTTCGGTTTCTTTGAAAGCTTGGATGAGGAAGCTTTGGGTGAGTGGGGTTGTGAGAAAGAAATGTTAAGGTTAGGAATGTAGAAGTTAGGCATTGTGAGAGTGTTAGAACAAAATCTCAAGGTTGTGTAAGAATGAATTCTCAAGGTTGGGAAGGTGTGAGAATGAAATCTCAAGGTTGTGTGAGAATGAATTCTCAAGGTTGGAAAGGTGTAAGAATGAAATCTCAAGGTTGGGGTATAAGTAAAATGTAATCAAGGTAAGAATTTAAATACAAAATTTGAAGTGTCAAGGAATGTTTAGTCAATTTGACCAAACAAGGAATCTTGACAGGGTATAGGGTTTTAAAAGTTTTGACCAAAAATTCGTCAAAAGCCACTTACTGTCCGCGGTACCTTATAGGGACCGGCGGTTCCTTACCACTTAAGGAACCGCGGGACTTTAAGGATCCGCGTCCAGTGGACTTGAAACCATGTTTTTCCAGGGTTTTAGGAAAAACTAAGACTTTTTCAAAAAGATGCAAATCTTGGAATTTTACCTCTATTAGCACCAAAATATGCTAGGGTTGCATAAAGCAACACATTCACGAAGAATGTCTTGACAAAGGGTGACAAAATAATTTAGATATCATTTTGAACCAATTTTAGTCAAGTTTTTAGAGGTTTTGATAGATTTAAGTTCAATTTTAATTTCAAATTAAAGTTGATTAATGTGCACATAAGGATAGAAACACATAAAGCTAAATCCATAGAACATCTTCATGAGACACCCATGAAGGAAGCAAGTACAATGACAAATAAAACTAACTAATACATAGCTAGCTTAATATTAAATCTAGATGAGTAGTCTATTTTGGCTTGGTTTTGTTGAAAACACTTATTAAGAAAACTCATCATTCATCTCCTAGGAGGAGGCATGGAAAACAAGGCAAGCAAGAACTCTTGCAACCTCTTATGTAGTCCAAACATATCCATCCTAAGGTTATGGATGATGTAGTGGTTGTAAAGACAACATGGACAACTAGGACCATGTGTTTGTTGAAACCCATAGTATGGATCACCCAAAAGGAGGGAAAGTGGAACACCCAAAATTGGAATGTTTGAATTGGGTGGAGGTGGAGGAGGCATGTTCTCCAAGGGTGATGTGGGTGAGAGTGGAGGCATGTTCCCTAAAGTGGAAATGGGTGAGTGTGGAGGTATGTTCTCCAAGGTTGGTGAAATGGGTGAATTTGGAGGGGTAAATGGTGAAGTCACCAAAGTGTCATCAAAGTCATTCACAAAAGGAATGCTTTGGATTGGTTGGGGTTGTGTGGTCACATACAAGGGTGCACTTGGAGTGAAGGGTGAAGAGAGCTAATTCATTCTTGAGTTGAATGAAGAGGAGGTAGAACCAATGGAGTGGTTAGTACCATGGGTGGATGATGTCTTGCATGGTGAAAGGGGTGGTGAAGGTGATGAAGAAATGAGGATATGAACCATCTCATTTTTAGGTGTGTGGAAGGGTGAGGAGTTAGGCTTGGGTACCTTAATCCTTATTTTGAGTGTTTTCCTTGGGGTGGAGGTCTTGGAAGTGTTTGAGGTTTTGGTACACACCATGGTTGTTTAAGGGTGGTTTAAGGGTTAGGGAAGGATGTTTTGATGTGTGAAGAACATGACTAACAAGGTGGGTTTAAATGGGTGAGGAGATGATCCAAACTAGTAATGGGTTAAAATCATTTTAGGTGAATAATGAATTTAGGTGAGCTAGTTTACGAAATGTGCAGTTTATTGCAAAAAATCATGCAAAGTTTACACAAATTTAAGAAAATAGTGTAAAGCAAAAGATGCTGTCGGGAACAGTGGTGGCGGTTCCTTATATAGGACCGGCGGTTCCTTGTCGATAAGGATCAGCGGGTCGATATGGAACCGCGACCAGAGGGCTTTCAAAAATTTCACCTCCCAAATTTTGGTTAACCCAGAATTTTACCAAAAGATTTACAAGCCAAAGTTAACTACAGATCATAACCTAATAAGCTAACTATCACAAAGATGCACAAAGCTATGTAAATCACAAACATCATGGCATAAACAATATTAAGGATAAAAAGAGATAACAATCCAAACATGTAGCATAAGTTAATACACATTCAAGATAATAAAAAAATTGTTCAACATTACATGTTTACCAACATGTATTCTTTGAAAAACTTCAAAGTTTTCACCTTCTCTTTTTGCCCAATCCCTTGATCATATTCCCCAAGAACTTGAAACCTTTTCTTGATTCAACCCGGTGTTCGTGCAATTCCCCTCGAGTTATAAGGTTTTCACGGTAAAGATGCTCCATATTAAGATCTTCCGGTACTTCACTAGAATGATGAGGCGGAGGAGCTAAGTCTTCAAATTCATCCTCGAATGGGTTTGAGGATGGGTGGGAATTACTCGAAGAGTTGAAGTGAGAACTAGTACCTATGCCATCACCATCACTTGTTGGCATGTCCATGTCCTCATCATCCATCTCTTGATGATCAGATTTTCGCGATCCTCGATCACTTCTTGTCTTTCTTGCATATGCCTCTTGAATAGGCAACATAACCCGATGAACCGGGTAGAAGCGAGAAAGATCAAGGTGGGGAAAATCATGAGCAACCCTTTTGAAAAGGCGAGTAAGAAGCATAGCATAGGGAAGGTTTGTTTTGGGCTTCTAAAGGGCATAATTGATTCGTCGAGCGATATAGAATGCCAAATTGTACTTGGTGGATGTAAAGATGCAACTCAACATATGCACCATACAAGCCGGGATATGATCCCGGTTTCCACCAAGACAAAAGACATTCTCCCTAAGGATATTGGCCCATTGGACCATAAAATCCTTAAGGTCGCTAGAGAGCACTTCATATCGATTCACATTTCGTACATTTGAATGAAGGCTTCTCACAACGTTTCCATCACGCTCTTTCGAAATGATGTCAAGGATGAACTCTAGATCAATTTCGGTGAGGTCATTTGGAGGTTTATCGTAGGATTCCGAGAGAGCATCAAGTCTTCATTTATCCGTAAAACGACAAGTGCCTTCCTATGGCACACCGAGAATTTCACCAAAGTTTTCGAGGGAGTATTGAATCAATTAATCATTCAACACGAAACGAATGAAAATATCTCCATTGTATTCAAGCATGGAGTAGGTGCTAAAGAATTCAAGAAGGAATAAGGGGTAAATATCTTCTTCTATGTTGAGCAAGCAATCAAACCCCGAAAGCTCAAACATAGATTGGATATAGTCATAACCCGTTATATCCTTGTCAATGACTCTACCCTCATGGAAACAACGAGTAGAAAGGGATGGAAAAGAGTTTCGAAGTTGAGGGGAAGCATAGGTTTGGGAAATGTCCGGCATATAGTTTCTAGTGAATTGATGATCTTTTTGATATTGTGAAGGCATGATTAGTACCTAAATAAACACAAGAAAATATTTTTCCAATCACTCATATGAAAAATAAAATTAAAGATAAAAAATATGAGAATTTGTTATATCAAATTCTTGACAAACATAGGATTGAATCCATATAATTCTCATGTTCACAATGTGTCTATTTCATCATTAACCAAGAACACATGATCTATGTTAGATCAACAATACATTAGATCATTGGTTTTTCAAAACAAGGTTTTTAGGTAAGCATTAACAATGTCATTACCTACTTGTTCATGGGTTCATCTCAAATCCATCTTTTAATCAAAATAATTAATCAAAATTCGGATTTGTTCTACAAGTGGGTTTTAGTGAAATCTTAATGAATATGAACCTAAGGAATCATAGTAAAATAACCATGTCAACCCACATTCCTATTAAGGTTTTAATTCAATTTCAATTTAAAAAACCCCAATTATGAAAGGATGAACACTAGAACAAAATAGATGAAATTGAAAGAAAATACTTACAATTAATTGATGTTAGATGAAGGATGAGTGAAACCCACAACTTGGAATCAATTAATTTGAGTGATTGAAGGTTTTGGAAGCTTCAACAATGGTGGAAAACAAGAAACCCGTCGGCAGTGTGTTTTTGGGAGAGAGAGGGTTTGGTTTGAAAAAGAATAAAATAATTAAACTGGCGCTCTGACAAAAGTTACTGCCCGCGGTACCTTATCGATAAGGAACCGCGGGTTTGAGCCGCTGAGATAAAGAACCGCCTACAGAGGCTGGTTTTTATCAATGAAAAACGCCAAATTTTAAAAACCAAGTTTTTCTAAAATACTTAAAATTATATCATGAGCCTTTTATAATATCATTGGATCATCATAACACTAAGCAATATGCCTTAACGAAGGATTACGAGTTAAATCAAGATCGAAAAGAACCGAAACGGACAAATGACTACTCGTAGCAAAACGGCAAAGTGGAGAGAAGTCAAGGGAAGTGAATCAAGACTAGGACCAATGCTCAAGGGATTAATGATAATCTTCAAATAGTGGTAACGAAGAGCTTGTGTCATATATAGTGGTTTAAGACGTGCCTTTCCGGCGAAACGTTAAACGGCTTTGGTAATGAATAAACACAAAGCAATTATTCAAGTATAGACTAAGATCACTTTCAATAATAGTCTTAGTCTAAACCAAAATATGAGCAAGGTATTAACTCACTTTCTCTCCCATAAAGGGCCTACTAACCGTATGGGTGCAAACCATGGAGATCATGCTTGATACTTTAAGCTACTACTAACTCACTCTACATCACCATAGTGAGTCAAGTATCCAAGCAATGAAGTTTTGAGAGGATAAAAGAAAAGAATCACAAACCACAAGCAAATGTCAAGGCAAGGATGCCAAGAACAAGCACATAGTCAAGTAATGATCAAAAGAATGATCAAAGGGCGTGTGGAAGAACGAAAGCGTACCTTGGCCACAAAGAGCAATCCATCAAGGAGTCAATTCTATGCCCAATCAATGACTATGATGAGTACTAAGTCTTCAAGGACTAGTATCATTCCCAATCATCTTGGTATCATCATTCAAAGATGTTAAAGATCAATGAAGATGAGTCTTCTACAAGTGCAAGTAACTCAATCCACAACCAATTAAGTGATTGATCTTCATGAGTACCTACACAAAGCAAGATGCAAACTAGTAGATACATTTCAAGAGTAGATCTAAAATGCATAAAGACTACTAATCTTAAGTGGGATGCAATATTATCAATTAAAAGACCTATTTTTCAAAGACAAAATAGTTTTGACCAAAGAAAAACTTTATACAACTTGACCTTCTAATTTGAGGAGACAATGGATCGATCCAAGTTTCAAAGTACAATATACTTCAAAGATCTTGAGTGACCATCACTCTGATACCAATTGTAGAAACTAGAAGGCGGGCGGGGGGGGGGGGGGGGGGGGGGGGTTGAATAGTTTCTCTTCGATTGGTGACCAAATTAAAATTACTTTTAATTTGGTTTGTATCAAAACTATCTTTTACTTGAGGCTAAGTTGCATAATGATTAGGTTCAATTCAAATGCACTAGCAAAGATAATAGGTAAGTGTAATGATAATGAAATAAGTAAAGAGTAAGGAAAGCGACAACCTAGTGGGAAGACACCAAGATTTATAGTGGTTCGACAACGAGGCTCTATCCTCGTTTCTACTCCACTCCTCGAGTACACCTACTCGAGATTTCCACTATATCCACAAGCTCCCTTCTCGGCGGAGAAAACCTTACATCGTTGCTTACATTATTTTCCGACACTAAGCTAAATGTCGAGACCTAATCTTTAGCTAGGACCAATCTACACAACGTTGCCTACTTCACAATTTAACGACACAAGGCTAGATGTCGAGTTATAATCTTAAGGTAGAACCAATCTTCATGACGTTGCCTACTTCACCATTTTACGACACAAGGCTAGATGTCGAGTTCTAATCGAAAGCTAGAACCAATCTTCACGACTCTTCACTTTGAAGCTAAGTGAGAACTTCACACAACACAACAACTAATCACTTTCAAGTTTAGTGAGAACTCACAAGACACAACCACATCACTTTATAGTTTAGTGAGAACTACTAATCAAATCTATTACAACTCAACTAGACTTATCCAAGTACACACATGTAGCTTGGATTTACACAACACAAATCCAAGCAAACACATATGCAATGGATGTACACAACAAATCCAAGTATCCACAAATAACTTGAATGAACACAACTAGTCCAAGTATTCATAAATACAATAGATTGACCTAAAACAAAAAAGGTATCATGATGAATATGACTAGATCATAGATTCATCTTTATAACAACACTAGTGAGTGAGTGATCTTCTCATTGGACAAGGTAAAGGATAGGATCAAGAGGATAATCATATGTAAACATCCTTAACAATTTAAGTGATCATTTACTAATGATTATGCTATAGAAAATAGAAAGGGGGCTGAGAAAAACGTCCAAGAGGCTTGCTGGAAAATGAGATTTGACCCACTATTTAAAGGAGACAAAGTATAACGGATCTATAACGACTACTGTGCGCGGTACCTTATCTCGCCCCGCGGTTCCATATCGCTAAGGAACCGCGTAGGCACTTAAGGTACTGCCACTAGAGTACGCTCCATTTTTTGTCTTTTAGTGGGGGTAGGAATATCTGAGGTATTTGAAGCATTCAAAGGATATTCTAACAGCATTTGGAATAGGCTATTTTCAAATTTTCATTTTCCATTTTAATAAAACATTTTCTAAAAAAGAAAGTTTATTAAAAAGTCTTTTGTCATATTAACAAAAGTGAGTTTTAAGGATAATCATTTTGATGATCACTAAGTATGATTAAGAAAGGTTAGTGATATGATTATTACCTTGATGATAGTGTTAGTTAAATAATTCGTTTTGTGTTTTATACTAAATGTGTTGTATAGTTTGTTGTGATCAAAACTAAGAAAGATTAGTTAACACTATTAATGTTTTTAGGCATCACTTGCATTAACACACTTTATGTCCATCTCTTCCAAGTGCTCATCACTAATTTGCTCAAGGTCCTCATATGTAATCATTGAACCATTGGGCAATGAAGCAATGTATGCACACACTGTATCTAGATCAATACCAGCAGGCTTAACTCTTGGTGAGTCAACATTGTATGTGTCAGTGTCTGAATGTGAGGCGCTGACAAAGCTTGATCCAATGTTGACACAAGGTGATCCAGTAACGGGGTGCATGTATGGCTCCCTTTGATCAAATTGACCTTCACTATGTGAGAAGAAGGCCGTATTTCCATTGGTAGACTTGATTCCTTGATCCAAAAGGATTTCACACTCTACAAGTCACAATTTATTATAGACATCACCAAAAGTGGAACCTTTGTGAGTATTATTAGCAATCATAGACATTGCTTCAATCTTCCATGCATCACCAAGACTTTTAAGGAAAGTGGTGATGATATCAGCATCATCATACACTGTTCCCATGAATGACAACTTGCTTGTAATGTCAAGAAGTTGGCTTCTCACTCCACTTAGCTTTTCATTGGGAAGGGCTTTAAATACAGCATACTCATGCAAGAGTTGCTTCTTTTTCTCTGAGGCAATATCATCATTACCACCATAAGCAACTTGAAGGGCTGCCCAAAGATCTTTGGCAGACTCATAGCCTCTGTACTTGTGCTGATTTTCTTTTCGCAAGGAAAGTTTGAGGATGCTTAGAGTTTTTATATCATTCCTTCTCTTTGCAATGTCCTCAGTTGAGACAGCTCTTCCATCTTCAGGTTTTTCTTTTCGATCCTCAGCACTTGAGCCTGGAGTTGATCTTAGAGTGATAGCAGCTAAGATCTTGGCAGCTTTATTGAATGTGTTTCCATATTCAATAATTTCCCATAGGGTGTGGTCATGGATTTGAAGATACTGCTCAAAATTGAACTTCCAAAGCTCAAAGTTGTCTGGGTCTAGCATGGGAATCTTGATGTTATGGCTTGAGGAGGAGGAGGTTAACTCTGGAGTAGACATGTTGTATGATTTTTAGGGTTTCTTGAAAATTAGGGTTTTTGGCGATTTAGGGTTTTTGTGCTCTTTAGATCAAAGTTTCTCAACAAGCTCTGATACCACTTGTTGATCCCAAACTTAGATTGATTTAGCTTGTGTAAACGAGATTAAATCAAGTTAAACACGTAGAGAAACTTTGTTGTATATGAAACAATTCAAGTATTATGCGGAATTAATACTTACACAAGAACACACAAACAAGATAAAACAAACTTTCACTTTGATTGATTAATCGAACTTGCGTACAATGAAAGTGTGAAAAACATATAAAACTTATATATGAAACAAAACCTAAAGGCCTCCTTTTATAGATTAAGGAACCTTGTAAAAGACTCTACGTATCAGCTATTCTTGGTAAAGATAAACATAAGAAATACATTGTCAACATATCTTTACTAGAAACATACTAGAAACATAAAACGTGTAGACTAGAATATCCTATCAGTGCTTGACTTCGTCTTATCAACGCTTGACTTCTTCCTGTCAACGCTTGTCTTGTCAACGCTTGATTTCTTCCTATCAACGTCCAAATTGCTCTTGTCAGCGTCCAAGTGTCTTGGCAATATTTTATTCCCAACAAAGTAGTGTAAAACCCGCATGCTTTTACCATGAACAGTACACTTAGTAACGTACGTACATATTAAAAACTTTCTTTTTTATAGCATGAACACGTGTCACGATTAGTAATTACAGAAGTTATGTACGTATTGTTATTACGACAAGTATTAAGTACGTGTTAGTACACGATAATTATTATCAATAATAATTATAATCACGAACATGAAATCATGAACGTAAGAATCACGAACATATAATTTTGTAGTTACGTATATTATTATTACGATTACGTACAAGTAGTTATAATAACACGAATATTTAATATAACGTAAAGTAAATACGAACACACGAACACGTATTAAATTAGAATACGGAAAAGCTTCGGGTTTCCCTTGGTGGGCCCTACAAGCCGCGACAACAAGGGGAAGAGGGGCCCAGCCCATGTTTGATTTTACAAAAATAACAATTATGGAAAACATGATTTATTCACAGAAGAATTTTTAGAAAAATTAAAACCCTGGACCTCTATCTCTCTCTCTCTCTCTCTCTCTCTCTCTCTCTCTCTCTCTCTCTCTCTCTCTCTCTCTCTCTCTCTCTCTCTCTCTCTCTCTCTCTCTCTCTCTCTCTCCTAGGCTGGCGGCTACATCACCACACAAGGGTGGTGGGTTGATTTTGTTCAAGAAATATTTAGAACGTGTTCGTGTATTCATCCTCCATTTATTCCACGTGTTTTGGTAATTCGAAAACCTTTCTTTTTAATTCTTTTTTTTATGTTTTATGAACATGTGATCATGGGGGTTTAAAAACAAGAGTAATTAACATGGTATAATCATGGTGGGGAAATTAAGTAGGGTGTTTTCGGGTTTGCTTGTTTCGACCGCCACATAAACCGAGAGCTAAGGGCTCTCGGCGTCGTTGGTTCGTACCTCAACCGAGACCCATGTCTCGGTGGTGGTGGTGTTTGGATCGGTCAACAGCAGGGACAAGACACCCCCGACGTGCGTCAGGGGTGTCTTGTGGTTCGGTTGGTCTCGGCAGCCACAGCCCCACCACGGCTAATGCCGGTGGCTATTTATGGTAAGCAGGGGGAACCACCACAGCAAGAAGGGGGACCACCGGTAATTGCCGGTGGAAAATTTTGTGTGTCAGCGGCTGGCCGAGAAGGACAAGACCACCGGCAGAAGCCGGTGGTAGTTTTGCCGAGAGTAGGGGCAACCGGCTTAGGCCGGTTTGCCACTGTTTTCGGTGGGGTTGGTTCGGCCGGTTCACGGGTACACGGACCAGTTCTTGACATGTTTTAATAAAAATAATGCATGGGTTCGGTTTATTGTTTTTACAAGTTTAATAGTTTTACAAGTATATTTATTTACAAGTTAATTAAATTAATTTAACATCACATATAATTAATTTAATTAAAACATGGACTTAGGTTTATTATTATTATTTAATAATACATGATTTTAACCTAAGTATTTTATTTATGTAATTTAGACTATAGTAATTAATTAATTATTAAAACATGACATAATAATTAATTAATGTTCCATGACTTAGGTTATATTATAATATAAATATTAATATATGTTTTAACCTAAGTATTATATACACTTTAATTTAATTAAATCATGATATATATTTAACTAATCGTATAACATATAGTTTATTTAATTAACATGTTTTATAATTAATAAACTATATCATTAATCACATGACTTAGTATATTTAATCAGTAAAACTTAAGCTTATCGTATTAGCTTAATAATCCAGCTTATTTCAAATTATGGAAACTTTCTTTTTCAAGAAACTTACTATTTTTAGAAACTTATATATTTTAAAGCAGTTAATCTATTTTTAGGAATTTCTATTTTTGGAAACTTTCTATTTTTGGAAACTTTCTATTTCAGGAAATCTTCTATTTTTAGAAAGTTACTTATTATTACACAACAAGTATAATAATACAAGAAATACAAGTAATACTTAATCAGAATATCCAGAATACATGATAAATACAGTATAACGTTAAAGTCAGTAAAACAAGACGTGAACATATAAAACAAGCTAAAACGTGATATAGAATCAGCTACGTACTCAGTGATCAGAATACTTATACACGTATACTATTTATGTAGCATTAGTGAGATCAAAGTAGGACTCTATTCCGTTCATCTTCTTCCTTCACTGGACATAAGGTATGGATTCTCCGTCCTTTCAGTATGGACATTCATTCCTTATTAGGATTTCCCCGTCTACAGCCAACTGTTTTCCCAGTATTTGTTTTATATGTTTGATACTTATGTTAGAATAAGAGCCTAAGCTATATACATGCATGACCAGTGTCACCTAATTATGGAGGTACCATAACCATAACACTAGAGGCACTAGTGTTATGACTTCCCCACGGCAAAGTGATTGCTCGTGGCGTCCCTTTTCAGTTTTGGCCATTATATTATATTATATTATCATGTGGGGCATATGGGTGCATCCTAGTTACATGTTAGCAGTATTATCAGAGTAAATGCGATGTGTGCCTTGCATCTTTCACTAGGAGTTGATCCCTCCTACCCAAACTATTTAATTAGAGGCAACCCCTCTAATTGCATGACAAGGTCTCCCCTCCAAGTATTCATGCACGGTGGAACCTCATGACCTATATAGGCTATTGGCTAATTAATACAGTTTTCATATAAAAACCTAAGTCTTTTCAAATTATAAAACCAGTTTTATGAACATGTTCCAGGTTTTCCAGGACTTATACATTTCCACTGCTATTAGTCTTATTTATGTTTCAGCCATTCATACTATGTCGTATATCTGTGCATTGAGTGTTATGCTCAACCGTTACTTTCCTTTCCATGTCTCAAAACGACAGGTACCCAAGGACAGACTTGAGCATATGGAGGACGTGCATAGGATGGAAGCTACCTTAGACTTCTTCTCCTTTGCCTTCTTATAATTATGCTTATCTGGACACTTTTTTAATCCTTCTCATTTATTATGCTTTATTTATGTTTTGGGCTTATGTTGGGAACCGATGTTTGATTCCGGTTTTCCTATGGTCATATGTTTTAGTACATATTTCCTTGTATGCTTTGATGACACACCATAATTATGCGTAACGGTCCAGTTATCAAAGTGGGGTGTTACAATTATGGTATCAGAGCCCAAGGTTTTGACCTGTAGGCTCTAAAACTCGACCTGTGACTAGCGGGTAGTCACCAGAAGCTTCTTAAGTAAACTTTTGTTATCCCAGGTATCGATGTTTTCAGCACTTTGTTGTTTTAACCATGATGTTTTCATCGGTATTATTTTACTAATATGGATGAACAACCATCATCCATACTTAGTTATGTGTCATTGTTTCATGCATGATGTTCCTTGTGAATTGTTGTTGATGTGGACAGAACCCCAGTAGTTCATAATTGGTCACATAAAATTTTTTCTGTTAAGTTTTGACAGCTGAGTTTCACTCATTTATTCCATGTATCATTGTCGTAGGTTTATGACTAAGTAACTGTTGGTACATGACAGGCCCTATTTAGTCGCATGTGCTTTTATCGAAACTTTTAACTTTGGGACCGACCAATAGGCGTCCCCTCGCCAAGTCTTTTGTTTTGGGTAAACTGACCATAGGCGTTTACCCTCGCGCATATAAAAGTTTTCATAAACTGCATCATGCATTCACACACTGTTTTCATGCATAAAATTTTTCTCATGATTAATTGGCATAAAATTTTTTTCATGTCACCTCATAAGTAACTATGTCATTATGACAAGTATGTTTTCGTACTATCATGCTTAACTTCATTTTCATGCTGATTATGTTGTATACTCCTTCATGTTAAGTTGTTTCATGTTTCTTCATGATAATTTCGTCTTCATGTTGATTACGTCTTACGCCTCTTTTGTTATTCATGCTTTCATGTAAGACATTGTTGGATTTCATTGAATCCTGCTTTCATGATAGTCCTGGTTGGTTTTCATTAATCATGCTTTCAGGCAAATCATCGTTGAATTTCGTTTAACCACACTTTTAACGTTTCTCTATGCAACCAGAATGATGTCTATACTGGCATTGCCAGGTTATCATGATGGTTCTCTAACCATCTAACCAATTATTTTCCTTTAAAATCATGAAAGATGATCGACCCCATACCGATCATTTCATGTACATTCCATGTGTACTCCATGTACCTTATTCCATGTGTATAACACGTACCTTAATCCATAAGTAGTTCACTTGCAATACTTCACGAGTATTCGCTAGTCGATTCTGAATCATCTCAGGCGTATTTTCACTTACTGATATTCTACAAGATTGCTGATGCCGCTCACAACTTGGAGTTGTTACTAAAGGTTGATGCTGCTGATTTTAAGAGACGCTACGAGATGATGATGTTGTTCACAACCTGGAGATCTTACAAGACAAAGACAAGGGCGTTAGATCAAAGCGATCGGACGAGAAGATGCTTCAGCACCAGGCAATTTCCATCAATCATTGTCCTTAATTCTTAGTTACATGTCACACGTCATTCAGTTGTCATTTCAGTCATATGAGTGGGAACCGATATCAGCCGGCCACTCAGCTGAATAGTTACATGAATCACAGTCACGAGAATGACCGTCATGGAACTGACAGACAAGACGATAGTAACCACTACTGTGACATCATCTATCCTGGCAATCGCAACACAAGCTCCGGCCACAGACGTGATCAGATATACAAGGTCTAGCAGTCCAACCGATCCGCTAATTCTGGCATAATAACCTAAGAGTTTCGGTTTTATTCATTTTACACCTAGGGACACATGTCGAGACACCAGTCAAGACACATGTCTCACATACTTTTGCTGAAGACACACGTCAGGTCATCAGTCAAGACATATGTCATAAGCACTTTTTCTCAAGACACGATTCAAGACACATGACTCACGTCTTTTCTGGAACATTCCTAAGAAATTCAAAGTACCCTCCATATGGTATGTCCATTTTGGTGGTGCCATGTATTAATCAGGCAACAAGAATTTCAGAACCGTCATCGACGTATCAGTGGAAACTGTCACGTTTGCTCGACGACACTTTCATTTCTTGCACCCATATTTCATATATTCATGATCATAAAGGACGCCTTTCGTATCACCCATGTATACGAAGGTTTTCCTTCAGCCTAATGATAAGATCCAAGCTGCTAACGCATTACCTCGGACAGATGCGAGTTGAATTTAATCCTAATTTTGGACTACGAACAACACACCATGCTACGATTCATGCTTATGTACAGTAATGTTCAGGCTCCTGAATACATTCAGCATGGTTTTCCATCAGGAAAATATGTATAAAGTATCTATGCTTTATAAGCACGTGCTTTGTTAGCCATGGCTGCTAAAATTTTCTAGCTGTCAGTTAAGACACGACCACTGAAGTTCCTTTCCGCATTAACCAGCCAATTATTCCAAAATCTTCCCACACATTCCAGAAGAACCTTAAAGGATAAGGACGATAACATGAGATTATGTGTCGACTACCGTAGATTTAAACAAATCACCATTCATAACCGTTATTCTCCTCCTCGTAATGACAACATGCCCAATCGACTTTCGGATGTTAAGCGCTTTTCCAAGATCGGATTCATGATTGTACTGCCAACAACGACGAGTGAAAGAGCAAGAAATTTCCATGACTGCTATTCGTACACGACTCAGTCATGCTAGATTCGTGATTTTGTATTAGTCTCATAAATGCACCAGCAGCATTATGGACTTAATAAAATGAGTTTCCATGAACTCATAAACAAATTCATCAATGTTTTCATGGAGGACATCCTGATTTTCTCCAAATCTAGAGAATAGCAGGAAGACCATATTTGCACTAGGTTGCAAATTCTACGACAGAAGAAATTTCACCCTGTAATTTTCCAATATAAATTCTAGTAGATTATAGTGACACGCTGAATCACATGGATTCTCACGGTTAATCATACCATGACTCAGCTTATGCGTAAAGGTGAGAACCGTACACTACGTTATGTGTTCCAGAAAATCATACGCTAAGGGAAGTCTAATTTCGGAGACTCATAGTCTCGCAAACTCCTATGTATCAAGTTTCTATAAAGCAAGATACAGTTACGTTCATATCTAAGTACCTGTCGTACCAACAAGCTAAGATAGAACACCAACAGACTAGGATGTTTTTCCACCATCAGAAATTGTGAACAAATATGGGACAAAATCTCCATGGATTTTGGTTACCAGATTAACGCAAACTCGGAAGAAGCATGATGCTATTTGGGTTATTGTCAACAGTTTGACCAAGTTTGCAGAATCCTTACATCCGCAAGAATTTCAGAGCAAGCAGATTGATCAGACATGTTCCTGCCAAGGCTCATCCGATCACTTGGTAATCCCTCGGCTATTAGGCCAAACAAAGGTTCGTGTTTATGCTCCTTATTTACGTTCACGTCCTTGTTCTACTTTTACTACTTGCTTTCACACTCACGTTCATGATATTATTCACGTTCATGATCGTATCCTGGCTTACGATTTTACGTTCATTTTCGTTCTGGAAAGTTTTGCAAGAACTTGAGAGACCAGACTCAAGTTTAGTGTAACTCTCTATCCTCAGATATACATTTCACATCACATTCCACGTCTCACCTTATAGCGTTTGGCGTTACCGCCGTCGTATTCCATGTTCACAATATGTTTCACATGTCATGTTCATTCCACGTTCTCATATCACGTTCACGATATGTTACACATATCATTGATCACCATATGTTTTCTCGTATTACACTCACCATATCTCCACGTATCACGTTCACAATTGTTCACGTATCACGTTCACAATTGTTCACGTATCACATTCACAATTGTTCACGTATCACGTTCACAATTGTTCACGTACTACGTTTCAGTATGTCTGACGCATCATTGCTAAGACATTACTATTATCAGTTTGTTGAGGTTATTTTGCATCATAATGTTTCAGTTACCCTTGCACGTAAATTATTATTTTCTCGATCAAATTCAGGGGATCTATCTTACGTTGATAACCATGAACTTTTACGTATTTTCAAGTCAAGTTCAGGAGGACCAAGATTTATCATTGTGTCAAGATTTTGTGGAGGAACCGTTCTGAGAGGGAAGCCACTTGGAAATGGACGAGTCCATATGGATTTTATCCTCTCATCCTTCCATAATTCAGTAAGACTCTTTCAGTCACGTCACGTTCCATGTCCTTTTTAGCCATGTCACGTTTCACGTTCCTTTCTAGCATCTCACCTTCATGTCCTTTTATCTTGCATACCCTTCTAGTTTGATTCAGGTATGTTCCGCTTCCAGTTACATTATCTATAATTCGGGGACGAATTATTCTTTTTAGGGGGAAGGGTTGTAAAACCCGCATGCTTGTACCATGAACAGTACACTTAATAACGTACGTACATATTAAAAACTTTCTTTTTTATAGCGTGAACACATGTCACGATTAGTAATTACAGAAGTTATGTACGTATTGTTAGAAATACGTTTTTAACGTATATTTAGAAGTATCCGTACCTAAAAATACACAAGTAACAAACACGAGCATATATTTGGCAGTTTTAATGATATTTTATGCATTTTAAGCCCGATTTGGACGATGAGACTATGTATAAAAGCAGTCTCATCACTCCCCCATACTAAACCATTACCGTGCCCTCACGCAATGCTAGAATAAAGTATCATAGCACCTCCAAAATTTATTTTTATTCACTTTATTGAACGATAAACTAGCTATACTACTACTATTACTACTACTTGCGTTTTAGACATAATGTATGATTTTCATCGCAAAATGGGACGTTTAGGTTCATAGAATAAGAACACGTGAATGCTTTGTTAGAAATAATTTCATCGTCCTCGATTTTCACCCTAATTCCATGCCAAGCGTGCAACGAGATCATTGTCATTATAAGTTAGTAATGCTAACACGACTCATATGCCCTAATCACGTACTTATTCTCCCATTATTCCTAAGTTGTATCTCTTATATTTTATTTTGTCTTGAATGTTTCACGAGGATACATCGTTGACTTATGCGATAATAGAGATTTAGGTCTAAAAATAGAGTCCTAACGGTGTAACCAAGACCATCAAATCAATAACCCCTCCTAATATACAACGATGTTAAAAAAATAAGTTGACAAGAAGAATCGATAAACACGGTTTTATAACGGTTTTGAACATGTGACTTATTACCAAGACTTTTATACGCCCCCTAACGGAAGGGCCTTATTATCTTTGGTTTACCTCCATCTTTTATTCAACTTCGCCATGAAGCTTTTATTATGACTTCGGTCTTGCCTTGCCTTTTATTATCCGCCTCATCGGTGGTTTTATTAGCCAAAGACGTATATCCTCACGCTAAAGTGAATTTTGGATCTTTAAAGCTTCGAAGATTAAGGCTTGATTCACTTTCAATTTTGCATAGATTTTTCGGCCTTGTGAGGCTTCAAATTGTTTGCTAGATTTAGGTGAGCACTTGAAATCTTATTATTGGGTGAAGCTTTCGATTATTCGGGTGCCAATACTTCAAAACCGTGACGCTGGCGATACCTTAATGTCTTCCCAATTTAATTACACGGAAGCTACTAGAAAAGACTAGTAACCCAACAATCCTAACTAAACCGCTAAGTCAATATTTATTAAGCAAGAAATATTTACAAGCGAAGGGAGAATAAGCAAACAACGAGAACACATGAGTTTTTGAAAGAATACGAGTACTCTACGTTTAGCATAGTAACTTATAATTAACTCTATTTTCTCGTCCTCATTTAAGAGACTTAGCCTAATGTGTAGTTAAGGAATCAAAGCTAAGTGCTCAACACGCACGGTCGAGTCAAAAATTACTCTTATTCTCGCCATCGGAAAACCTACATTCGTGTCTTCAAACACTTATGAAATATGAGAAAAAATTTAAAATTTGGCCATTTTTAGCCTTATTTGCAACAAAACGATAAACAAAAAGATAAACTTTGGAAAGCGTGAAGGTTTGGCAAGGCAAGTATCTATTCACCCCCCCCCCCCCCATACTAAAGTTAAACATTGTCCTCAATGTTTCGAGTCTAGGGGTGCAAACACCCCCATACTAGAGACGTAGTCGAATGCCTAATCTAGCATGGAAAGGGTGTAACCAATAAATTAATAGCCGTTTATGAAGTGTGCTAAAAACCTAAGGTTAGAACATAAAAGGATATATCATTTGGATATTGAGAAATGTCTCCAAAGAAAACGATCGAGTGCTCCCATAAAACGAACACGAGAGGCTCTAATCGTGAAGATCATGATCTAAAAACCACAATGCACAAACAACCATGGAACAAAGGTTGGAAGGGCACAAATCCCCTCACATTAGGTTAACTAAAAAGCAATAATATTTACATGGATAAGCATGGGTCTCCCCCAAGAGGCTCCTTGTTTTTGATAACCGAGTCAAAAGCTCGACTCGAATCCCCATAAATGTGATCATTTAGGGATATCATGGTATGGTCAATTTTTGGTGGGGCTTACATGATAAACAAGGCCCAAAAACAACCGGTATAAAGGACTAAGTCCTTTGATGATGCAAAATACCGGGATCGAAGATGGCGTTCTCGTTTTTATTGGAAAAACAAATCAACGCCACTTCATCAATAGTCAACAAAAACTCAAAGAGTTTCAAGAAAGTAGGAGAGAAGAAATAGAAGGGTGGGACAATGGGTAAGTCATAACATTGAGCTACTCGAGGTAGACTCGCACCAATCAAATGAAAAGATTTTCCATTTATTGCATCGGTGGAAGACCGAGATTTCCCTATATAAGCAATTCCAGGATCAAATATCTCGTCCTCGATGGAGAAAGGGGAGGGAACATAAGGGGATTCCCCCACACTAAGTCCACACAAAGCATCGTCAAAAGGAGAAGACGAGCTTGTAGTACTCAATACACACGGTGATGACGGAGTTAGAATTGTAGAAAAATCTTTTAAATTCAATTCAAAATCTTTTCCTTTTTCATCTTTTACACTCTCCTTGTGAAAACCCGATTTAATTATGTCAAAAATATTTGGCGTTTCTAAAGCAATGTTAGTCACACTAAAAATTCTCACATTTTGAAATCGTTTTGGTAAAGGTGGTGGTAAGTTTTCAAAACGTTTGTCGACCAAGAAAACTCCCCCATCGGGATCTACACATTCATCATCCGAAGAATCACTCGAGATTGGAATCGTAGGCTTAACACTCTTAACCTCCACCAATGGAGGGGACGGAACTTCATTTTTCTCGACAACTCCTAAAACTCTATTTGAAATCTTTTTGCAAATGTTTTTGATGGGATTGACATTGTACAAAGATGTGATAGCATACACATGAGAAAGTGTGGAGTTTTGGGTTGCATTAATGACGAGTTCTTCCTCATTGAAACGAAGAGTGATTTTCCTTGCATGCACATCGATAAGTGCTCTCGAAGTATCCAAAAAAGATCGACCTAAAATTAACGGAACTTTAGGATCGATAGGAATATCAACAACAATAAAGTCTACCAGATAGTAGAACTTTCCAACTTTCACGAAGACGTCCTCGGCAACTCCACAAGCTAGAATCGTAGAATGATCGACCATCTAGATTGACATTCTTGAAGGAGTGAGATTTGGAAGATTGAGCGATTTAAAAATCTCAAGAGGCATAAAATTAATACTAGCACCAAGATCGGCCAAGGCGTAGCATTCTTCCATGTCTTGTATAGCACATGGGATTAAAAACTTTCCAGGATCACCGACTTTTTGAGGTATGCGGCTTAGAAAAACCGATGAACAACTAGACGATTTTTGCAATTTCTCTTTGTTATTCAACATACTTTTGAAATTCGCGGCAAATCGAGGCATCATGACTAAGGCGTCGGCAAAACTTATATTGAAATGCAAGTCACGAAACATTTTCATAAAGAGTTCAAATTGATAATTATTTCGTTCTTGTGCCTTTTCCTTGTCTCGTCTTGAAGGGTATGGTAAAGGTGGTGTGGGTTGGGGCATAGTAGGCATAGGCATCGGCCTTGGAATTTCGGGTTCCATGATTGGTATTGGTTCAACCGTAGGTGTGGTTTGAGCGGTACTTTGTGGGCTTGGAATTTGCTCCTTTTCAACCAACACCTTGGGCTCTTTCTCTTTTTCCTTCTCCATAGAAGTACTTGGACGAGAATTGGGTTCTTTGAAAGTTTTACCACTACGAGTAGTAATAACCTTCAATTCTCCCTTCGGGTTCACGATGGTATCACTAGGAAGACCACCCGAAGAAGAGGGCTTACACATGATAGCTTCAAACATTTTTCCCATTCGGTCTTCAAACTTAGATTGCCTAGCATCCGCTTTTAACAATTCTTGCTTAATCTCATGTTGACCTTGCTCCATTTTTTGTTGATTTTGTTGGAGTCTTTGAACATTTCCTTCCATTTTATTAGCATGAGTTTTAAGTTCATTAGCAAGTTCGTTTTTAAGCTCGTTTTTCAACTCGGATCTTAAGCTAACCATTTCACGTTGCATATTGTCAAACTTAGCATCATTAGCCTTAGCATAATTCAAAAATTCTCCTTGAAGATTTTTGGTGTGATCATTTTGAAAACCTTGAGTAGAAGTTTGAAAATCACGGTTTTGGTTTTGGTTTGAAATTTGCCCATTTCCACTTTGATAATTACCCTTGTTGTAATTCCTTTGATTTCCTTGGTAATTTCCACCTTGGTTGTTGTTTCGATAGTTATTAGCATTTTGATTTGGTGGAGCTTGATTTTGGCGGGAACCTTGACCGATTTGGTTATAAGTTCTCGTGGCTACATAAGCACTCGAAGTGTTACCATCCGCGGTAATGCACTCGGAAAGATCATGAGCTCCACCATACGAAAAACAACTCTTAGAAACCGCTTTAACCGAAGCAGAATTTGAAGCTTCTTGAGCTTTCCAATGGGACATAAGGCTAGCAAATCTATCAAAAAAAACGATTTTCTTCATTTGCTTCATCATGTAAAGCATTAATGCTACGAGACGATGACGAGCCCAATTTGGCAACACTCGGTGTGTTACGAGGGCTATAAACCTTAGACCTATTCTCAATTATGACCAAAGCTCCTTCAACCGTTTTACACAAAAAATTACCACCCGCGGTGGCATTTAGATAATCTCTTTCATGATCGTTAAGTCCATTGTAAAACGTGTCTATTTGGTGCAAATCGGAAAAACCGTGATGAGGACATTCATGTAACATCTCTTTAAACCTATTCCAAGCCGTAGAAAAACTTTCATTTGATTCTTGTGAAAATTTAGAAATCTCATTTTTCAAATGCGTAGTCTTAGAGGGCGGAAAAAATTGGTTCACAAATTTCGAAACGAGATCCTTCCACGTCAATATAGAATTGGGTGGCTCTTTCTCTAACCAAATTTTAGGGGGCCCCGCTAAGGAATACGGAAAAAGCATCATCTTAATCGAGTCATTCGAGACATCCTTAAATTTGCACGTGGCGGTAAGACGATTGAATTGGCAGATATGGTTGTGGGGATTGTCCTTCTCGTCACCACGGAATTTGTTGTTTTGGATCATCGACAACAAACCCGTTTTCACCTCAAAATTCCCCGCAAGGATAGCGGGAATCACAATAGCTTCTCCATAACCCTCGGTGGGTGCTTGAAGTAACTCCATCATAGTTCGATTCGCCATGGTTGGTGCTTCTCGTACAATGGGTTCGTCAATAGGAGACTCCTCACTAGAATGAGTTGGAGTGGGAGTTTTGTTCTTTCGTCTACGTGCACGTTTTGCTTGATTACGAGTTAGCATAAACGTCACGTACAACGAGGAGACGAGCAAAGAAGATTCTTTTTGGTATTTTGTGTTTTTTAATTTTTTTGTGGTTTTTGATGGTATTAACCTTTTTTGGAAATTGGTGAAATGTATTAAGTAGACAAAAAAATCTACAAATATCCTCCTTAATCAAATCTCTCGATTAAAGAAGCCTCAAGGAATGAAAATGATCACGTGGAGTGAACACCTTCGATGACTTTAGAACGATGGTGGAACACCAAATCGTTCAAGAGGGTTTAATCAATAAAAACCAAGAAAATATATATGATATGTAATAATACTTTGGGCGGCAAAACCCTCGATTCACTCTCAAAATCAAATACGCACAAGCAAGCGGAGGAAACGAGGCGGCGCGAAGCACTTAAGAGCTTTTTTCCTTTAGGTCGTGAAATACAACCGCCTTATACCCACCTAATAGTTTGTATTATCAAGATTAAGCTTCACGAAAGTATTTATCTATTTTTGCCTTTTTCTTTGGTTTGAGATTCGAATACAATGATTGAGTAATGACCTCCCAAGTCAAGGTTGTGATTGCTCACGTATTTGGAGTACTTGTGAATTTATTGTTCTACGTATATAATATATTAATAGTATTCACACAAAAACCGAAAAAACGATAATACGTATTAGTAGAGTGCTACTAATACAAATACTAATTATGGATAATATAAAAAACAACAATTGATCAATCAAAACACAACACGCCTCCCCGGCAACGGCGCCAAAAATGATGTAATTGTATTTTTACCCCTATAGGAAAAGGAAGGTAAATAGGGTAAGTATTAACGAGTAGTTTAGGAAAACCACAAGTTATGACCCAATGAAGTGAGTTCGTTCTCGAGGAGGCACGTGTGTTGTGAGATGAATTGATTTTTTATTGATGATTTTATTAAGAAGAAAAGAAAAGAAAATAGAAATGAGAAAGAAAAGAAAATGACGGTTACGAAGACGGATTTAACTAAGACGAAAACGCGTTCACGTAAAACCGTAAATAGTACAAAAATTAAAATTTTAACCTAAAAATTCCTAAAAATTACTAAAAATCCACAATAAAATTCTAAGAGTTTACAAAAAATCCAAACTTGCTAAACCTTTTAATTAATTAGATAATGACTTTTTAATGCTAATTAAAGCCCTAAAAATCACAATTAATTATTAAAAAGCTCTAAACAAGATTTTATAGTTTATAAACCTCAAAAATAACCTAATTAAGCTAAAAAGTATTTTTTAAAATTTTAAAACCTAATAAAACTATTTTTAAACACTTAAAAACTATTAAAATCACTTAAAACTTAAATTAATTCTAGAAAATAAATGAAAAGTACAAAAAATATTTGGAAAGTGAAAAAACTCCTAATTATGTGTCTACAATCTAGGAAAAATGAAAAAACTTAAAAAATTAAACTTTCAATTTTTAATAATAAAATAATAATAAAATAATAAAAAAAATTCAAAGTTTATAAAAAAATTCTAAAAAATTACCAAAAATCTAGAATATTATAACTAAGAAAAAATGCAATTAAAATTTCCTAAAACCTTTTTAATAATTTTATATTAAATTTTAAAGTTAGCTAAAAACCCTAAAATCCAATAAAATAAAAAATAAGACTTTTTTGAAAACTTTTTTGGCTGTAAACCTCAAGTTACTTAAATAAAACCTAAAAACTATTTTTTTGGATTTTTAAAATGCTTTTTCCTATTTTTAAATTACTCAACTAAATATGGGTAATTAAAAATTAAAAGAAAATAAATAAATAAAGAGAAAATTTGAAAACTTAGCTAGAAAAATCCCTAATGTGACCCTAAACCTAAGAAAAATGAAATCTAGCCAAAAAGCTTATACAATAAGCTTAAATAAGCTTAAATAGCTACGGCTTATTTATGAAAAGCCAAAACACAAACACTTTAAGTAACTTTTGGTTTGGGTTTTTATCAGGAAAAGACCCAAGGGCGCAATGGTAAGTGTGATGTGTTGTGAGGAGGATGGCGCAGGTTCGAGTCCTGGCCAGTCCTTTTTAAGAAAAACTTTTTTTTCTTTTTTTTTAACTTAAAAACACAAACCAGTAACTAAAACTTACTCTAAAAACACACTTTCAATCTAATTTAAACAAGATTAAGCCCAAAAGAATGCAAATCGTGCCCAGTTATGGATGAGTTTCTGATGAACACAAGGGTGTGTTCATTCACTTGTGAAGGTATCAATCAAGAGGACTTGATTTGGCTTGTTGTTGGTTGTTGATGGACAATATGGCACCCCTATACTCAGTTGAGTATAGGGAGTCTAGCAAATACACAAAAACAACAAGCTCTTCACACAAAATCAAGCAAAAAGGCACAATGAGGGAACTGAGTATGCTTATGTTGACTGATGAACAGAATGACCAAATTACTAGCACAAAAATGAGATTCAAATGCCTAGAACTTGCATACAAGCAGACCAATTAGCATACAATCTAATCACAAACCTAAAACAACCTATCTCCTAACAGACTACCAAATTTGAAGGTCAAATTAACACAAAATCATGAACAATATGTAGTTTTCTGATTATAGGCTATGTTTTCAATATTTAGCATGCAATCTTGTTTAAAAACTCACCCAAATTGAAAACTAAGCACATACAATACCTAACACCAACCAATGAGTGAAAATAACAGGTTTACAAGCAAGATTAATAATAATAATCCAAGTATCACCCTTATCCCAAACACCCCTTTAGTGACTGAAATACAAATTTTTCACACCAAACTCAATCACAAATCAAGCAAATTGATCCTAATCAACTCTAACATGCATAAAAGACTGAATTAAGTAATATCCAACAGCTTAACAATCACTTAACAACTTTTCATGCAAAATCATATAAAATTATATCCAAACTGAAAACTGAAACTGAACAAGGAATTTACCTTGTTGGACCTACATCCAGGCCCAACAATGGTTGCTTAACCATCTCCAATAGGCCCGGACCTATGCTGATCCTTGATCAAAACAAGTTCTTCAAACCTGCTAAGAAAAAGTGAACACACAACAATACAATATCTGATTTTTTGGAACCTTTTTAAAACTTTCTTTTCTCAAATGATTTTCCTTTCTAAATCACTTATAACAAACACACTTAAAATCCAGGAAACCTAAATCTTTCAGAAACAAGATTTTACCAAATCCACCAATTTTCAGAAACTTTTTCTGAAAATCTCAAACACAAAATGTTTGAGTAAAACTTTAAATGGAACTCAGATTCTCTTCATAAACTAACACCAACTTTTAAAAATGATAAAAGGAATTATATTTTACTCAAAAATACCAACTTTATAATTTCATAAAAAGGGATTACAAAATTTTGAAGAAAATCTGGAACAAGCATAATGAGATACATGCATCTCATTATATACTACTCAAAAGAACTATCTAGAATAATAAAACCCTAGCAACTAAAATGCCCTAAATGCCCTTGCTGAAATTCTTGGTCAAATGGTCTTGAGAATCGTCCAAATGGTAACATGTGACCCTGAGGTGTTGTCCAACTGTTGGAAGTGATCTTGATCGTCTATTTGTGCTTGGGGTCAAAGGATTCATTGTGGGTCGTTGGTTTGGTCGGGTTTAGGGTTTTGAGGGAAAGGGACGGGGCAGGGGAGGGTCCCATAAGACACATGGGTGTGTCTTGTGGTGATTTGGGATGTGGGATGTGGTGACAAAACGTTGGATTAGTGATCTGGAGCATTTGGGGTAAAACCCCTTTGGTTTGGGATTAATTGAACCTGGGATAATTAGGGTTTATGGGGGTGATTAAGGGGAGTTTAATCCATTTTGGGTAAAAAAGGTGTTTAAAAATCTGTTTGGTGGGAAAGAGTAGGATTTGACTGAGTGGTTTGACCAGGTTTATTAAATAAACCTGGGTATGGGCTGGACGGGTTGGGTAATGGGTAATGGGTTTGGGTAAATGGGTCAAGCTGAGGTGGAGGGTGACGTGTAAGGAGGGGATATGTGGGTGGAGTTTTTATGTCTGGGCAGTTTTGGCCCCCAAGCTTTCTTTATCTCTTCACTTTGTATAAACAGCAATAATACTTCTTTTCCTTTGTTTTTAAGTTTGCCAAAGTGTCATTTTTGGCACAAAAACTTTATAAACTTGAAACAAGGGCCATTAATGCACATTCTTCATACTTCAAGGGCTGATCTTGTATAGTCTTCAGACTTTAGGGACCCTATTCATAATTTGAATATTTGAGGGGTATAAAGTGTTAATCTTCAAAAGTTGAGGGACTAAAGTTGCCAATCTTCAATTCTTCAAGGGCATTTTTGTAAAATCCAAACTTGGGCCCGGTTCATTGTGCGGCTTCGTTTCCCGTGTTCGTTATTGATTGATTCTTGTGATCTTTTGCCATTTCCTCAATATCCGTACCTAAAAATACACAAGTAACAAACACGAGCATATATTTGGCAGTTTTAATGATATTTTATGCATTTTAAGCCCGATTTGGACGATGAGACTATGTATAAAAGCAGTCTCATCACGGTCACTCCACAATATCATTAGTGTTGTATAGCTCGTAGTTAATATTTGCTTATTTAGTTAAGTAAAAACCGGCCTATGGGCTTGTCATGGGTCGGCCCAAGCCCATTAGTGGCTTGGATATAAATACCCTTTCCACCATGGAAAGGGGTTGGTTGTTGATTGTTTCACTTTCACATTTTGAATAATACACATATTTCTCTCTCACTTTCTCTCACTAGTTTCTCTCTCTAGAAATATTCAACCCACCTTATTGTGTCAAAATATTATCCATATTCTTCAATTGGTATCAAGAGCCATGGGGTGATTTAAGGTAATGATTTGTGTTGTTCTTTAGTTTTTGATTGTATTAGTGTTCTTTAGGAAAATCTATCTTGATTCTTGAAGTTTTTGGTGATTTTGTTGTTGGGATTAGTAGATAAGTATTGGGTTTTACTTATTTTAGTAGAAATCACAAAACTTTTCGGGTAATTTGGTAAAAATCTGGGTTTGTTCTTAATATATTTAGTCGACTGTTAAACACACGAACCAGCTTTTTTCCAGTAAGTTCCGAATTAATATCTTCCGAACCAAAAGTTCCGGATCAAAGAAGTTCTGAACCAGTTTCTTCCGAACCAAAAGTTCCGGATCAAAGAAGTTCCGAACCAGTTTCTTCCGAACCAAAAGTTCCGGATCAAAGAAGTTCCGAACCAGTTTCTTCCGAACCAGTTTCTTCCGAACCAAAAGTTTTGGATCAAAGAAGTTCCGAACCAGTTTCTTCCGAACCAAAATTTCCGGATCAAAGAAGTTCCGAACCAGTTTCTTCCGAACCAAAAGGTCCGGATCAAAGAAGTTCTGAACCAGTATCTTCCGAACCAATAGTTCAGAATCAAAGAAGTTCCGAACCAAATCTTCCGAATCAACAACTGTTCCGAATCAAAGAAGTCCCGAACCAAATTCTTTCGAATCAACACTTTTCCGGATAAAGGAAGTTCTGAACCAGTTTCTTCCGAATCAACAATTGTTCCGAACCAAGGGATATTTTACTTGTTTTTTTGGACGATTTTTAGAGGATTTAATCTTGGTTTCTTACACAAAAACTCAACACAACTCACAACTTTACTTCACTGCTCGATCAACCGATAATCTTTGTCTCTTTAAAGTGATCAAAATAAATCCAAATTCATTAATGCCTCAAATGACATCACTTACGGATATTTCCGTCATTACGGGAACGGATAATCGCCCTCCAATGCTCATTAAAGAAGTCTTTGAAGCATGGCAAAGCCGTATGATGTCATACATTAAGGGAAAACCGACATATGGGAGGCTTATGGTCAAGTCAATTCTGAATGGTCCACTTGATTATGGTACCATCGTTGTTAACAATGAGACTCGACCATGGGAGTTTGAAGAACTAACACCAGCTCAACAACTTATTGCCGATGCAGACGAAAAGGCTCTTCAAACCATTCTCCAAGCTCTTCCACATGACATCTATCGAATGGTAAGTCAATATACGGTTGCAAATGATTTATGGGAACGTCTAAAGGTTTTGCTACAAGGTACGTCTCTTACTAAACAGGAACGGGAATGTCAGTTGTATGATCTGTTTGATAGATTCACGTACAGTCCAGGGGAAACACTTCACGACTACTACTTCAGATTCACTACTCTCAAGAATGATTTGAATGTATACAATCTCGTGATTGCTCCATTCCAGGTTAACACCAAGTTTTTGAATACTTTACCTCAAGTTGAATGAGGTGAGCATATTACTGATGTTAAGTTAACTAGGGATTTGCATAAGTGCAATTTGGATCAACTCTATGCTTTTCTCCAGCAGCATGAGAAGCACGTGATCATGCACCGTTCGCCTCGAGGTATGTACCCTGATTCTTTAGCTTTAATGGCAAATCAACCAAGCTTGTCATACAACAACACTCCTTATATCATGGGACACCAAGCCTATCATCCATCACCACACATGACTCCAAGCTTCCCCCAATATTCGATTCTACCTCAACCACCCACCTCACATCAGCAACAATATCGGTTTAATGCACCTTCGTCTCAGAGAGAACCACAAGCATCACATTATGCCTCACAATCTCACTCATATTCACCAGCAAGCATTGCACCTTATGCTCAGTCATTATACTCTTCTTATCAAGAAAATGCAGCATATCCATCAAGCTATTCTGACCACATGAGTATTCCTTCTAGTGCTTATGCCGCTCAACAAGACCAAGCATTATATTGTGATAATGATGAAGTTCCCATTCCTGAATTAAAACAAGGAACTGGCCCAGTTGAAGTGTTAGCTACTATATCTGCTTATCTCACAAGGACATTGAACAAACGAGGATTTAGAGGACCAACTCCTACTAACAATCAGCTGAGGAATTCATCCAATTCTCGACAACAAGCTACCATTGAGAATGACAGGGTAATGGTTCAACCTATTCAACTTTATCAGGGGAGACCCACTACATCAACCACTACCACCAATGCACGCATGGTCAATCCTGCTCCAATGGTCAATACTCCTCCACGGGCTAATTCCACAGGTAAGTTGAGAATGATTACATGCTACAACTGTAAGGAAGAAGGTCACATGTCTAAGGATTGCAAAAAACCCAAGAGGAGAAGGGATGGTCAATGGTTTGCAGAGAAGATTTATTTGGTAAACGCTCAGGCACAAGGACAGGAACTTGATGAAGAGGAGCTTGCATTTCTTGCTGATCCAGGGATTGCGGAACAAGAAGTTGTCACTACACAGAATGCAGCATACCAAGCAGATGATCTGGATGCTTACGATTCAGACTGTGATGATCTTCAATCTGCACAGGCAGCTCTTATGGCAACTATCTCCAGCTTTGGGTCAGATAAAATATCCGAGGTACTTACTAATACCACTGATACTAGTATTCAACCACATCAAGTTGGGCAAGAAGGTGCTGATCCGAATAAGTCTTCGGTGGTGAGTCTTTCAAATGAGGAGACAATCAATGATAGTAATATCAATGTGAGTCCCCAGACTTTGAGTGAATCACAACCGGGAGCCATTTCGCATACGCATACTCCTGCTCAACAAGATTTGGTCATGGTTCCTGCAAAATTACTTAGCCAAATGAATACTGCACTCTTAGAAACCCTAGCTAAGAATAAGAATTTGTCTGCTGAGCTTGCCTTGTGCAACGAAAAAGTTCAAACTTTGGAATTAGTTCCTTCGTCCAATGTTCTAACAAATCCCGAATATGATCATTTTCGAAACAAACAAATGGGTCATTTGCAAGAAATTGAAACCTTAAGAGCAGATCTTTCTAACGAGCTTAAAGAAAAAGAGTTAGTGGTCACTAATTTTCACAAACTTCAAACGGATTTTGAATTACTCGAGTCTAAAAAGAATGAAATGGAAATTAATGCGGCTAATAAGATTAGAAGTTTAGATTATTTGCTTTTAAGACAATACGCTGCCTCTCAACTAGTGCAATTATTTGACGCATCGTTTAGAGAATTTAACTTATCGCGACAAAAAGATCTTCCCCCTAACCCACGATATGCAAGACAAGCTTTTATCCATAGTCCAAGACTTTATAATGCAACCCAATTAGGATTGGTCTTAGATCCGATTGTTATTTTCGAAGATCGCACAAATAAGGATCTAGTTGATGAGAATCGGTCATACAACTTTGCAAAATATCCCTAGTGTGATTATTTTAAAATGAATCAGGAGCTTGCAAAAACGGACTTTAGAATTCGCTTCCATATGGATAAAGATCTTATCACAGCACCAACCTACATGTTAAATAAAGAAAACCCTAGTACACTTCCTACACTTGTCAAAATGGAAGGACCTAAGGAAATTCCAAAGGATCTTCCACCTGTTAGCACTGTATGGATAAACTTGCAAGAGATTAATCAATACTTTGCTAGTTTTGACAAGGTCATCCGGGAATGTACGACTTCAAATGGCCTAAACGCCGGAGAATGGGCTTTCGAACACATGAACGAGGTGTTTAAGAATGAGATCAATCCGTTTGTCGAAAGACTAAAAGGAAGTTTTGCATCTCTTTCGGAAAATATCGAGTTTGAAATTAAAGAAGTTCAAAAAGTGTTTTATGAAATGGACACCGCTTACGAACTACAATTAATTGAAAAGGAAAAGATTTTATCCGAATATGACCGATTCTTGTCCCAAGTAATTTTGTGTGATGTGCTTACTACTGTGAATGTTAATTATTCGAATGAGCTTACATCCGCTATGATTAAATGTGATGCTGTGAATATATGTGATGATGTGTGTGATCTCTCTATAAATGTTGCTGATACTGTAAATGAGGTAGATAATCATTCTTGTCACGAGTCTAACGCTGAATTTTTAAAGCTTCAAGATTCTTACAATTTACTTACAAAACGCTTTAATCAACTTGAACAACATTGTATATCTTTAGAATTAAAACAAAAAACTCAAAATGAGGATCTTTTGATAACAAATGGTTGTGAAAACAGTGTTGAGACGAGTGACAAGATGATTGAGATAGTTAAGGCATTAGAGGAAGAGATTATGAGATTAAAGAGAGATGTGTCATCGAATGAAACACTAAAATCGGAACTAGAGGCTGCAGAGTCTAAAAACCAGGACTTAGAAATTAGACTTTCGTCTATTCTAGGAGAGATGGATCGTGCAAGATAGGGAATGTCCAATCTTTATGGTTCACTAGAAGAACGCTTCGCTTTTAATGTGGCACAACAACAATCTTATGTTGAACCATTGAACCAAAAATGTGAGGAAATCTCTGACTTAAATATCCAGATCATTGACAAAAACATGGTTTTGGCCGAGTTAAAGGAGACACTTCTTCTCACCCGACAAGAAGTTGTTAATAACTTAGCTACCAACTCTGCACCGTCCTCTAGTGCTCCATCAACCAATTCAGTAGTGATCTATAAGAACCCGCGCCATAAGCAAAATCTTGATACTTACGATGTTTATATGATGAATGCAATTAAGCACGTGGACCTTGTTAGGGATATTTTAGATGATTTATATGCGTTAGATCCCTCAAGCAGTTACTATTATTCAGCTCATGCATATATTCAGCGAGTTCAATATTGCTTAGCATATTTGCAATATATAGGTAGACCGGGTTCTATACTACTCAATAATCGACCCATTGCTATAACTCCATTCAATAATACCCCAGGAGCAAACCGTCATTGGTACCATCCACTAAGGCACCTATAAAATCTGTTGTTAATGTTCCCACTTTGCCTTCTACAGGATTAAAAGAGTCTACTAAGGCTAAAGGATCGCCACTCAAGAAAGATAAGATCAAGCCCTCCACTAGTAGTACCATCAAGAAGAAAGTAGAAGCTCACTCTAGGAATGTTATGTCAGACTTAAATAAAAAGAATCATGTTGCTAAAACTAAAAGCTCTGCGCCTGTGCAGAAGCCTAAACCACTTGTGAATTCTAATTTGAAATGTTGGAATTGTAATGAATACATGTTTTCCCAATGTCATGATTTGTGTCTTATTGATCATGTGAATGAAATGAATGCCATTAGGAATGATCTTGAATGGAAGCCAACTGGGAGAACTCGTACCCAAGTTGGATGGCAATGGTGTCCCACTGGTAGGACTTTTACATTAGATGGAAAAATGTGCCCTTTAACTAGGAATGCATCAATTGAGGTTAGGTCTCAGCGTCCTTTAATTAGGCACACTCGCACTAAAGTACGGAAACCGCGCCCTTTAATTAGGTCAGCCCCCACTATAGTGCCTATCAGTGAAGAAATACCTCAGGATTTAAGCCAACTTGAATCTACACCACCAACTAGGAAGAAGGCTAGGAAATCTAAGAAACCTAAAGTTAGCAAATCTAAGATCATTAAATTTGTACCTGCTAATAACAAGGAACATTCAGATTCCGAAACCTATACATTGTCCTCGTCTGGTGATATTTTCAGGTGGTCCAAATCATCCTCTGGTATTTGGACTCCGGTTGCTCAAAGCATATGACCGGAGATCGCTCGATGCTCCGAAATTTCGTCAGCAAGTTTCTTGGAATGGTTAAATTCGGTAATGATCATATTGCAAAGATAATAGGGTATGGTGAATATCAGATTGGAAATGTTAAGATTTCAAGGGTATACTATGTAGAAGGTCTTGGTCATAATTTATTTTCAGTAGGACAGTTTTGCGATTCAAACCTTGAGGTTGCTTTTCGACAACATACTTGTTTCATCCGCAACTTGGAAGGAAAAGACTTGTTGAAGGGGTCTCGTGGTGCAAATCTTTATACTTTGTCCCTACAAGACATGATGGCTGCCTCTCCAGTATGTCTTCTCTCCAAAGCATCTAAGACCAAGTCATGGTTATGGCCTCGCAGATTATCTCATCTCAACTTTGATGCTATTAATCATTTGGCTAAAAACAAATTAGTTTGTGGTCTTCCAAAGCTCAAATTTCATAAGGACCATTTATGTTCCGCGTGTTCAAGAGGGAAAAGCACCAAGAAATCATACAAGTCCAAAGTTGAAGACACCAATCAAGAAAAACTTCATCTTTTGCATATGGATCTTTGTGGGCCAATGCAAACCGAAAGTGTGAGCGGTAAGAAATTCATCCTTGTTATTGTGGATGATTTCTCCAGGGTTACGTGGGTTAGATTTCTACGTACAAAGAATGAAGCACCGAAGGCTATCATCACTTTTCTGAAATTCATTCAGGTGCGTTTAAATACTACTGTCCGCCGTATTCGTACAGATAATGGAACAGAGTTCGTCAACCAGACTCTTCGTGATTACTATGAAGAAGTTGGTATCTCACATGAAATATCCGCTGCACGTACTCCACAACAAAACGGTGTCGTTGAAAGACGGAATCGTACGCTTATGGAAGCTGCTAGGACTATGCTGATTTATGCGAACGCTCCATTATTCTTATGGGCAAAAGCTATATCTACTGCATGTTTCACCCAAAACCGTTCTATCATTCGAAAACGCCATAGAAAAACACCTTACGAGCTTCTACATAATCGTAAACCCGATGTTTCATTCTTTCATGTGTTTGGTGCTCTTTGTTATCCAAACATTAATAGTGAGAACTTGGGCAAACTTCAACCGAAAGCCGATATAGGTATTTTCATTGGTTACTCACCCTCCAAGAAAGCATACCGAATTTACAACCGTCGTCTTGGTAAGATAGTAGAAACTATGGACACAGATTTTGATGAGCTGACAGCGATGGCTTCTGAGCAACGTAGCTCTGAACCCGCGCTTCACGAGATGGGAACCGGTGCTATTAGTTCCGGATTAGTTCCCAATAATCCTACTTCTACATCATTTATACCACCTACAAGGCCCGAGTGGGATAAACTATTTCAACCGTTGTTTGATGAATTCTTTGATCCCCCACGTGATGAAGTTCCAGCACCTGTAGTGATAGCTCCAATCCCTGAAGTTGTTGCTCAAGCTAATGAAGCTTTATCAAATGCATCTTCAATTAAAATTGAACCGGATGCACCTCTACCTAGTAATTCTCAAACTACACCTGAATCGTCACCCTTACTTGTGCCTAATGATATTGAAGAGGATTCTATTGATCACGATTTGGAATATGCTCACCAACAAGAGCTTCCTTTCTTTGGTATACCGATACCTGAAAACCCTTCAGCCGCGTCTACCTCAGAAGAAGCTCCTACAATTGTTCATTCCAGACCACCATGGATCGAAAATCACAGCACCAAATGGACAAAAGATCACCCAACTAGGAATGTTATTGGAGGTCTCGATCGACCAGTCTCTACACGCCATCAATTACAAGAGAGTGCACTCTATTGCTATTTTGATGCATTTCTCTCCGAAGTTGAACCTAAAAACTGGCAACATGCTATGACTCAATCATCTTGGATTGAAGCCATGCAAGAGGAACTAAATGAATTCCAAAGACTTGAAGTATGGGAATTAGTTCCTCTCCCTGACAAGGTTAACATCCTTACTTTGTTGTGGGTTTATAAGGTTAACTCGATGAGATGGGTGGAGTCTTGAAGAATAAGGCTAGATTGGTTGCTAGAGGATACAAACAAGCCTTGGGTATCAACTTTGAAGAATCTTTTGCTCCTGTTGCAAGATTGGAGGCTATTAGACTATTCCTTGCGTATTCTGCTCATATGAACATGATCGTCTATCAAATGGATGTGAAGACGGCATTTTTGAATGGTGAACTAAGGGAAGAAGTCTATGTTAGTCAGCCGGATGGGTTCGTTAGCACGGAGTTTCCTAATCATGTGTACAAGCTTAAGAAGGCTCTCTATGGGTTGAAACAAGCTCCACGCGCGTGGTATGATCTCCTTTCAACATATCTCATTTCGGAAGGCTTCTCCAAAGGCAAGGTGGAACCCACTCTATTCACTCTCACGGAGGACAACGACATGATACTGGTACAAATTTATGTTGATGATATAATATTTGCTGCCTCTAACATAGAATTGTCAAAACGCTTTGAGAAGATAATGTCCACACGCTTTCAGATGTCAATGATGGGAAAAATTTCATTTTTCTTAGGATTACAAATTTCTCAAAATCCCAAAGGCATCTTTATTAATCAATCCAAATATGCTCTAGAATCTTTAAAGAAATATAACTTTGAAAATTGTGACCCCGTGGAGAAATCCAAGTTAGATGAAATTAGGAATGGGATTATTGTCGATCCGAAACTCTACCGTGGGATGATCGGCACCCTTCTCTAGCTGACTGCTAGCAGGCCTGATTTGTAATTTGCCGTATGCATGTGTGCCCGGTATCAGGCTCGGCCTACCGAAAAGCACCTACATGTTGTTAAAAGGATCTTTCGGTATCTCAAAGGAACACTTCATCGTGGTCTATGGTATCCGAAAGATTCCTCTATTGCTTTAATATCATACGCAGATGCCAATCATGCTGGGTGTGAAGACACGAGGCGTAGCACTTCTGGGTCTGTGCAACTCCTTGGAGACAGATTGATTAGTTGGTCTTCAAAAAGGCAGAAAAGCGCTGCAATTTCTAGCACGGAGGCTGAATACATTGCCATGTCCGGTTGTTGTGCTCAAGTCCTTTGGATGAGATCACAACTAACTGACTACGGTTTGGGATTCAACAAAATCCCGATGTATTGTGACAACAAGAGCGCCATTGCCCTTTGCTGCAACTACGTTCAACACTACCGGGCAAAGCACATCGACATTCGCTACCATTTCATTAAAGAGCAGGTGGAGAACGGAGTGATCGAGCTGTATTTTGTCACCACTGAGTATCAGTTGGCAGATATGTTCACCAAAGCCTTAGATCGAGGACGAATCGAGTTTTTGATCGACAAGCTTGGCATGAAATCCTTCTCTCCATCGACTCTCAAAGAGTTGGCAGAAGAATCAGCAGAATAGTGGTGGTAAACTATTCATGCGTATCCTTTGTTCGTGATCATGTATATTATCGTATATATATATAAACCACAAAAAGAAAAATACAAAAATATAAAACCAAGAAAAACCATAAAAAAATATAAAACCAAGAAAAACCATAAAAAATATAAAATCAAGAAAATCCAAAAAAAAATTTCGTTTTTTAAATCGGGCATGTCTTTTAGTACGGTAATATTTACGGCTTTAGAAATGTCGATCAATATTCACACGGCGCCATAAATAGAGTCCGTATAAAAGTTGTACATTTTTAAAACATGCCCATTATGGCTTGTAGTTATTTCTGACTGCAACCCGTTTTTCGCATTAAAGTCACGTATTTCCTTGGAAAACGTTGGCTCACAACGGGAATTAATTTTCTCGGGCATGATTTACAAGCCAAATCATGCAAAGGGATCAAATTTACTTTACAACTTGGTCTAACACGAGTTAGTGTACGTCTCAGTGCATTAATTTGTCTAAATAAGAGAAATCTTATTGCCACCATGAATCAATCTTTTCAAGACATTAATTGGAAATGTTTTCATCAATATTTGACTCTTTAAAGAATGAATACAGCTCTTTAAATAGAAAACAGGTCATCGTTTAAGGGGGAGAAAATATTAAATCGTCTTCATCATCAAAAAGGTTTTCAAAAGTGTTTGAGAAAAAATTAGTTGGCTAAATGGTTAATGACTGGAATTTCTTTAGTATTTGTCTTGTATTCGTTCGTGATTTGTCGTGTATATTTAAGTTTGTGTGATCTCTAAGATAGGTAAAGGTGGTTAAGATTAACGACAGTTAGTGACTAGAAACGTAAAGAAAAGGAAAGAAAAGGAAAACAAAAACTTGGGGGACTAAAACTAGCAAAAAGGAAAAGTCATAAAAAATTTGACCTAAGTCAACCCCCCCCCCCCCCCCCCCCCGTCTCTTCTCTTTTTCTCTTATTCTTCTTTCTGTTCTCTTCTTGGACGCCATTAACACACACAAACACACACACAAAGCTCACAAACATCACGTTGTTAATCAGATTATTCGTTTCATTCGATCCATAAGGTACACTCATCAGTTTCTTAATCTCTAATTCGTTTAATTCTCCCTTTAATCCACTTAATTAATTCGTTTTAATTAAATTAATCAAATTAGGGAGTCTGTTTAATTTAGGGTTAATTGATTAGGGGATTTAGCTTGGTTTGGATCGGATTAGCATTAGAACGAGTATCGTTGCCTTAGAATGCCATAAAACACAAGAATGCTATTAGAATAATTCATGATAGAACGTTTTTTGTGCATTCCGAATGAACAAGGTTTTAGTAGTTCCGAATGAAGGACTTCCGAATGAAGGACTTCCGAATGAAGGACTTCCGAATGAAGGACTTCCGAATGAAGGACTTCCGAATGAAGGACTTCCAAATGAAGGACTTCCGAATGAAGAACTTCCGAATGAAGGACTTCCGAATGAAAGACTTCCGAATGAAGGAATTCCGAATGAAGGACTTCCGAATGAACGACTTCCGAATGAAGGACTTCCGAATGAAGGACTTCCGAATGAAGGACTTCCGAATGAAGGACTTCCGAGTGAAGGACTTCCGAATGACGGACTTCCGAATGAAGGAGTTCCGAATGAAGGAGTTCCGAATGAAGGAGTTCCGAATGAAGGAGTTCTGAATGAAGGGGTTCCGAATAAAGGGGTTCCGAATAAAGGGGTTCCGAATGAAGGGGTTCCGAATGAAGGAGTTCCGAATGAAGGATTGTTGGATTTATAATTGTTTTCTTGTTATAATTACTTGATGAAATGTGTCATGCTTAGAAGTAACAACATAATGGTGTATATATATTTCTGTGTATCAACCTTTTATGTCTTATCTTAAGCAGAAACCATGACTAATCCAACCGTGCAAGAACTCCAAGATGCTAGAGCAGCCGCAATTGCCGAGGGAAAAGCCCTCAAGTTCATACCAAACAATTACCGGCTGAAGGAAGTTTCTCAATCCACTCACCATGGATTCAAAGTCGCCTCAACAATCCTTGACCAATCTCACTTCAAGAATGCTTTAAGGAGTACTGCTTCGGTGCCATTTGATTACATGTATGAATTCTGGGCTACCAATGAAAGTACTTCAAACAAGATCACCTTCTCCCTCGACAACAAGCAACAAACACTCACCGCTTCAGACTTTCGCAAGATATTTGGAATTCGGGATACACCCAAAGGTTTGTCATTTTCAAGGAACCCTAACAAAGACGAACTCATGGAGATGTTCCGTGCTCTTGGATGTCCTGACCTACGAGTTGTGTCCGATTTTACCACCGCCAAAGTGGGTCAACCTTGGAGAGCTATCTTTGGTATTCTCAGTAGATGTCTTACACCTAAAACAACTGGGCATGATGTTGTGCGTGGTCCAATTATGAACATCTTCTATGGAATGTACAAAGGCTTAAATACAGATTATGCATCCTTGTTGTGGGAAGAATTTAACTTTCAACTCTTCCAAAACAAGAAGCTGAAGGCTAATTTCTTTCCTTACCCTCGGTTTATCAAGCTTATAATTCATTATTTTATGAAGAATGATGTCTCTATTGATAAGCGTGCAGCAAGTCGTCACCACACTGAAGAGGCTGATGACACTGTGGACCTAAGGCATGAAGGACCCTCTGGTGCTGTTAATCCTGGTCCTATTCCCTATTATCTTCTGACAGATAAAATTAAAGCTTCTGCTGATTACAAGCTACAACTAATAGAAATTAAGAAGCAAAAAGCAAGCCTTCAGACAGGAGAAGACTCGTCTACTACGATCAAGAGTAAAGGTAAACGCAAGAAAATAGTTTCTTTATCTGAACCCAAAACCAAGAAGAAAAAGACTGAGGCTAAGAAGGGTGAGAGCACGGCTGACGAGCTTGTTCTCCACGACGAAGAAGATGTTGATGACGATCCTACTCTCGAAAAGACTAAGAAAAAGTTAATGAAGATGGCTATTGAAAAGAGTAGGAGAGACACGAGCGGTAGTGGTTCGGGTGCACAGATGGATGTTGAAGAAGAATACGAGGAGCCAGATGATATTAATGAGTTTGGATCACCCGAACGTTACTCAACATCGAAGGAGACATCCATTGCTGATATAGCAAGTGTTGAGAAGGAGTCCGGTGCTACAACAATCATTGTGACTACACAGCCTCTCGTAACTCAACCTCCACCAATCCAGCCTTTACCAACCCGACCGGTGCCAACACCATTCCCTCCACCTCCACCTACTTCCGTAATGAGTACTGTAATCACAACCGTGCCTCTTCAACAATCCCAGAGTAGCTCTGCACCATCTTCAATGGTTGCTTTTGTAATGGCAGAAATGTTGGATAAACACACGGAAAATCAAAGAAAAGAGATGGATCAACTTCAAGAAGAGCTACTTCGACGAGTGGAAAGTGAAGAGGCATCCAAGAAAGCCCAAGAAGAGATGATAGCTAATTTCACTACAGAGATGGAATCGACACGTAAAGCTCATGCAGAAGAACTTGCTCAGGTCAAACAGGCTAAAGCTGAAAAGAGTGAAGCACGACTTACAAGACTTCGAGCTATAAAGGATAAATATAAGGAGCAGAAAGAATTACTTGAAGCTTCTATCTTAGCAAGAGTGAAAGAATCTGTTGAGGCCCTTATGCCAAAGATGCGTGATGAGATGAGGAAACTTGCGGCTGATAACTTGATGATTAAGTCGTCCAATCCTTCCGCGTCAGCTTACAAAATTGCATATGACTTGACGGATTTTGAATTAAAGAAGATCCTCAAAGCTCGCATGAAGGAAGTTGGATCTTTTGACAAGTCTAAAGTTCAGCGGACGCTCTACAAAGCACTCAATGACGCTATCTTGGAGGATGATCGGTTGTTTAAGATGTTTGGAAGTGTGGTACCTTACCACATTCTGCCTGAGGAGGAAAAGGAAGATAGTGAACAAGAGGAGGATGATGGTGAAGAAGAAGAAGGTGATGATGATGATGGTGATGACAATGATGATGATGGTGATGATGACGATGGTGATGATGATGATGATGGTGATTGTGGTGATCAAAATGAGAAGAGTGATAAGGGTAGCAACGAAGATGATGATGAGGATGATGGTGATAAACATGATCAGCCTGAAACGGGGGACAAGGTTGCCAGCAAAAAGAAACCATCCAAGTTTGGTACCAAGTCTCAGAAAGATGCTGCGGGAAAGGAAAAGTCTACCTCTACGGAGTCAGGACGAACCATGTGGCGCCATGATGTGAATGCTGCCACTGCGTCATCGATTCCCGGTACATATGTTTCTGTTTCTATACCTATTACCACTAATCCTGTTAGTTCTTTTGTTGCTCCTGTGATTGTATAATCAGTAACTGAACCTGAATCTGCACAACACTCGCCTATTCATGATACCGCCGAAATGCCTGAATCAGAACCAGCCAGTGTTCATGTTTCTACTCCTCTGCAACAAGAACCACAATCTACTGTTCCCGAGTCAAGCACACGGGACTAGGCGGATACATTGGAGATTGATGAAATTGCACCGCCACAAGCTTGGATTACGGCAGCTGCTAAATATGATCTAATCACAGACGCTGACAGAGATGTTCTATATCTCCGTATCCGTAGTCCGATAGACTTGTGTGCATTTTTGGCTCATGAGTTTAAATCTTCGGTCACTCCGTCTTTGGTGAAGAGAGCGATAAAGGACAAGAGAATTCGCGCCAAAACCAAGTTAAGCCGCATGGAGTACGAGTATTATGCTGACGAGGTCCTGAAAGCTCTCAATACCGTTCAAAGGCCAGGCCTTCTTGAGTCAGAAAGAGCTCCACCTCCACTTGATCCTTCTCAAGATAATTAAATTGCTCTTGACTTCTTTGTCACCTATGATCTTGATTATCTCCTCAAGGGATCATCCAAGTACGCAACCTCCCTAACCTTGTTGAAAGCGGCTAATTGGGAGACAATACCCTGGATCGAGGAAAAGGTAAACCGACTCTGGGTCCCAAAGGTAAATCGTAATTATGATATGTATGCTGTTATAGGTGCATCACAATGGGACGAGCGAGTCCGAAGGGCGTACAGAGGTTGCTGCTTAGCCATTTCAGGAAGTATCGTTAAATCCGATATTCGCATCTCAAGCATTTTGGGACTGAAAACTGAAGCCAAGAATGGTTATCACCATGTGACGGAGATTCGTCAAAAAAGGGAGGATGACAGAGAATACACAATACAGCAGGGAGATTTTTCTATCATTCGCCTTGAAGATATTGAAGACATGTTGCTTATGATGACCCATGATCAACTTACCCATCTTACTCGTGAAGAAATCATTGCCTTGAATACAGCACTTCGTATGTTCACACGAAGCGTTGTTATCAAGAAACGAGTTGAAGATCTTAAATTGGGAGTTGAAAGCTACCAAAGGAAGCTTAACCTGACCCGTCCAATGAATCAAGTTCTACCTCAACATGCCCAAAGATGTCCCTATACCGGCATTACCGTTCCGAGTTACGGGATTTTCTACATGAACAGTCGTGGGATCATGAAGTTTATGAGGGTAGGGGAGCTTAATAAATACAGTGATGGGACACTCATATACGTCAGAGGAAAATTGGAGCATCTTAATTCTGGTGGGTCATTACCAGAAATGATTGAGGATTGGCATCTTGGTTATCGGAAAATGGCGACATATGTGATCAAGAAGATTGATGAAAAGCTCCGGGAACGTAGATTGATGAGGAGCTTAGAAAGGTTCGTTGGTGGTAGACCATATGGCGTGCACCACAAGTTACTGCAACGATCCATCTAATGGGTCGTACATCTCAGGTCCACTCTATATTGGTTTTTAATTGTGAATATGTAAATTTTGTGAATATTGTGCTTTTATGGCTTGAAGTAGTGTTAAGGCATGATAATTTTTCAATAATTTCTCACGAGATTCTAAATCTTTCAAAATATATCATACTAAAGCACTACAATTAACCCTTATTAATTTAAGGGGGAGCATTAATATGTTCTATGGCCAAACATTAATTTCATTTTTTACCCAAAGACCGGTTAATCCATTCAATATCCCAAATATTAATGGTTAACATTTTGGATAAGGGGAGAAAATGGGATTAAGGAGACTTAAATGATAATTGGCTAAAAGATGAAAAAGACTTAATGATAATCCAACTTAATATGTGTAAAGCACGTGTTAAGGGGGAGCGTTTTTGATGAACAAAACACTTAAGGTACAAAACTCTTGATTCCAATATCACAAGTACCTTAAGTGATTTTTCAAAGATTTTTCATGGTGACTATACTTTCCCAAAACACGCTTTATTCACGACGGATGTGGTGACAAAAGGGTGGTAGGAATAGGTATTAGTCCAATGATTCATCAGAGCCGATGGAATCTTCCCAAGGACAATTCCCTAGATAGAATTAGAAGTCCTAGGAAAGATGGAGAAAGATTGTGAACGTAGCAGAGTACCGACTAATTACTGATGCTAGCACTGGAACAATCACAACAAGGTGCTAGTAATGATGTATTGGTAAGTACTGAAGGGGTTGAAGAATGAAAAAGAAATGTAAAGATAAAGGGTGTAAAGAAAGAAGCCCTCCTTACAACTTTAGGCAGAAACCAGGTCAATACATATGCTATTGAGATCATTTGTTAATGATTCTCGATATTGAAGAAAGACATCATGGACCCAGTGATGCAATGCACAACCCTTCCCAGCTAACTCAAATATCTCTCAAAAGGTATTTGTTTTAATCACACGGAGATCAACACGTTATCTATTGGTTTATTCACTCTGAATAGACTGATATTGAAAAGGTGGCACTCCTCTCCAGCCATCGCTCACTAAATCAAAACGCACTATCGAGTCTAGAGCCACGAGATAATCAAAAGTCTCATTAGGACACTTTCCATTTATTCCTTGCTTTCTCACACACTGTGAAAAGTAAGAGATTTTTATGAGTCCTACGCAGTATTCTTGTAATATTGCCAGAACATCCGAGTAATACGCAAGTATTACAATGAAGATGGAAATCCTGCTTGAGCCAACATCAAACAAGCTCATGGTAGGTTACACGTACGGTTCTTTAAGAACCAATCTTGTGAAAAACTGGAAAGAAACAGTAGTTTAATTCTTAATTGAACTTAAACTCGTTCCAGGCCTCTACGCATTATCATATGATCTTGCCAGAACACTCAGAGTGACACTCTTCAGTGTTCACAGTGACGAGTGGAAATCCTTCTAGTGTTAACATCAAACAGCATTTGTTAGGTGACGTGCAAGATTCTTTATGAATTAAGCTCGTGATAACTGGAAAGCAACGATGGTGAAAATCTTAATTGAAATTCACTTGTTCCAGGTTTCATGAATTGACGGCTTCGATCACAAGGATAATTTATCCAAGTGATTCACTCTTTATGTTTGCAGTCAAGCTTAGTGATGGTCGAATAAAGAGAACGGGTTTACCCGCGAAATCCTGTCAGGAAGTTACTTAATTGAAACTATCCGTCACAGGTACGATATCTAATGTCGTCCAACGGTCTTCACCGACCGGAGGTAAAACGCTACCGATTTAGAATGAAATGTTCTAAGCCATTTCATTCGTGTCTTATCATGTTGCTGCGAAGACGGTGGCGTTGCGGAGTACCAGCTGAAGTCGTTCCCACATGCTTATGTTTTTTTTTGCATCAAAGTTTAACAAAATTCAAGAAAGCACAAAATGAAGTCTTCCGCTGTACCAAACTCTGAAGCTTTCAAGAATTTAACAAAAGACATAAGTGTGTGGAACATGGAATCACGAGGAGCCAAGATTCACAAGAAGGCAAAGATCGCACGTGATTGGTCAAAAGAACAATGCTCTCAAGCCAAAGCCTAAAAGATCAAATCAACATATTCACAACAAAAAGAAAAGAAGAAAAGACTACGAGCTGAAGAACGAAGACTTAGTATAGTATGCTAGGTTTAGAACTGTGTAACGTGGAGTGACCTCCCTTAGGGGGAGATTGTTAGAAATACGTTTTAACGTATATTTAGAAGTATCGGTCACTCCACAATATCATTAATGTTGTATAGCTCGTAGTTAATATTTGCTTATTTAGTTAAGTAAAAACCGGCCCATGGGCTTGTCATGGGTCGGCCCAAGCCCATTAGTGGCTTGGATATAAATACACCTTTCCACCATGGAAAGGGGTTGGTTGTTGATTGTTTCACTTTCACATTTTGAATAATACACATATTTCTCTCTCACTTTCTCTCACTAGTTTCTCTCTCTAGAAATCTTCAACCCACCTTATTGATTCAAAAGATTATCCATATTCTTCACGTATTATTATTACGACAAGTATTAAGTACGTGTCTATACACGATAATTATTATCAATAGTTATTATAATCACGAACATGAAATCATGAACGTAAGAATCACGAACTTATAATTATGTAGTTACGTATATTATTATTACGATTACGTACAAGTATTTATAATAACACGAATATTTAATATAACGTAACGTAAATACGAACACACGAACACGTATTAAATTAGAACACGGAAAAGCTTTGGGTTTCCCTTGGTGGGCCCTACAAGCCGCGACAACAAGGAGAGGAGGGGCCCAACCCATGTTTGACTTTACTAAAATAACAATTATGGAAAAGATTATTCATTCACAGAAGAATTTTTAGAAAAACTAAAACCCTAGACGTCTCTCTCTCTCTTCGGTCGGCGGCTACGTCACCACACAAGAGTGGCATGATTTTGTTCAAGAAATATTTAGAACGTGTTCGTGTATTCATCCTCCATTTATTCCACGTGTTTTGGTAGTCCGAAAACCTTTTTTTTTAATTATTTTTTTAATGTTTTATGAACATGTGATCATGGGGGTTTAAAAACAATAGTAATTAACATGGTATAATCATGGTGGGGAAATTAATTTGGGTGTTTTCGGGTTTGCTTGTTTCGGCCGCCACATAAACCGAGAGCCAAGGGCTCTCGATGTTGTTGGTTCGCACCCCAACCGAGACGCATGTCTCGGTGGTGGTGGTGTTTGGCTCGGTCAACAGCAGGGACAAGACACCCCGACGTGCGTCGGGGGTGTCTTGTGGTTCGGTTGGTCTCGGCAGCCATAGCCCCACCACCGGCTAAAGCCGGTGGCTATTTATGGTAAGCAGGGGGTACCACCAGAGCAAGCACGGGGACCACCGACAACTGTTGGTGGGAACTTTTGTGTGTCAGCGGCTGGCCGAGAAGGACAAGACCACCGACAGCAACCGGTGGCAGTTCAGGGGCAACCGGCTTAGGCCGGTTTGCCACTGTTTTCGGTGGGGTTGGTTCGGCCGGTTCACGGGTACACAGACCGGTTCGCGACATGTTTTAATAAAAATAATACATGGGTTCGGTTTATTATTTTTACAAGTTTAATAGTTTTACAAGTATATTTATTTACAAGTTAATTAAATTAATTTAACATGGCATATAATTAATTTAATTAAAACATGGACTTAGGTTTATTATTATTATTTAATAATACATGATTTTAACCTAAGTATTTATTTATGTAATTTAGACTATAGTAATTAATTAATTATTAAAACCTGACATATAATTAATTAATTTCCATGACTTAGGTTATATTAATATAAATATTAATACATGTTTTAACCTAAGTATTATATACACTTTAATTTAATTAAATCATGATTATATTTAATTAAATCGTATAACATATAGTTTATTTAATTAACATGTTATAATTAATAAACTATACCATTAATCACATGACTTAGTATATTTAATCAGTAAAACTTAAGCTTATCGTATTAGCTTAGTAATCCAGCTTATTTCTAATTATGGAAACTTTCTATTTCAGGAAACTTACTATTTTTAAGAAATTTTCTATTTTTAGAAACTAATATATTTTAAAGCAGTTAATCTATTTTTGGAAACTTTCTAGTTTTGGAAACTTTCTATTTTTGGAAACTTTCTATTTTAGGAAATCTGCTATTTTAGAAAATTACTTATTATTACACAACAAATATAATAATACAAGAAATACAAGTAATACTTAATCAGAATATCCATAATACATGATAAATACAGTATAACGTTAAAGTCAGTAAAACAAGACGTGAACATATATAACAAGCTAAGACATGATATAGAATCAGCTACGTACTCAGTGATCAGAATACTTATACACGTATACTAGTAGCATTAGTGAGATTGAAGTAGGACTCTCTTCCGTTCGTCTTCTTCGTTCACTGGACATAAGGTACGGATTCTCCGTCCTTTTAGTATGGACATTCTTTCCTTATTAGGATTTCCCCGTTTGTAGCGAACTGTTTTCCCAGTATTTGTTTTATATGTTTAATACTTATGTTAGAATAAGATCCTAAGCCATATATATGCATGACCAGTGTCACCTAGTTATGAAGGTACCATAACCATAACATTGGAGGCACTAGTGTTATGACTTCCCCACGGCGAAGTGATTGCTCGTGGCGTCCCTTTTCAGTTTTGGCCATTATATTATATTATATTATCATGTGTGGCGTATGGGTGCATCTTAGTTACATGTTAGCAGTATTATCAGAGTGAATGCGATGTGTGCCTTGCATCCTTCACTAGGAGTTAATCCCTCATACCCAGACTATTTAATTAGAGGCAACCCCTATAATTGCATGACGAGGTCTCCCCTCTAAGTATTTATGCACGGTGGAACCTCATGACCTATATAGGCTATTGGCTAATTAATAAACTTTTCATATAAAAACACAAGTCTTTTCAAACTATAAAACCAGTTTTATGAACATGTTTCAGGTTTTCCAGGACTTATACATTTCCGCTGCTATTAGTCTTATTTATGTTTCATCCATTCATACTATCGCGTATATCCGTGCACTGAGCATTATGCTCAGCCGTTAATTTCCTTTCCATGTCCCAAAACGGCAGGTACCCAAGGACAGACTTGAGCATATGGAGGACGTGCATAGGATGGAAGCTGCCTTAGACTTCTTCTCCTTTGCCTTCATATAATTATGCTTATTTGGACACTTGTTTAGTCCTTCTCATTTCTTATGTTTTATTAATGTTTTGGGCTTATGTTGGGAACCGATGTTTGATTCCGGTTTTCCCTATGGTCATGTATGTTTTAGTACATATTTCCTGGCATGCTTTGATGACACGCCATAATTACGTGTAACTGTCCACTTATCAAAGTGGGGTGCTACAAGTAGTGCCTCCATATCATCAATGCAAACATGACTGCTGCAAGTTCCAAGTCATGCGTAGGTGATGTGTCGAGGAAACGTCGATGTATTTTAATTAGATACGATATAGGACAAATTAGGAAATTACCCTTAGGAAAAGGTAATAATCCATAAATAAGCCGAAGACGAATTTAATTAAACATGTGGATGATCCAAGTTCGTTGTACACGAGGATCAAGTGAATTTGAGACGTTTTGTTTCAATTTGGACAATCGATTCGAATTGGTTTTCGGTTTTTAATCTAAAACTACTCCTACAATTTTTTTTTAATTAAATTCCTAAAGTGCATGAATCGTTCCCCGATATTTATTCTAAAAGACAATTATTAAAAATTAAAATTATTTAAAATTTAAACTATTTAAAAAACAACTAAAAACTTATCTAATTAATTAAAATTACTTTTACACTATTTAAAACTCTCTTTAAACTTATTAAACTAATTAAATCTTTTAAAAATTACTTTTACTCTTTTAATAAACCAAATCTATTTTTAAAACTATTTTTATAGAAATTTAAATTAATTGAAATCTAATTTATATAAAAACTCATTTTTAATAACAATTAAAATTTTCTAAAGTTAATAAAATAAATTTTATTTTGTTTTTATTTAATTATTTTTTAAAACTTTATAAAAGTAAATAAAATGATTTTTAAATTTAAACAAAATTAAAACTATGAATTTAACCAAATAATAGGCTGAAAGCCTAATTAATAAGCCTATATTATTTACTGAAATGGTGTTATAACAAAAATAGCTAACTAGAGCAAGTGGTAAGCGCATTTAGCTGTTATCCATGAGGTCATGGGTTCGAGTCCCATTGGGGACAGTTTTTGGTGATTTATTTTTGGATAATTTAAATGTTAACCAAAGTCATAGGGGTGACTTTTTTGACAGTTATTTGGTCTGATAAATTTCTATCAAATCTTTATACTTTATAAAGCATTTATCACTTTTTCTATATTTAGTAGTCTTAGAAATTAAGCCTTAAACATTTCTATATTAAGAAAGATTTATGATACATTGCAATTAAATTAATATATACATATATTAAAACTTATGTTACGTTCTGAAAATTAAAGCCCTTTAATATATAATTTGTAACAACCTTTTAAATTTAATACATACAAGTTACGAAAACTGAATGGTCTTTAATGTGTAACTTTGTAACGGCCCAATAATTGTAATTTTGTAACGGTCCAATAATTATTAGAGTCTAATAAACAAATGCACAATATATATAAGGTCAGTGATAGTATTGGTGTTACTAAGGTCACTGATAGTATTGGTGTTACTAAGGTTGCATTGCTATTCAGATTGTACTTTCTGGTTAAATATTGGTTACACCAAGGTTTGTTTGTATCTGTGTATATGTATTTGAGTTATGGCTTAAAGAGATGTCTATTTTGCGTATGAAGTGAGATGCGGTGTAGATATTTGGTTCTATTTTCTTATTAGCGGATGTATGTGTGTTTAAAAGTTTAAAACCAACACTAATATTAATATACTATTAAATATCTTTTAAAATTTTGAGGAAAATTTTTGTTCATCTTCAACAAATCTCTCGGTATACTTTCACTCTCACTTGCCAACTCCGTAACTTTTGTAGGTACTTTCTGCAGGCATTCTTTATGTGTTTGTGCCCCGTCACTTTATGATAAAAAAAACGGAATAAAATTTGTTTGTCTCAAAATATAATCACAGGTACCCACCGCCGCATTGCGCGGGTACCCTGCTAGTTTACACTAATAGACTAAATGAGTCTGTTAGCTAAATGCTCAGCAAAAATAACATAAATTCAGCAAATGTATATGAATTAAGCTATATCAGATTCAGCAAAAATAACACAAAATCAGCAGAGTAAAACTTATAACAGCAAAATGAGTCCAAATACAACAAACAAAGAGCAAGCAAACCTAAGGCAAACAAATCTATAAATCAAACCTAGATAAACTTAGCAAATAATAACAGTTCTAGGAGAAAACAAAATGCAGGCGAACTAAATACCAAATAAACCAGCAGACTTAACACAAGATTCTCAATGACTTATATCAATTGCAAATAATAACAGTTTAAACAAAGCTAAACAGCTATCTCAGTATGATAAGAAGCAAAAATCAGATTAATCAACTCATATTAAAAACAAAATTCCAGCAGACTTAATCCCAAACTTATACCAGATTACATAAAATCTTGCAGATTAATTTGAAAGACATTTTAAAACCAAACTAGATTTTAAATCAGCTAAGACTTGCTTATAAAACTCATTTTACCAGGTTTTATCCAAACTCCTTATTTGAAATAGATTTAAACTTACTATTATCAAATTCAGATTAAAAACTTTCAGGTAAAACATATTATCCAAATCTTACACTAAAATCCAATCAGTAAGCATATCCAAACATTAAACAGACAAGCAAATAATATCAGACAATCTAAACAGTAAAATCATAATACCTCAAACTTTTAACTATATAACATAAACATATAACAAAATTAATCTAAAAATATGAAAATTAAAATGACTGTGAACCTTTTGAAGAGATCCTTTGGGAAGATGCACAGCGTTGAGCTAGAATTTAACTCGATTCATCACCACTATTTAACTCCATACGAACCATCAACAATCATTCGAACCAGGAACAACAAATCGAATCCACAACAGCTTTTAGGAGTCAACCATTGGGGTTTGACTAAATTCCAAATTTCACTTTTCAATTATTTAATTAAACTATTCTTTCAGTTTAACCAAATAATTTTATATCATAACATTAAATAGACAGAATAATTATTTAATTAAAATTTTTAACAGAAATCAATTGAAATAAAGAGATCTTGCTAAATTTAACTTATATTAATCCAATAAAAACATTATACTACTATGGAAATGAAAATACAATTATTCCTAATTCTATTTTAACATTATAACTTTAAAGAAAAATTGGAATGAATGATTAAAGAAAATATGGGGGTTTTTATAGCCAACCCCAAGGCAAGTTGGTGAAGGTTTGTTGAGCCGAATCTTCTATCTTGACCATTGATCTTCATCATTCTCTCTTTCTTCTTTGATCCACGGCTGAAAATAGCCAACTAGCACACGGATTGCCAACTTGGCAATCAAGTGTGCTAGTTGTGCTTGTTGAGTGTTGATTTGTTCTTTATTGATTGGAGGAATGAAGGTGGGTGAGTTGTCTTGGCCAATCACAGGCTAGAAATATTGCCACATCACTTGATTATACCTATCTTCAAGTTCTGATTTTCTTGTCAATTAATTAAGGTGCGTGTGATACCACGCACCCTAATCTCTAAATGCTCCAATTTGTATTATATGAACTAGGGTTTGGTGAATAGTGAAAGGTCTGGTTATTTTGTGAGAGGTGAGAGAGAAGGGTGATATCTTAGTTTTTAACGAAAGTAAATTGTGTGGTTGTGGTTGAATGTGTAAAGTGGGTTTTGACTGAATAAACAAACATTTATATCCTTCTAACCAGTTATTGAGTGAATAACCCTAATGGGTTTGAAGGCCCAAGATACATATCCACGTTCATAACTTGTGCATTGATTTGGGCTTGAAACCCAATTAATCAATTCTCCCAAAAAAGGTATATTGGGCTTTGTTTAGGTTTGTAAATAACACTTGCTTCGTTATTGGGCTTTTGGGCCCATAATCCAAATGTGGGACCCACAAGCCCAATTAACTTCATTAAGATTAAAATCCACTAAAAAGGACTTGATTTTGGCTTTGCTGATCTTTCCATCAAACTCGTGTCGATTTTGCTGGTTTTCGCGAACTTCGGTACCTACACACATTAAACAACAAACAAACATACACAAGGCCTTTTTCAATGATTATATGCATTTATTAAGTGTTTATTGATATAAATGATATGAGTAAAATCACTCATATTAGTATGGTAGTTCTTCTCATAATGCTTAAGCTGTCGTGATGTGTAAGCAATCACTTTCCCATGTTGCATGAGAACAAAGCCAAGTCCCTTCCCTGAAGTATCACTATAGATTTGAAATCCACCTGTACCAGATGGGAGAGTAAGAATCGGTGCAGATACCAGCCTCTGCTTTAGGTCTACAAAGCTCTTCTCTCTTTTTTCAGTTCAGGTGAATTTCTCCCATTTCCGCATTAGTTTGGTCAATGGCAGTGCTAAATGGGAAAAGTTCTCTACGAACCTACGGTAGTAACCAACTAAGCCTAGAAAAGTACAAACTTCAGTCGCTGATGTCGGTCTTGGCCACTTGGTAATAGCCTCAACCTTTGTTGGATCCATGGTTATTCCTTCTACAGATATTATGTGGCCTAGGAACGCAACCTTGTCTAACCAGAATTCGCATTTGGAGAACTTGGCATACAGCTGCTTCTGGCAAAGTATCTGTAATATTGTACGAAGATGGTCTTCGTTTTCTTCCTTTGACTTAGAGAAAATCAGGATGTCGTCAATGAAGATGATAACGAACTTGTCCAGAAACTCATGGATGATACGGTTCATTAAGTCCATGAAAAAAGCTGGAGCATTGGTAAGGCCAAAAGGCATGACTACAAATTCGTAGTGTCCATAACGTGTACGGAAACCTGTCTTGGCGATGTCTTGCTCTTTAACCCGTAAGCGATGATAGCCTGACCTTAGATCAATCTTGGAGAAATGTTTATCTCCCTGGAGTTGGTCAAACAGATCATCAATGCGTGGCAAAGGATATCGATTCCTAATGGTGATCTTATTAAGTTTACGATAATCAATGCAGAGACGTATACTGTCGTCCTTCTTCTTTATGAATAAAACCGATGTACCCCATGGAGATGCACTAGGTCGGATGAAACCTCGTTCCAAAAGTTCCTAAAGTTTTTCCTTTAACTCCTTAAGCTCTATGGGAGCCATGTGATAAGGTGCCTTGGAAATTGGCTCAGCTCTTGGGATGAGCTCAATATTAAACTCTACCTCACGAGCAGGTGGTATGCCCGGAAGTTCTTCTGGAAACACGTCTGGAAATTCTGACACGATCGACTGATTCTGGATAGATGGAGATTCAACCTCTATATCATGAACAGTAGCTAGGTAGCCTTCGCAACCATGTGACAGTAATGCACGTGCTTGAAGGGTTGAAATGATTTGTACAGACCTTCCGGGTATAAAACCGTTGTGAATGTACTCCGGTGCATTTACATCACCGAAGATGACCCGATATGAATGGCAGTCAATGGTGTCATGATGTTTGGATAGCCAGTCCATGCCTAATATCATGTCAAAATTTCACATGTCCAATGGAAGTACGTCAACTAGACGAATTTTATCGTCAAACTCGAGGGGAAGACCCTTGTACCCATGTGTTATGCGTAAAGAGTCTCTTAAGGGCGTGAATATGTTTAAGACATTTTATAATGGCATAAGGGATATCCTAACACTCTTGGCATAAACAATAGAGATGATCGAATGAGTAGTACCCGTGTCAAATAAGACACATGCAGCTTGACCATACATATACAAGATTCTAGTGATGGTACCTGATGAGACTGCAATTATACATAGTCTCATCATCCAAAATGGGCTTAAAATGCATTAAATATCATCAAAATACCCAAATATATGCTTGTGTTTGTTGCTTGTGTATTTTAGGTACGGATATTGAGAAAATGACAAAAGATCACAAGAATCAGTCAAAAACGAACACGGGAAACGAAGCCGCACGATGAACCAAGCCCTAATGAAGAATTTTCCAAAGAAAACCCTTGAAGATTTGAAGAATTATGAAGATTAGTCCTCCAAGTTTGAAGAATTTACACTTTATACCCTTGTATCTTCATAATTACAAGTTTGGTCCCTAAAGTTTGTCAAAATTACAAAAAGGACCCTTAACTTTGAAGAATTGGCAAATTTAGTCCCTCAACAAAGCTAAATTGTCAATATTGGTCCTCCAAGAAGTCAACAAACAAGTCAAAGCCTTGAAGTATGAAGACATGTCAAAAATAGTCCTTGAAGAATGAAGAAATTGCATGTTTAGTCCTTGTTTTAAGTATATAAAGTGTTTGTGCCAAAAGTGACAAGTTTCCAAACTTATAACAAAGGAAAAGGAGTATGGCTGTTATTTAATACAAAGTGAAGGAAACTAAAACCTATGGGGACCTAATCTGCCCAGACAACCTAAGTACACCCACCACTCTTGAGCCGCCACGTCACCAACCTTAAACAACCAACCAATCACAACTCCCTCACCCTCCACGTCACAAATCCACTTTCACCAATTTGAATAAACAGATTTTATTTATCTGTTTAAACAAAATTACGTGGGAAACATGTGATTTAAAAACCTAATTAGCATTAACCTCATCAAAACCACCACCTGCTTTCCTTAAATCCCATAAACCCTAAATTTTTAATCACCCCAAAACAAAGGGTTTTACCCCCATAATTTCCAGAACTCTGATTAACTACATCCTAATCACATCCCACCTCCCCAAAACATCACCATCCCCTCCCATGTGTCTCTCCAACCCTCCCCTGACCCACACTTTGGCTCCAAGACAAATTCACAGCAGAAAATCTACAACTCACAACAATTTCGTGCTCCCAAAGGATACACCAACGGCCAAGATCATTTTTCACAACTGGCATCTCAGCTACAAGCCAAGAAATTCACATGGTGTTCTTAACAAAATTCAAAAAAAGGCATATGCTGAAGAATCTTCAAGGGCATTACAAGAAGTTTACACATTAGGGTTTTAAGTTTCTTTTTGAGTTCTAGAAGCATTTGTAGCCTATATAAAGGCGTATAGGACTTAGCTGTTTTTTCTTAGCTTTTCTTTTCTCCTTGGTCAAGGCCTTGTAAAACCACATTTGTTTTATGAAATGAATTGGTACTGAGTTTGTGACGAGAAAGAAAGAGCCCATTTACATTTCTTGCATTTTTACTTTTCCAAGTTTAAAATTTCAGTTTAAGTTTCTGTTTGGTGACAAAAGTTGTTAAGTTTATAAGCATTGGGTCCAAGTGTTTTAAGCTGATCACATAAGCCTGATAATCTTGTTGATTATCAAGCTTAAGTGAGGGTTAAAGCCTTGTTGATATAATTGTTACTTAGGTTTCAAGAAAATCAATCAAAAATCCGTTTTATTATTTTCAGTCAGATAAGCCCTAAGCAGCTTAGTTAATAAGCTGGCTCATAGCTTATCTGCCTTATAACAATCTCACTTCACTTGTTCTCTGTCCTTGATTGGTGGTGAGTGTGCAGGGTCATAGCAAGATCAACCATTATCATCATCACTATTTTCATTTGCTCTCAAACAACCAAAGAGGTTCTGCACAGACCCCAGTCTGTATGGAGATGGCAAAGCAGCCATTGTTGGGCCTGGATGTAGGCCCAACAAGGTAGAATCCTTCTTCCTTTTTTCAAGTTTTCATTAATTTTTCAGTCACTTGTGATTTTGCTTGATTTTGCATAATTAATTGTTAAGTGTTTGTTTAAGTGCTCAAATTTGCTCAACTTAGGTTCACATGCATGCTAGAGGTGTTTGAATTCAGTTTTGAGTAGTTTTAAATTGATTTGCTTTGAAAAAACATCTGATTTTCAAATTTTAAGGGGTGTTTGGATTTGCACATTAACTGAGTTCTTTGGTTGAATTTGTGTTAAATCCTGTTTAAATTCACTCATTTGGTAGAGTTTAGGGTGTATGCTATCTTGGTTTCTCATTTGGAAGAGTTTTTAGCAAAGTGCATGCTTAAAAGTTGAAAAATTGATCTAAAAGCAGTAACTGACTCCCCTGCATGATTTTTGAGTGATTTTTGCCTTCCAATTTTGAAATCTGTTAGGAGATAGGTTGTCCAAGGATTGTGTATTGGTTAGGTGATATGTTGTGAGCTTATGTGAAAGTAATTTGGCCTTGAATCTCACCATTGTGCCTAGTTTATCAGCAATCACACTCTCAGACTTGCATAGCTAGATCAATAACCTTATTTGCTTATTTTGTGCTTGAATTTGTGTTACACTTTCCTGTTTTTGTGTTTTAAGTGACTCCTATACTCAACTGAGTATAGGGGTGCCTTCTTGCCCAACAAACAACACCACAAATCAAGAATCAAGACCTATTGATTCATTTCTTCACAAGTGAAGAATACATTTTCTTCTTTGTGTTCATGATCCTTGTCTGAGCACGTTTTTGGTTCTCTTTTGTTTAAATCTTAGTTAATTTGGATTTGGTTTATGTTTTTGTAAGTTAAAAGTCAACAGGTTTGTGTTTTAAAAAGTTAAAAAAAATATATATATATAAATACCAAAAAGGACGTGGCCAGGACTCGAACCTGCGCCACTCCTCCCACAACCAAACGTGTTAACCAACTGCCTTAGGGACTTTGACTGGTATACCTTTGCAAGGTTTAATATATAAGTGTTGTTTGGTTTGTAGCTTATTTAGCTAACAGCTTATTAATAAGCTCTTTCTAGCTTATTTCCTTAAGGTTTTGACTGTTTAGCATTTTTCTTAGGTTTATATTAGGTTTTTGACTTTTCTGTCAAAAAAGTTTATTTTTTCCTTTATTAATTAATTATCTAGGATTATTTTAAGTTATAATTTTGAAAAGTCATTAAAAAATAGAAAAAGGTTATTTAAAAATCTGAAAAAATCGTTTTTAGGTTTTGAATTATATTTTTGAGGTTTACAGCTTTTTAAGTTTTCACTTTAGCTTATTTTTTATTTTATTAGATTTTAGGGTTTTTAGCTAACTTTAAAATTCAATATAAAATTATTAAATAGGTTTCAGAAAATTTGGATTGCATTTTTGTTTTAGTTACATTATTTAAGATTTTTGGTAATTTTTTAGAATTTGTTTATGAAATTTGAATTTTTTTTGAATATTTTAATATTATTTTATTATTAAAAATTGAATTTTGATTTTTTTTAGTTTTTTCATTTTTTCTAGGTTAAGGACACTTAATTAGGAGTTTTATCACTTTCCAAATATTTTTAAGACTTTTCAATTAATTTCTAGAATTAATTTAAGATTTAAGTGATTTTAATAGTTTTAAGTGTTTAAAAATAGTTTAATTTGGTTTTAAAATTTTTAAAAATAGTTTTTAGCTTAATTAGGATATTTTTGAGGTTTACAAACTATAAGATCTTGTTTAAGGCTTTTTAATAATTTAAAGTGATTTTTAGGGCTTTAATTAGCATTAAAAAGTCATTATCTAATTAATTGAAAGGTTTTAGCAAGTTTGGATTTTTTGTAAACTCTTAGAATATTATTGGGGGTTTTTAGAAATTTTTAGGAATTTTTAGGTTAAAATTTTAATTTTGGCACTATTTACGGTTTTGCGAGATCGCCTTTTTCGTCTTATTTTAATCCGTTTTCGTAACCGTCTTTCTCTTCTAATCCCATTTCTTTCTCAATCATATAATCACAAATCAATATCAATTCAATACACAACGCACTAGCCTCCTCGAGAACGAACTCACTTTTAGGGTCATTCACATACGGTTTTCCTAAACCGTCGTGCACACTTGCCCTATTTATTGCTCTTTTCCTAAAGAGTGGTAAAAAATCCAACATCATTTTGGCGCCGCTGCCGGGGAGGCGTGTTGTGTTTTGGTTGAACAATTGTTGTTTTTATATATAGCCATAAAAGTAATTGTATTAGTAGCACTCTACTAATACGTATTATCGGTTTTTCGTTTTTTTTTGTGAATACTATTACTATATTGTATACGTAGAACAATAAATTTACAAGTACTCCAAATACGTGAGAAATCACAACCTTGACTTGGGAGGTCATTACCCAATCATTGTATTCGAATCTCAAACCAAAGAAAAAGGCAAAAATAGATAAATACTTTCGTGAAGCTCGATTTTGAGAAATACAAACTATAAGGTGGGTATAAGGCGGTTGTATTTCACGACCTAAAGGAAAAAGGCTCTTAAGTGCTTCGCGCCGCCTCGTTTCCTCCGCTTGCTTGTGCGTATTTTGATTTTGAAAGCTAATCGAGGGTTTTGCCGCCCAAAGTATTACTAAGTATCATATATATTTTCTTGGTTTCTATTGATTAAACGCTCTTGAACGATTTGGTGTTCCACCATCGTTCTAAAGTCATCGAAGGCGTTCACTTCACGTGTTCGTTTTCATTCCTTGAGGCTTCTTTAATCGAGAGATTTGATTAAAGAGGATATTTGTAGATTTGTGTCTACCTAATACATTCCAAAAATCCAAAAAAAGTAAAAACAATCAAAAATAACAAATAAATTTGAAAAAGTAAAAACACCAAAAGAATCTTCTTTGCTCACCTTCTCGTTGTACGTGACGTTTATGCAAACTCGCTCTAAAGCAAGACGTGCTCGTAAACGAAGAAACAAATCAATCACTCCTTCTAGTGAGGAGTCTCCTATTGACGAACCCATTGTAGTGAAAGAAGCACCCATGGCTAATCGAACTATGATGGAGTTGCTTCAAGCACCCACCGAGGGTTATGGAGAAGCGATTGTGATTCCCGCTATCCTTGCGGAGAATTTTGAGGTTAAGACGGGTTTGTTGTCCATGATTCAAAACAACAAGTTTCGAGGTGACGAAAAGGACAACCCTCATAACCACATTCGCCAATTTAATCGTCTCACCGCCACATGCAAGTTTAAGGACGTCTCAAACGACTCGATTAAGATGATGCTTTTTCCGTATTCCTTAGCGGTGCCCGCAAAAATTTGGTTAGAGAAAGAGCCACCTAATTCTATATTGACGTGGAAGGATCTCGTTTCAAAATTCGTGAACCAATTTTTTCCGCCCTCTAAGACTACGCACTTGAAAAACGAGATTTCAAAGTTTTCACAAGAGTATAATGAGAGTTTTTCAACGGCTTGGAATAGGTTTAAGGAAATGTTGCACGAATGTCCTCATCATGGTTTTTCCGACTTGCATCAAATTGACACGTTTTACAATGGCTTGAACGATCATGAGCGTGATTATCTTAATGCCGCCGCGGGTGGTAATTTTCTGTGTAAGACGGTCGAGGAAGCATTGTTAATCATTGAGAATAGGTCTAAGGTCTATAGTCCTCGTAGCACGTCGAGTGTTCGTAAGACTTCGTCTTCGCCTTCATTGTCACACACCGTTGATGCTTGCCAAATCGAGGCTAATTTGAAGAACAAGATTTTTGATAAGTTGAAAGGATTGTTAATTGAGTTTAAAGTTGGTGAACAACCCGCTCCCGCTACGATTAAAGCGGTTGAGGTTTCTTGTATTTATTGTGGTGGAGCTCACGATTATTCCGAGTGCATTACCAACGGTGGTAACACTTCGAGTGCCTTCGCGGCCGCGGAAACTTATAACCAAAACGGTCAAGTTCCTCGCACTAATCAATTGACTCCACCGGGTTTTCCACCAAATCAAAATGCTAACAATTATCGAAACAATCAAGTTGGTTACCAAAGCAATCAAAGGAACAATTTTAAGGGTAATAACAACTATGGGAATCAAGGAACTAGTAGCCAACTACAAAATCAAAATCAAAACCGTAATTTTCAAAACACAAGTCAAGGTCTTCAAAATGTTTACACTAAAGAACTTCCAATGGACTTTTTGAATTACGCCACGGCAAATGATAAGATTTTGGAAAACATTCAAGAGCAATTGGCTAGTCAAGCTAGGGACACGGCTAAAAACACCAAGGAGTTGGCTAATTTTGTGAAGGAAAATCTTAACATGAGAAATGAATTGAAAAATGATTTTGCTAATCAAATTAGAGGTCAAAACAATAAGATTGAACAAAGTCATGCTAGGCTTGAACAAAGAATTGACCAAAAAGCCGCTAGTCAAGATCTAAAGTTTAATAGTCAAGATGCTAAGCTTAATGCCATTTTAGAAGCCGTCATGGGAAACAAAGCCTCTACTTCGAGTGGTCTACCTAGTAACACCGTTTCAAGCCCGAAGGGAGAGATGAAAGTGATTACCACACGTAGTGGTAAGACACTTAAAGAACCGACTCCTCAACCAATTACTCCAACGATGGAGGAAATTGAGGAAGAACCCGAGGTGGTGGTCGAAAAGGAGCATATTTCAAGCCAACAAAGTACCGCTCATGCCACACCTACGGTCGACCCTTTACCAACATTGGAACCCGAGATTCCAAAGGCTATGCCTACGCCCCAACCCACACCACCCTTGCCCTACCCATCGAGACTTAGGAAGGAGAAACGACAAGAGCGCGACAACTACCAATTTGAGCTTTTTATGAAAATGTTTCGTGAGTTGCACCTTAATGTGAGTTTCGCCGATGCTTTGGTCATGATGCCTCGATTTGCCGCTAACTTTAAGAGTATGTTGAACAACAAGGAGAAATTGCACCAAATGTCTAGTTATTCGTCGGTTTATCTTAATCGCATACCTCAAAAAGTCGATGATCCCGGTAAATTTTTGATCCCTTGTGCAATTCAAGATATGGAAGAATGCTATGCCTTGGCCGATCTTGGTGCTAGCATTAACTTGATGCCACTTGCAATCTTCAAGTCGCTCAATCTTCCTAATCTTACTCCTTCACGAATGTCTATTGAGTTGGCCGACCATTCCACGATTCTCGCATGTGGTTTGGCGGAAGACGTTTTTATGAAAGTGGGGAAGTTCTACTATCCCGTAGACTTTATCGTTGTCGATATCCCCACGGATCCTCAAGTTCCTCTTATTTTAGGTCGTTCGTTTTTAGATACGTCTATGGCTTTAATTGATGTGCATGCTAGAAAGATCACCTTACGTTTCAACGACGAGGAACTTGTTATAAACGCAACTCAAAATTCTCAACTTTCTCATGTTTATTCCGTTGCTACCATAAACCTCGTTGATATGATCGACGTGGTTTGCGAGGAATTTTAACAAGAAGTTTTAGGGTTTGGTGATGAAGAAACTAGTGGCAATCCCACTATGTTAGATCCAATTCTTGATAATTCGACACCAACCTTCACTCCATTTGAAGGTGGTGGTTTTACGTTGGAAGAATTTGATGTTCCACGTATTTGTGACAAAGACCTCGACAACGATGAGGACTTCTCGATTATCAAGGATTTTCTCAACGATTTCCCATTTCCTCCACCCGAGGAGGTTATGAGTATCGAGCCCAAATCTTCACTTGAGGAACCACCTATCCTCGAGTTGAAAGATTTACCTCCTCACCTCGAATATGTCTATTTGGAGGAGGACGACAAGTTGTCGGTTATTATTGCGAAGGATCTTTCGAATGATGAAAAAACCTCACTTGTCGATGTTCTAAAGGACCACAAAGGGGCGATTGCATGGAAGTTATCCGACATTAAGGGAATTGATCCCAAGTTTTGTACTCACAAAATCTTAATGGAGGAGGATTTCAAGCCCACAATCCAAAGTCAAAGGAGGGTGAACCCCAAAATTCACGATGTCATCAAAAAGGAGGTCCTTAAACTCCTTGACGCGGGAATGATTTACCCTATTTCCGATAGCCCTTGGGTGAGTCCTATTCATTGTGTCCCTAAAAAGGGAGGGATGACCGTTGTGCCAAACGATGCCAACGAGTTAATTCCCACTAGACTCGTGACCGGATGGAGAGTGTGCATTGACTATCGAAAGTAGAATGAAGCCACTCGAAAAGACCATTTTCCCTTGCCCTTCATGGACCAAATGTTGGAGCGTCTTGCGGGAAACGATTTCTATTGCTTTTTAGATGGTTTTTCCGGTTACTTCCAAATTCCCATCGATACTCATGATCAAGAGAAAACTACGTTTACGTGTCCATATGGAACGTTTGCCTATCGTAGAATGCCATTCGAACTTTGCAATGCACCGGGAACTTTTCAACAATGCATGATGGCTATTTTTCATGATATGATCGAGAAGACGATGGAAGTCTTCATGGATGACTTTTCCGTGTTTGGTGATTCTTTCACTTCGTGTTTGTTGAACCTTGAGAGAATGTTAAAACGTTGTGAGGAAACCAACCTTGTGCTCAATTGGGAAAAATGTCATTTTATGGTTAAGAGTGGAATCATCTTAGGGCACAAGGTCTCGAAAGCGGGGATTGAGGTAGATCAAGCTAAGGTAGACGTCATCGCCAAATTACCTCATCCCAAAACCGTCAAGGGAGTTAGGAGTTTCCTAGGCCACGCGGGCTTTTATCGTCGATTCATCAAGGATTTTTCAAAGATCTCTCGACCCATTACACATCTTCTTGAAAAAGAAGCACCATTTTTCTTTGACGAAGATTGTGTACGAGCCTTTGAAATCCTTAAGAGGAAACTTACCAAAGCTCCCATTCTTGTTGCTCCGAATTGGAACCTCCCCTTTGAGCTCATGTGTGATGCTAGTGATTACGCTATAGGGGCCGTTTTGGGGCAACGTCATGATAAGCACTTCTTGCCTATTCACTATGCTAGCAAGACGATGACCGAGGCTCAACTTAAATACACTACAACGGAAATGGAGTTCCTTGCCGTGGTGTATGCATTTGAGAAATTCCGACCTTACCTCGTCTTGACGAAATGCATAGTGTATACGGACCATTCGGCTATTAAGTATCTCATGGCGAAGCAAGATGCTAAGCCGAGATTACTTCGTTGGATTCTCCTCCTTCAAGAATTTGATCACAAAATCGTTGACAAAAAAGGAGCCGAGAATCTAGCGGCCGATCATCTCTCTCGTTTGGAAGATCATCACCAAAGTGTTTACGAGCCCAAGGAAATCACCGAAACATTTCCGCTCGAGACACTTGGTGTAGTAACTTCTAAGCTTGATTCTTCTACCCCATGGTTTGCGGATTTTGCAAATTACCATGCGGGTAACTTCATCATTAAGGGTATGACGACTCAACAAAAACGAAAATTCTTTCGTGACGTCAATTTCTACTTTTGGAACGACCCTTACTTGTTTCGAACTTGTGCGGATCAAATCATCCGACGTTGTGTATTTGGCACCGAAGCTTCTAACATCCTTAGAGCTTGCCATGAGGGACCCACGGGTGGTCACCACGGTGCTAATCTCACGGCTAAAAAGGTGTTTGATGCCGGCTTCTTTTGGCCTACTATTTACCGAGATGCACAAGATCTTGTGAAGTCTTGTGATTCATGCCAACGACAAGGAAAAGCCTCACAAAAAGATGAAATGCCACAAAATATCATCCAAGTGTGTGAGATCTTTGACGTTTGGGGCATAGACTTTATGGGGTCGTTCCCATCATCTCGTGGTAATAAGTACATTCTCGTTGCGGTTGACTACCTTTCTAAGTGGGTGGAGGCAAAGGCCTTGCCCACCAATGATGCTCGTGTGGTAGTCAAGTTTTTGAAGCAATTGTTTTCTCGGTTTAGAACCCCTCGTGCTATCATAAGCGATCGTGGAACCCATTTTTGTAACGACCAATTTGAAAGGGTTCTAAGGAAATATGGGGTTACACATCGGCTTTCTACGGCTTATCACCCACAAACGAGTGGGCAAGTCGAGGTTTCAAACCGAGCTTTGAAGAGGATCTTGGAGAGATCCGTTGGGAAAACCGACAATCTTGGTCAGACAAGTTGGACGATGCTTTATGGGCCTTTAGGACCGCTCATAAAACGCCCATTGGGTGCACTCCCTATAAGCTTGTGTATGGAAAGAATTGTCATTTGCCTATCGAGTTAGAACACAAGGCTTATTGGGCCCTAAAGCATTGTAATGATGATATGGAGACCGCGGGAAAACACCGGAAAATGCAATTAAATGAATTGGATGAATTGAGGGATATTGCTTATGAAAATTCATTGATTTATAAAGAGAAAACTAAAAAGTTGCATGATTCTAAAATTAAAAACCGGGTTTTTAACATTGGGGATCAAGTTTTGCTTTTTAATTCAAGATTAAAAATCTTTTCCGGTAAGTTGAAATCCCGTTGGTCCGGTCCATTCACCGTGACTCAAGTGTTTCCGTATGGGACCATCGAGCTAGCTCAAGATGATGGTCCTAACTTCAAGGTGAATGGACATAGGTTGAAGCACTACTTTGGCGGGGAAGTTCCATCCTTGAACTACCTCGACCAAGTCACCTTCCCCAATGATAATTAGTATTGAGGGGATCGAGTCGAGCTCATGACTCGGTAATAAAAAACGAGGTGCCTCGTGGGGGAGTCCCATGCTTATCCATGTACATATTATCGCTTTCTAATGTAGCTTACGTGTGGGGATTTGTGCCCTTCCAACCTTTGTTCCGTGGTTGTTTGTGCATTGTGGTTTTTAGATCATGATCTTCACGATTGGAGCCTCTCGTGTTCGTTTTATGGGAGCACTCGATCGTTTGCTTTGGAGACGTTTCTCAATATCCAAATGATATATCCTTATTTGTTCTAACCTTAGGTTTTTAGCACACTTCATAAACGGCTTTAAATTTAACGGTTACACCCTTTCCATGCTAGATTAAGCATTCGACTACGTCTCTAGTATAGGGGTGTTTGCACCCCTAGACTCGAAACATTGAGGACAATGTTTAACTTTAGTATGGGGGTGAATAGATACTTGTCTTACCAAACCTTCACGCTTTCCAAAGTTTATCTTTTTGTTTATCGTTTTGTTGCAAAATAAGGCTAAAAATGGCTGTTGACTTGTTGGCCTGATCACGCGAGGTCGTGTACACCCGTCCAGTAGTAGGAGGTGGCTTGGAGTCGGCATGTCCAGAAGTGACCTCTATCTCACCCTTACGGCAGTCCTTCATGCGATGGCCTGGCTGGCCACACTTGAAGCAAGCATCAATATCACGGCGACACGACTCTAGGAGCCTGCGGTTGCACGTAGTGCAAAGAGGGCGAGTATACCCTCCAACAAGTGCCCTTGCTGGATGGGAGCCTGTTCAGAAAAGTATACGTGAGACATGATTTATGGGTACAGACAAGACAATGAAGAAAATCGTAAGATATAATACCAGCTATAGCTGCACGGTTGGGCTGTGAACCTCTGCGGTCCTGCTCCTTTCTGTTAACATGATTCCTGGTAGAAGATGCTGAAGTGTCATAATTATGAATCATAAAGCATATAACATGGAAAATGAGTAGGTTTAGGGACCTGCTGCTGTCGGAGTTTCTAGCGTTGTTACGGTAATTATCATTACTGCCACGCCTATCCGAAGCAGAACGATCTTGGGTCTGACCGTTACCCTTGTGCTGACTAGGCTGCTGCTGAGTGGCCGGTTGAGACCGGTCCCTAGTCTTCTGCATGAAAAGATGCAATTTAAAGAGAATGATAAATATTTAGATAGTACTGAAGGAAATGAAATGATCACCGTTGAATGATGAGATATACCTCTTGTCGGGTCTCTCTGCCTCTCCAAACTCATCCCTCTCCTGCAGCATCTCCAACTTGCGTGCTACATCAGCTACTTATGCCACTGTGTTAAAGGTAGCACACACCAAGTTATTGGCGACCGATGTACGAAGAGCCCAACGAAAGTGGTACGCTTGCTCCTCTACAGTCCCTACTACGACACCAAGGATACCAGCCAAAGGAAGAAACCTCTGCATGAACTCATTACTGTTCTCCCCTGCTCTCTGCCTAATCCCGTGATACTTTCTCTTAAGCTTATCATGCTCAGCCTTTGGGAAGAACTGTCCCATAACCAACTCCCTGAACTGTGCCCAAGTCAAGCCAGCCACCCAATTGTCGCCTCCCTCAGATTGTTTCATTGACTTCCACCATCCAAGCACGTCTCCTTCAAACTTGTAACATGCCAACCTTGCCTTAAAGACAGGGTCACATCCCATCTCATCAAAGATCTTCTCGATATGAGCTAGCCAACTCTCAGCCTCATTGGGGTTGTCATCTTCTCGAAGGATCGCGGACGCTGCTTGTTGAATCTCTCCAACCATGTGATCAGTGTAGCTAGAGGAGAAGGAGGAGGATTTTGATGCTGGTATTGGTGCTAATTGTTGGCAGCTTACACCTCGGCCCTGATTTCATTCCCCATTTAAGGAAGCATGGCCTGCATCCCAGCTTGAACTACTGCATTGAGTTGCTCTTGTTCATGTGTGAGAACCATCTGACAGTATAAAAAAAATGCATGATTAAACTGATTAAAACCTAATATATATATATGCATGAAAAAATGTATGCATATAAACATGAAAAAAAAAATATGCATGAAAACAGTGTATGAATGCATGATGATGAAATGACATGGGTTTGGGTGAACGCCTTTGGGTCGGTTCACCTAAACAAAATGACATGACGAGGATGAACGCCTATGGGTCGGTTCATCAAAACAAAATAATTCGATTAAAATCACATGCGACTAAATATGGCCAGTCCTGTACCAACCATTACTTAGTCAAAATTCCTGCAACAATGATACACGAGTAAATGCATGAAAACAACTGTTTGTTCTAGGAAGACCATGGTGATTACCCACCAATTATAGGTCATGTTTTAAGAGCCTATAGGCCGAAGCCTTGGCTCTAATACCATAATTGTAACACCCTATTTTGGTAAATGAAATGTCACGCGTAATTATGGCGTGTCATCAAAGCATGCAAGGTAAATGTCTAAAAACATTAAATGACCATGAATGGAAATACCGGAAACAAACATCGGTAATCCAAGTATAAGATCATCACACATGAATATAAATACTGAAATGGAAAAGGACTAAAAAATGTCCAAAGAAATAATGTAGCAAAATGTATGGAAAATGCATAAAGTAGAGAAGGCTAGATAACTTCCAATCCGTATGCACATACTCTTATAGTCTATGAGCGCCCTTGAGTACCTGCTGTTTGGGAACATGAAAGGAAAACGGCTGAGCATAACACCCAGTGAACGGATATAAAAGTATAGCATGAAATGACATAAGCATAAAAGACTAAAAGCATCGGAAATATATAAGTCCTAGATAACTTGGAAACATGTTCATAAAACTGGTTTTATAGTTTGAAAAGACTTGTGTTTTTATATGAAATCTATAATAATTACCCAATAGACCATATAGGTCATGAGGTTCCACCGTGCATGAATACTTGGAGGGGAGACCTCGTCATGCATAGAAGGGTTGCCTCAAATTAAATAGTCTGGGTAGGAGGGATCAACTCCTTGTGAAGGATGCAAGGCACACATCGCATTCACCATGAAAATCCTCTATAACATGTAACTAGGATGCACCCATACGCCCCACATAATAATAAATATATGCCAAAACTGAAAAGGGACGCCACGAGAAATCACTCCGCCGTGGAGAAGTAATAACACTGGTGCCTCTAGTGTTATGGTTATGGTACCTCCATAACTAGGTGACACAGGTCATGCATGTATATGTCTTAGGCATTTAACTAACATAAGTAATTAAACATATAAAACAATACTGGGAAAACAGTTGGCTGCAAACGGGGAATCCTAATAAGGAAAGAATGTCCACACTGAAGGACCAGAAAATCCGTACCTTGTGTCCAGTGAACGAGGAAAGACGAAAGGATGAAATTCCTACTCCGACCTCACTAATGATACATAAATAGGGGACATGTATAAGTATTCTGATTACTGTGTAAGTAATTGATTATGTACTTAGCTTGTTTTATATGTTCTTGTCTTGTTTACTGTTTTAAGTGTAATATTGTATTAATCATGTATTTCATGTATTCTGATTAAGTATTATCTGGTATTCTTGTATCATTATACTTGTTGTGTACTTATAAGTAACGTTCTAAAAATATCAGGTTTCCTAAAAGAGAAAGTTCTCAAAAATAGATAGTTTCCAAAAATAGATTATTTTCTAAAAACAGATCAGTTTCTAAACATAGAAAGTTTCCAAAAATAGCAAGTTTCTTGAAATAGAAAGTTTCCATATTTAGAAATAAGCTGGATTAATAAGCTAATAATATAAGCTTAGTTTTACTGGTTAAATATCATAAGTCATGAAGTAATAGTATAGTTTATTAATTAAATATCATGATAATTACATAAATTACAGGTTATACGATTTAATAAATATAGACATGATTTAATTAAATTAAGACATATAAAATACTTAGGTCAAACATGTATTAATAATTTATTAATTATAACCTAAGTCATGCTTTATTAAATGATTATAGTCTATGTTTTAATAATTAATTAATACTTTAGTCTAAATTAAATGGTAAGAATACTTAGGTTAAAAACATGTATTATTTACTAAAATAATTATAACCTAAGTCCATGATTAAATTAAACTAATTACTTGTACATGTTTTAATTAATTTAATTTTTCTTGAAAAATAATGTAACTTGTAAAATTATATAACTTGTAAAAATTTAACCCCGTGACCGAACCCGTGTTTCAACCTGGACCAAACCATGAACCGGACCGGACCCCTTGAACAGGACCGAGCCAAAAACTCCAACAGTGGCTACCCGGCCTAGTCGGTGCCATTGTCTGAGCAAAGTACCCACCGGCTGATGCTGGTGGTTCCCCCTGCCCTGATGTCGTTCCCACTATTAGACCCAAGCAGCCACCGGCTTGAGCCGGTGGTGCTGTTGTGCTGCACCGAGACCTAAACAGACCACAAGTCCACCCTGACGTAAGTCGGGGTTCCTTGTTTCCCCGCTGTCGAACCAACACCACCACGCCGAGACCCCTTGGTCTCGACTGTTGATGCCAAACGAGCCAAGCTGAGAGCCTAGGGCTCTCGGTTCGTGTGTTTCGGCCGAACAAAACCCCCAACAAACCCCTTTTTATGTTTTCTTGATTAACTAACATGTAATCTTATTTGTTTTTTTAATATTTATTTAACATATGTTCATGATTCCAAATAAAAATAAAAAGAAAAGGTTTATGAGGTTACCGAATGCGTGGATGAACTTGGTTAATAAACACGAACACGATCTATATAAATTCAATGCTCAATATCAAACAAACACCCCTTTGGTGTGGGGTATAGTCGGCGGCAACAAGGAGGCAAGGAAGAGAGCTAGGGTTTTTTTCTTTTTTTATAAAATAATGAATTATGTTTCCTGTGTTTTTACTTTAGTCAAAATCAAGTTAGACTGGGCCCTTCCTTGATCCCTTGTCCGCGGCTAGCATGAGTCCACAAGGCCTTGTCGGGCCTTGTTCATGTTTAATAATTTACATGTTCGTTTACTAATGTATTCGTGTTAGTTCGTGGTTAATTATTCGTGTTATAAGTAATACTTGTACGTAGTTAATATTTGTCGTGTAATAATAAATATATACGTAGTTCACATGTTCGTGTTTTAATGCCCGTGATCATATGAATGTGATTATAATTATTATGATTAATAAATATCGTGTATTAATATGTACTTAATAATTATCGTGCACTAACACGTACGTAGTTTCTGAATTTAATATTCGTGACACGTGTTTATGACATAAAAGGAAAGTTTTAATTGGTTTGCATGTTCACGTAGTGTACTGTTCATGGCATTTAGATGCGGGTTTTACAATTTTCAACATCGCATAAGGTGAAAAAGTACGAACCGTCATTGTGGGGCACATGATGGGACATGTCTTTCTTATGTGGACTAATCGAGGCTATGCTTGCACGGCCAGGCGCCACGGGATATTCTAGGATCATGGCTAGTCCGACCTGAGTAAGATCTGCTACGACAATATCGTCCGACCGTCGAAGATGAGCGGACCCGGCTGTAGGAATACTACATACGACCCGACTCTCCTTCTTCCCTCTTGCCTGTACCTTGTTGGCATTTATGGCCTCAACCAAGGTTTTCTCTCCCTTTATGGCCCATGGGTCATTAAGAGGAGGGTGGTATGCATACACAAGGATCTTTAACTGTTGGTGATTTGGTTGCATATCCACCCACCAGTCGGGGGCATTTTGTAAGCCAAAGTTTATGTTATGATGCATCCGGTCCATAAGCTCATCAATCAGAGCGTCCTTAAGGGCTTCTAGCTCACCTATAAAAGGATACGGTGTATTGTTGGAAATTCACTTTATGTGACGACATTTAAGAATTCCCATTAGTTATCATAGTCACACACGCATAGACTAGATTAGGAAACTATGTATAGTTTAGGTGGTCTGTGACTATATATACCCCTCCAAGGCTTCCAAGGAGGGATTGTTGTGTGTTTTTCCATTTTCACTTTAATAGATTTTCTCTTTCTTTACACACACAACCTCTCTATCTTCATCCATGGCTGTCATATTCTTCCACCACCCACCTAGACCACCGGATCCATAAATGGCAAACCTACAAATGGTATCAAGAGCCATGGGATGATTGTTTTGTTTATGTGTTTGTGTTCTTGATTCAAACGCCTATTTTGATCCAAAAACATTCAGACCAATTTTTTTTTTTGTGTTTTTATGGTTTAATCTCTATACAAATCATCTAAATACTAGTAGTAGTGATTTGGTATTGTTACTTTGGTTAAAAACACAAAATTTTTGGGTGTTTGATTCATTTTTAAGCTAAAAATCTCGAATTTGTTGTGTACTATCCGAGAACAGTGGAAATCTTCTCCATCGCAAAAGGGTTTTATATTCTGATCTGAGTATTGCGATCTAAAGTTGCGATCTATGTATTGCGATCTAAAGTTGCGATTTGAGAATTACGATCTAAAGTTGCGATCTGAGTATTGCGATCTAAAGTTGCGATCTGAGTATTGCGATCTAAAGTTGCGATCTAAGTATTGCGATCTAAAGTTGCGATCTGAGTATTGCGATCTAAAGTTGCGATCTGATTATTGTGATCTAAAGTTGCGATCTGAGTATTGCGATCTAAAGTTGCGATCTAAGTTGCGATCTAAGTTGCGATCTGACATTGCGATCTGTAATGCGATCTGACATTACGATCCATATTGCGATCTGAACATTGCGATCTGAATATTGCGATCAAACATTCTGATGGGTGATATTGCGATGGGTATTGCGATGAGTATTCCGATGGACTAAATTTTGGCATTGTGATACAATGACAAATATTCCAAGATTTTTCAAAAACGTGTTTTTGTGTAATTCTGTCTTGGAATTTTTTGTTTATCGAGAACAAGTATTAGGGGATTTCCACATTATTTCTCGATTTACACACAACAACAAACACATTTACTTTCTCTCATTGTTTGATAAACGTTTGTAAATCATAACTTATCGAAATGGAGTACACATCTCTTACAGATAAGTCCATCCTCTCGGGTACGGATAATCGTCCACCAATGCTGGAGAAGACTATGTACGAGGATTGGACTTCCCGAATGAAACTTTATATGGTGAACAAAGAGAATGGACATCTCATTTGGGCATCGGTGCTCAATGGACCATTAGATTATGGTACAGTGATGGAAGGTGCAGATACTCGTCCTTGCACAACGGGTGAATTGACCGGAGATAGGAAGATTCAAGACAAATGTGATAAGTATGCAACAAACATCATTCTCCAAGCCCTTCTTCCAGATGTCTACAAACTCGTCAGCAAACATAAAGTTGCCAAAGAGTTATGGGATAGACTTCGTGTTCTAATGCAAGGCACCTCGTTAACTAAACAAGAACGAGAGTGTAAGCTTTATGATACATTTGATAAGTTTGCCTATGTTCCTGGGGAGACTCTTAATGATTACTATTTAAGATTTACTCTATTGTTGAATGAGCTCAATATCTATGGCATGACAATTCCTACGTTTCAATTAACACCAAGTATTTGAACACCCTTCCATCCGAATGGCGTAAGTACGTGCGGCTGTTAAATTGGCTAAGGACTTGCATAACACCGATGTGGATCAACTTCAAGCTTTTCTTCAACAACACGAATGCCATGTGATCGAGGCTCGGTTGTCTACACCTCAAGTTCATGATCCACTTTCCATGTATTCTTCTCAACAAAATATGGCTTATACTTATCAACAACCATCATACTTGCAGCAGCTACCACCACACACCTATCAGCAACGACAACAACCATCTTATCAACCACTAATGATGCCACAACAAGCATTCGAACAAAGTATTCATCAACAGTCTTTTCCACAGCAACCGGCACATCAGGCATCACCCTCACAAGCTATCACTTCTCCAATGGGCTATACTCCTCAGCAAGGATATTTTTCAATTTAAGCACCACCAGCACAAGCCTTTTATTCCAATGAACTCCCACCAATTCAAGCACCGGTCTTCAGTCCAAATGATACGCCATCTGATGTCCTAAACCATCTCACTGCCTACTTGTCAAAACTTGTTGCAACTAGAGGATTTCCACCAACGAACAATCAGCTCCGCACTTCTTCAAATCTGTTGGGAATAAAATGTAGCCAGTCCACTTTAGCGCTGACAAGAGGAAAACAAGCGTTGATAGGAAGAAAACAAACGCTGACAGATCAAGCGTTGACAAGAAGAAGTCAAGCGTTGATAGGTTGAAGACAAGCACTGATAGGAAGATGTAGTCTACATGTATTATGTTTCTAGTTTGTTTCTAGTAAAGATAAGTTCAATATTGTATTTTCTATAATTATCTTTACCTAGAATAGTTGATACGTAGACTCTTGTACAAGGCTTCTTATGTCTATAAAAGAAGACCTTTAGGTTATGTTTCATATAAGTTTTCATAAGTTAAACACTTCCATTGTAAGCAAGTTCGTTATAATCAATCAAGTGAAAGTTTGTTTTACATATTTGTGTGTTCTTGTTTAATTGTTAATTCCACATAACACTTAGATTACTTTATACATAAACAAAGTTTCTCTACGTGTATAACTTGATCTAATCTCGTATACGCAAGCTTAATTGATCTAAGTTTGGGATCAAAAAGTTGTATCAGAGCCTCGTGGCTCGTGATGCTAGGACCAACAAGGTGTTCGTGTTTTGAGAAGAAAAGAAAAATCCGTATAGATTTTTCTGGGCGTTTTTGTGTGCGCAGCAACACTCAGAAGGCCATAACTTTTTATTGAACCGTTGGATCGCCACGAAATTTTGTGTGTGTGTTATACACACATATATCTAGATATCCACTGGAAGGATTGTCGAGATCTATCCACAAGAAAAAGTTATTAAGCGTCAAAGTCAGCAGGGGTCATATGCTGTTTTCTGTGAACAGTAATAGTAAAAACGCGATTTCTACTTCGTTAACCGTTGGATCGTCGTGAAATTTGATCTGTAGGTTCTTGACACTTGTGTCTAGGATCTCACCAAAGAGATCTTCGATCTAAGCTCTCATGAAGAAGTTATTCGATGTCGAAGTTCACTGCAGTTTATGGTTTTCACATAAAATCATGATTTAGGGTTTATAAAACCCTAGATCTATTACCCCCTGACATGTGTTATTTAGACGCTGATGGATGTTGGTGTGACGCTGATAGATGTTGGTGTGACGCTGACAAGGTGTGAGAACCCTTACTTTCCCAGCATTATTTTATTCTTTTTATTCGTGCTTTTTGAAATTTCCAACGTATTACGTTTTCTTGAATACTTTATATGTAAATCCTGAGATTTTTAAATAAGTATTATTTTGTTCATTGACAATGCTTCATATGGAATTATAAAATTTTTTTATTTTATTTTTCCATATGTTATTTAAATCAAAGTTTTTGATTTAAAAACACCCGCGTGTGTTTTACAACGAGTTTATTCAAAATCAATGTACAACGAGAATTCATAGTGATCGCGATACCGACGGATAGGGGTGCAAACGAGCCGATCTTTTATCGAGCTATTCGAGCTCGAGCTCAAGCTCGACTCGATCGAGCCGAGATTTTATCGAGCTCAAGCCCGAGCTCAAGCCCAATAATAGGGCTCGCTACATATAATGAGCCGAGCTCGAGCTTTTGATAGCACGGCTCGAGCTCTTATCGAGCTTTTCGAGCCTTAATAAAAAAATATTTTTATATAAGTAAATCAACGTTGATTTGAATATTAACCTTATTATAAAGGATAACTCTATAAATATTGAATAATTTATTGATAGTTGTTATCATAGTTTAATAAAAATATAGAATTTGTGGTGGTGTGTTAATATTAATGATGTATTTCTTTCATATATAAAATTTCGAGCTTTTCTAGCTAAGCTCGAGCTTTGCTCGAGTCCTTATCGAGCCGAGCTCAAGCCTTAACGGTTAAAGCTCGACGAGCTATCGAGCCGAGCTCGAGCCCACCTTTTATGTTTCGAGCCCGAGCCCGAGCCCTGTTAAGCTCGGGCTCAGCTCGGCTCGTTTGCACCCCTACCGACGGATGCCCAAAAGTTTACGTTTATTTATCGATTGTTTCGATAATTAATACTTTCGACGATTTCGTTTTAATTACGTATTAAGTCGTGTCGAGAAATCGTATAATCATTTTTATGATGCATTGTAACTTTTGAAAAGTATTTTTACGAAACCCGAGCCCCGTAAATATTTTCAAGATTTACCAATAACCATTTTCTACCCTTAAAAACTATTAATTGTTTTTAAGTCCACAAGTTTCAAAGTTGGTAATATTAGCCCCTCCACTTAACTAGCCATATACAAGGCTTTTTACTTCCACTTTTACACACCCACACATACAACTAGCAAAAAAAAAATATACCTCCTCCCTCCTCCCTCATTTTGTCGTCACCCACACCACCACAAACACCCTATTTTCATCAAATTCTAACTTGATCAATTCAAAACAATTTAAAGACCACATCATAGATTTTTATGGTGGTTCTTTTGATACTAAAATCACCCACATGCATCAAAATTTCAAGAACTTTTGATTTCATGATTGTATGATGATTTAATCATCTTGCATGTAAGGTTTTTGGTAAGATTATCATGTTTTGATCCTTAAAAGTCTTGTTTTTAAACTTTGATATTGTTAGATTTTACATGCAAGTGTTTTTAGGAGTGTTTGGATGATGGTTATGATAGTATGATGATCCTAGGGGTATGGGAATGAGTGGTTTTGCTTGAAAAATAGATTTGTCATGTTTTCTAAAAGTACAATTTAGGACATCAGGTCTTTAACTCAAATTTCGTGGGTTTAAGGTATGAGAAGTACTAATATTATTTGAAATTGTTGTAGAGCTTTCCGAGACGGTCGTTTTGGTATAAGATAGAGCTTATAACTCATTACGAGTCAAAAGTTATGCTAGTTTTAGTTTTCGTGTAGCGGGAGACGCAAGTCGGCACAATCCGAAATTGTGGCTGATTTTGGGTCGACTCTCGGGGACTTTAGGCTTGGCTAGATAAATGTATCTACTGGTTTTCAAAGTTTACAAACTGAGTTTGATGAGTCTAGTAGTGGTTTCAAAAATCGGATTGTCGAGTTTGTACTTTTAAAGCGGTCTAAACGGTTTTACAAAACAAGTGAACAAATCTGTCCCAAATTTGGAGTCGAGTAAAGTGTCGAGGTGATGGATTTTAAAGTGTGAACTTTGGCTCAAATTTTGGTGAGGTCTTATACAGGTTATAAGTGACCTTGACACCAATTTTCATGTAAAACGGACATGTCTAGATAGGGTAGATCGGTGTGTACATTCGGGTGTACTTGCTGATTTTTATTTTGGACACTTAGTTCAATGCTTGTGTTGCGTGAGTTTGAGTGTTCACCATCGGACATGGTGACTTACTCAAGTGCTTAGTCATTATATAAATGACTTAGCTACTGGTCCAAATAAGGGTAAAGGATAGTTTGACTTGCTTTGACTTGGCGACGTATAACGGGTCATTTTCAAGTGTTCAAGTGTTTTAACGATTAACGTTGGATAAAAGAATTCATTTGGTTCGTGTCAATAGTTTTGAAACATGAATACTTTGAAAACATTTGAGACTTATTATATTTGGTACATATCGATACTTGAATTCGAGTCTTAACGCGCGCCTTATTTTGATAGGTTACGGTTTTCGTGTTTCCCGGGCATCCATATCGTCGGTGATCGTCTCACTACATTGTTTCTACTCAGTTGCTGAGTACCGTGATTTACTTACCTCGTGGCTAAGGTGAGTTCATAGCCCCTTTTTACTTGTACATGGTTTCTAAACACGGGGTGAGATTTTACATGGTGGAACACAACCATTAAAAACTGTATGCTATCCAGAACTGTATGCTGTCCAGAACATGTATAATTTTCAGGTTTTCGATATTATTATTTCTTTTAGTCTAGCCTTAAGTTTCCTCTCCCAATCATGAACCGTTAATTTTCCGGTGTGCATTGCGCGAAGCGCGAATGTTGTGGGTGGATCCATCGGGATTGACTATCCCCGTCCCGATTACCTTGACGCATTAATATTCGTTTTTACTTGAGTATTTAGGCTGAATACTCAATAGAGGAACTTACACTGAGTTAAGCTTCGGTTCATGAACTAAACAGCAATAATAATGATTTCGGACTATGGTTGACGTATATAACCATACTCCATACTAATTGTTTTACAAATGAATGTTTGTGTTCCACATTCTTATTACTAAACCTATGAATATCACTCAACTTTGTGTTGACAATTTTACATGTTTAATCTCAGGTATTATTACTTAGCTTTGCTTGGATGGGAGCCCGCAGGAGATTATCGCAGGTTGGAGATTTCTGTGATGCTTTTGAAAGATTTGTTTTATATAAACTATCAGAAGTTTATTCAATCTTTTGGGAAACTTATTGTTATAAATCGAGACGAAATAATATAATTTTCCGCATTTTAAAACTCTGGGACCTATGTTTAAAAACTCTGACCTTTTATGATGTAATGTACAAGTATTTATTTCGACAGCTTTGTATGATCTGTAATTCATTGTTTCTTGTACTATGACGTGTTACCCCCTCGTTGCCTAGTTGTTCCATGTCAGATTTTGGGGGTCTCACAGAGTGGTATTAGAGCGGTGGTTATAGGGAACTGAGTCGTTTTCAAAAACTTAGTCTATAACCGAAAGTTCAAAGATTTTATTGTTTTAAGTGTCAATCACAGAATCTGCCATTGTTGTTCGATATCTGCGCGGGTAACTCTCTAATCCTCATTATTTGCTTTTAATTATCGTTTTAATATTTCATATCTTGATTTCATTTTGAAATATTATTTCACTTTAATGACGATAATTACTATGTCTTTTCAAAGCCTTGGTGCTTCATGAAATATCATTGGTTATTACTTGATTACATATGCTCTTACTGCATATCTTGAATTCTTGTTCTTGTGAACTGATCTGGTTACGATGATTTTATATCGTTATGACGTTACATACTTGTATTCAGAGCGCGTGTACTGCCGACTTTTCATACTCATTTTTCTGAGTACTATTGCTATTTCATTTATGCGTGATACGACTGACTTCATATGCTCGTTCGTTTTGAATCATCTGTTTTTCTCGACTCGCTGTTACATGTTGTGCATACTCTCGTGATACCATTGTTCATAATTGAAGAAGTGTTGTTTTCGGCGAAACTCCTGATTTTCATTCTTACTACCGTGCATGTTGCTTTCATTGTTTATTCCTTTGAAATATCTATTTAGATACGCAGATTTTCTTTCCGACCATTCGTAATTGAATGTCTAGTCTATAGACCATTGTGTAGCTCAATGTGTCTCCGGGAAAGACTGAAGGACACCGTGTGTGTCACACATCTCGAAGTATTCGTTGAATCAGTGCTGACTAATATCGTGGATTTTCGTAATCTTGATCGACCTTTACGCCATCGTTTTACACGACCCTTGTACATGGATTGCATCTTATTTCATTGACCATTCTACGTTTCGATTTCGACTTACAACATCCGTTGTACCTTTAACACATGATCTTCATTTATTATGTGACAATTGTTTAGAGTACAATCCTACTTGTATCCTCCCTTTTTCATTGAACCTCCTCGCCTCAGGAGTGTGACTTGTTAATATTTTGTTTCTTTCTCGGTATGTCTTGTGATTTTGGAAAATCACAACGCCAGAAGACTTTCCTGCATTGCATCTTGCAGCCGAAGACACGGATGATATGCGTCATTTTTTATCTCTCAGATTACCGTTGGCATTCTTGAACCATTTCCACACTGTGTTTCATTACTTGACTAATTATACAGTTTATCTTCTTTCGTCTTTATGGAATCACCAAGTCTTGTGTGTACATTAATTCTGAGTTATTATGAAATTTGGATATAATTTCAAACTGTGTCGAAAAATATACTTTGTACAGAAACTTTACAGGGAGTTTAACAGTGTCGAGAAAATATTTTATAACCTTAGACATAAAAATATATATTTCTACTTGTTGAGACGTCCGTTTAGGACATAAAATTTGACCAGTAACTTTAAAAATCGAGCAAGTTACGCTCATTTGAGATTGTAAAATCTAAGAAGTTATTTTCTGAATAATGCTAAAATATCATTTTATTGACAGATTTAATGCAAGGGCATTTTCGTCCATTTTTATTCCGTTTCAAGTCTCAGGTAAAACTAGAAAGTTGTTCAAAACATTGTTTTACATCGAAATGCATCAGACTTTGAGTCTTAAAATATCGTTTAGTGAGTTAATTGGTCTAGTCAAACCCAAAATTCAAAACCGATAGACTTTAAAAACTATGATTTCAAGCGTTTTTGAGTTCGTTGAGCTCGTAAAACTTTAACTAATGATATTTTACAACTAAAAACATTGATTACGTTTGAACAAGTATAAAATAGTAACTTTGAGTTCGGTCATACATGTACCTAGATCTTGAACTTTTGAAATTTGGTAACTTCCTAATATAGAAACTTTTCGGTGTGATTGTACTATTTGTTAATTGATACCCTACTTTCTTAAAGGTATATTATTGTCAAATTAATCACGATGTGCACATACGGATTCCTTTATCCTTTCTTTTATTTATAACTTATTTGTCATTCCATTGTCTTTCTTTGCTTCTAACGTACCACTGAGTTGGACCGAGAATTGAAGATCTTGTTTTCATATCGTTCGTTATCAATTCGACACGTGTCTCCTGACGATTCCTGTTAAACCTCTTGAAACCTTAGCACCTTGTAACCATTTCATTGATTGCCTTGAACTACCCTTTATTACTCTCATGTAACCCACTCGCTATTTTATAAGTTACCATATAAGCTCAAACTGGTATTGTTTGCGAAACATGTTACAAAATGTTCCACTTGGATTTTACAAATTTCTTGAAGGTTATCTTATAAAATTTATTTATATTAATATTCTACTTTGGTCTTATGAAGAACCCTTGTAACAAAATAAATTGTTGAATTATATATCTAGCCAGTAACTTAGTGGCGAAAAGTTTCATATGTTATTTTGATTCCTGTTTTTACAAATGCTATTATATACATATTTTAAATCATATGATATGTAATACTGGTTTGACGAAATTGAGCATCGCATTGCTAGTCCTAAATTATGCATGGCCTGGTCACCTATGCTTAATTTATAAGGAGCCATGCAAGGGAGAATAGTAGTCACCTTAAATATTTAACCAAGAATCAACTTTTTACTATGTTCCTTAAAAGGTTAGATAAAATAAAAGTTTGAAAACTTTTACATCTTATGCGAGTAACAACAATTCGTAACTTACACATATGAACCCTTATCTTTTCTTGAACAAAGTACATGCCCCAAACACATATTTCCATACTTGACGATCATTGCCTTACTTGTTACCTCATCATCCTCATGATACGATTTACGTTACCATTTGCCTAAATTCTTACCATTGATACCAGACTTGAAAGTTTCAACGTTGTTATGCCTCTTCATCGATCGATCTTCTTTATCTATCTTGGTAGACCTATGAAACGTCTCTGGACGCGATTAGTGATTTATGACTGGACGTGAACGATGATTACGTGTATTTGCCATGATGTGTGTTAGATACTATCCTCTTGAAATTCATTCGTGTGAATCATGTGTTGATTTCTCCTTTCATTGCTAATGATGTTCATTTTGCTGGAATTACTCTCACGTGACTTCTTAAGAATTTTCATTGATTCGAAAATTCGTTGTGTGACTTTTCTCTTTTCGATCGTATGTCGACCACCGAGAACTTAATAAGCCGTTATTGGTGACGCCAATCGCACTCGTGAATTAATCTTGCTGAATCCTTTGTTTCTTATTATTTTTATCATAGATGCATCTATTCGACCACGTTTGTTAAGAATTTATACGACTTTCGTCTTATTCCTTTGTGTATTGCTCGCATACAGATTGTTGACCTTTATATGATTCACATTCGTTGCTGTCTTGTCACCTTTTGAAAACCAGCAAATGTTACGTGTTTATCGTTTGATATCTTAATCGCCTTCTTGAATTTCTAAAAATTATTATTAATTTTTAAGAACATTTTATACATTTTATCAAATGTTTAAATTACCAAAATAACTGTTTCAAGTTAAGTATCGGATCTATATATCCTCTTTGGTAAATTTACCTAATGTTTCAAAGGATATTGATAGGTGTGAAAACACCCATCCTTTTACCACTTATAACTGGCTAAAACGAGACCAAAACGCGTGTTTAATATCATTTGTTTGGAATTATGCATGGTTTTTTTGTTTATTGTGTTTTCAGAGCCAACCGGATGGATATTGGAGAAAACATGGGATTGTACGGGATTTATCGAAGAAAAAGACTCAAGACGAAGTCTATTGTCCAAGAGATGCAAAAGATTTGAAGTCAATGGGCCTATTTGAAGATTTATCGAAGAAAAGGACCAAAGATGGAAGATTTACATATGTCGAAGGAACTCAAGTCTATTAAACGAAGAAATTAAAAGACGAGTTGAATTTAATCGTCGACAAATCCCGAATCAGAATCGAAAACGTCAACTTTTCTGAAAAGACGAGAAGACAAGAAGAGAGGAAGAAAGCCCACTTCACCAACCAACCACTAGCCTATATAAGGACAAACCCCTCACACATTTGGGGCGAGTTTTTTCCCAGTTTCTTTTTTTCTTTGTTTCGTAGGAAAGAAGCCAACACCACTAAGGTGTTGGTGATTTTTATTCTTGTTTTCACAAATCTTGTAGTTTAATCTTTTCCTTTGATTGTTTAAACCTTAATCATCAATATAATCTTTCCATTAATCTTGTTCATCTTCATCTTTTTGATCTAAAGCTTAAAGTTCTTATTTTGTTGATTTGATCTTCAAAAGTTATTGGGTTTTGTGTTTTTATTGTTGGGATTTGATGTTTATGGTTAGTAGATGATTGGTGATTAGTTTTGTTTAAGTTTTGGTTAAAATCTTGGTTGATTTTTGGTAAAATCGTCTTTTCCTGTTTATTTTGTCTGCTACTGTTCTTCGTCCCCAGATTCCACATCAGAGTTCTTCATCCGGAATATTGGATATTCCGGATCAGTTACTTATTCCGAGTAAAGCTTAGTTCATTTTTATTCCGAACCGGATCAGTTACTTATTCCGAGTAAAGCTTAGTTCATTTATATTGGATATTCCGGATCAGTTACATCAGAGTTCTCCATCCGGAATATTTTATATTCCGGATCAAGCCTTTCATCCGGAATAATCATTTATTCCGGATCAACCAACATTCCGAATGACCCTTACATTCCGCATGAACCTTTATTCCGAATAAGCATTTTATTCCGCATGAACCTTTATTCCGAATAAGCATTTTATTCCGCATGAACTTTTATTCCGAATAAGCATTTTATTCCGCATCAACATATTATTCCGCATGAGCATCTTATTCCGAATGAGTCAGTTATTCCGCATGAGTAGTTTATTCCGCATGAAGGATTTTTGTCTGATTTATTCCGGATCAAGCACACATTCCGAATCAAGCTCTTTTTCAGCAAGGTTATTCTACTGTTTAATTGTTTAATTGTTTAATTTTAATTCAAGTTTTATTTCATTAACTGTTTTTTGTTTAAATCTTTATTTACTTCACACATTTACCTTTTTAATAGAATAGAAAACCAAACCCCTATTTGTCACCAAGAACAACTATTCCACTTTGAGCTGTAATCAATTCGAGAAGATTCCGAGAATTAATCTTGAACCCTATTGAAAAATCTTGTTTCAAATGGCGCCGTTGCCGGCTCTTCTCGTAAAGATTAACAGTTTTTTGTGAGAACTAGGATTTTGGGATCCGTTCCCCGTGAACGTTACTTTTTCATAAAAATTTTCATAAACCCTAAAAAATATAAAATTTTCAAAAATAAAAAAAAATAGAAAAACCATAAAAACCAAAAATTTTTCTTGTTTTCTTTGTTAGTTCTTTTGCAGGTGTATGCGCACTCGATCAACGTCTTATCAAGAGCCCGAGCCTCTCGATAACTTAGACATGGCCGGTGTACAAAACAACAATAATAACCCACCTCAAAACAATAATAATCCACCCCAAAACAACATGAACAATAACAACAACAATGAACCTCTACCGGACAATCGCCCTATGATTGAACTTTTGCAAGCACATGTAGAGGGCAACAATGATCCAATTGTCATACCCGCGATTACAGCCAACAACTTTGAGCTCAAATCCGGCTTTATCCAAATGGTCTCTTCTCAACCATTCTTGGGGCGTACCATTGATGATCCTCATGACCACATCAAAAGATTCCTGCAACTCACGAATACGGTCAAATTCAATGGTGTTCCACAAGAGGTAATCTGTTTACAACTTTTTCCCTTTTCTTTAGAGGGACAAGCCCGACATTCGCTTGCAAAGGAACCGCCACAAAGTATTCTGACGTGGACGGATTTGGAGACCAAGTTTATAAACTACTTTTTCCCACCCTCTCGTACTACCGCTTTGCGGAATGAAATCATTAATTTTGAAAAAAAAGTACGATGAGACTTTTAGTGAATCTTGGGACCGTTTTAAAGAACTTTTAAGAAAGTGCCCACAACATGGTTTTACCAAAGTGCACCAAATTAACACTTTTTACAATGATTTAAGCATGAATGACCAAGATTCACTAAATAGTGCCTCGGGGGGTAATATTTTAGTTAAGACTTCTAATGCCGCTTGGGATATTATTGAGAATAAGTCTCGTGTGCAAACAAAGAATGTTCGGACCAATGCTTCTAGTGCTAGTACTAGTGACAACGACAAGAGAATTGACAAACTTACTTCGCTTATTGAATCACTTGCTGTCCACACCGCTAGCAATACCAACAGCATCAACGCTAAAAACGCTCAAGACGCTCAAGTCAATGCTGTTAGCCAACCATGGGAAATATGCGGGGGTCCTCACTCTTACTCCACTTGTACCGCCACCCAAGACTATCCTTCTGAGAATGTTAATGCAGCATACGGTACCTATCCTCCGGCCGCTTATCAAGCTCGTCCTCAAGGAGACCGCAACTTGCTTAGCTACCGCTCAAACAACTTTCTTTCCCCGCCCGGTTTTCCTCCTAACAACCCAAACCAACAACAAAACCTCAATCGCCCTCCTCAACAACAACCTCGTGCACCATACCAACCACCTCAAAGACAACCATATCCACCTCAAAGAAACAACCAAGTTTACCAACAACCTGCTTATCAACCACCCGCCTACCATGCTCCTCCTCCCAACCAACCCACCGCATTACACCAAGATGTTGAAACCTACATGAGGACTAATGATGTGATCGTGGAAAATCTCCAGCGGGAAGTGCTCAACTTGAAAGCAGACATGGTGAAACAAGGGAACGATCTTCGAGCTGATATGCGAAACACTTTGGCAAGTCAAATGAATGACTTAAGGAACATGATGGCTGGTTTCTTCCAATGTAATCAATCCTCTTCTTCGGGTACTCTTCCGAGTAACACCGTTGCGAATCCAAGAGGGGAGATGAAAGCAATCACCACTCGCAGTGGCAAAGGTACCAAGGAACCCGAGCTTCCTATACCTCCACCGGTGATTGTGACTAAGGAAAATGAGTCACCTGCTCCTATTCCTCATCCTTCTACTTCCCAAATTTCTCCACCTCTTACTTCTACCCCTCCTCCACCCAAGGACGTGAGTGATCCTACTATTCCAAAGCCTTCCTCTTCTTCCGATATACCTTATCCCTCAAGGTTGAGGAAAGAGAAGCTCAAAAGCAAGGACGATATTAAAGTTTTGAACATTCTCAAAATGTTTAAAAAATTGAATTTCAACATCTCCTTCGCTGAGGCTCTCGCTCACATGCCCAAATATGCGAAAATGTTTAAAGATCTTCTTAGTGACAAGGACAAGCTTCTTGATATCGCTAACACCCAACTTAATGAGAATTGCTCTGCAGTGCTCTTAAGGAAATTGCCAACCAAGCTTGGTGATCCGGGTCGTTTCTTAACCCCTTGCAACTTCCCGGGAGTAGATAATTGCATGGCCCTAGCCGATCTAGGTGCCAGTATTAACTTAATGCCCTTAAGCGTTTGGAAGCAATTATCTCTCCCTGAGCTAGTCCCCACCAAAATGACTTTGGAATTAGCTAACCGTACGGTTTCTTATCCAGTGGGGATAGCCGAAGACGTTTCTGTAGGAGTCGACAAATTCACTTTTCCTGCCGATTTCGTTGTCGTTGACTACGACATGGACCCTCGTGTGCCATTGATCGTTGGTCGTCCATTCTTGAGGACCGGTCGCACTCTCATCGATGTTGAAGCGGGTGAGCTTATCATGAGAGTGGGTGACGATAAAGTCGTCTTCAACATGGGAAAGCTTTCTAAACAGCCTTATTCATAGATGCTTGTAAAAGTATTCCTACCTCTCCTCCCAATGTTGAGACCGTTTCCTCTATTGATTCATCACTAACTCTATTTGGAGAAAGTGATTTACTTTGGAAAGATATTGAAGCCACCATGGGAGATGTGAACTTATAAAATGACGATTCTTCCACCGATTGGGATGAAGACATTCGTCTCATTGAGAACCTTCTCAAGGAGGACCATATTTCTCCACCATCTCCCAAGGCTATTCCTATCGATGAACCGAATTCGACATCGCCCACCATCGACAATCCTCAGGATTTAGAGCTTAAGGAGTTGCCGTCCCATCTCGAGTACGCGTTTCTTGAAGATAAGAAGAAGTCGCCCGTCATTATCGCGAAGGACTTGAAAGAAGAAGAGAAATCTCGCCTCATCGCCGTGCTTAAAGATCATAAGAAGGCAATTGCTTGGGAAATTTCCGATATCCGCGGAATTGATCCGAACTTTTGTACTCACAAGATTCTCATGGAAGATGACTTTAAACCCGCAATCCAGAGCCAAAGAAGGGTTAATCCTCGAATTCATGACGTCATCAAACAAGAGGTTATCAAACTTCTTGATGCCGGCTTGATTTACCCTATTTCAGATTCGCCGTGGGTAAGTCCCGTCCATTGTGTGCCCAAGAAGGGCGGAATAACCGTTGTTCCCAATGAACACAACGAGTTGATTCCCAATCGTCTCCTTACTGGGTGGAGAGTTTGTATCGACTACCACAAACTCAATGATGCCACGAGAAAAGATCATTTTCCTCTTCCTTTCATGGATCAAATGCTCGAGCGTCTAGCGGGTAATGACTGTTACTGCTTCTTAGACGGTTTCTCCGGGTATTTTCAAATTCCCATCGATCCCAAAGACCAAGAAAAGACCAAATTCACTTGTCCCTACGGAACATTTGCTTACAAACGCATGCCTTTCGGTTTATGCAATGCTCTTGGGACGTTCCAAAGGCTTATGATGGCTATCTTCCATGACATGGTTGAAGAAACTATGAAAGTTTTCATGGATGATTTCTCGGTTTATGGCGATTCTTTCTCTGCTTGCCTTGCCAATTTAGAACGTATGCTTAAGCGGAGTGAAGACACTCGCCTTGTTCTTAATTGGGAAAAATGCCATTTCATGGTAAAAGAGGGCATCGTGCTAGGACACAAGATCTCCAAAGCCGGTCTTGAAGTGGACCGTGCTAAAGTTGATGTTATTGCTAAGTTGCCTCCACCTTCCACCGTGAAGGGTGTGAGAAGTTTCCTCGGTCATGCGGGCTTCTACTGTCGTTTCATCAAAGATTTTTCTAAAATCGCTCGCCCGATGACCCACCTCTTGGAAAAAGATACTCCTTTGGGCCAAAGAGTGAATAAACACTTCCAACCGATCCATTACGCTAGCAAGACAATGACAGGGGCTCAATTGCATTACACGACAACCGAAAAAGAGCTTTTAGCTGTTGTTTATGCTTTTGAAAAGTTTCGCCCCTATCTTGTCCTTTCTACCACCATCGTGTATACCGATCATTCCGTGTTGAAGTACTTGTTAACTAAACAAGATTCCAAACCAAGACTTCTTCGCTGGGTTTTTCTACTTCAAGAATTTAAAATCGAAATTCGTGATAAGAAGGGAGCTGAAAACCTAGCCGCGGATCATCTCAGTAGACTTGAGGATCCTTTTCAAGGGGATCATCCGAACAAAAGAGATCAATGACTCTTTTCCCCTGGAGACCTTAATGTCTATCAACTCGAGTAATGATGAAGCCCCGTGGTTTGCGGACATTGCAAACTACTTGACGGGTGGAATTCTCATCGACGGGTTAACATCCCAACAAAAGAAAAAGTTCTTCAAAGATATTAAGACTTACTTTTGGGATGACCCATATCTATTCAAACAATGTGCTGATTTGATTATTCGCCGATGTGTTGATGGAACGACAGCTTTAGAAATTCTTGAAGCTTGTCACAAAGGACCCACCGGTGGTCACTTTGGTCCCAACTACAACGCCAAAAAAGTGTTTGACTCGGGATTTTATTGGCCCACCATTTATCTTGATGCTCACGAGATGGTTAAACATTGTGATGCTTGCCAAAAACAAGGCAAGATCACACATAAAGATGAGATGCCTCAAAATTTCATACAAGAATGTGAAATCTTTGATGTTTGGGGTATCGACTTTATGGGGCCATTCCCTTCCTCTAAAGGAAACAAATACATCCTTGTAGCCGTTGACTATATTTCTAAATGGGTTGAAGCCAAATCTTTACCCACTAATGATGCAAGGGTAGTTTGTAACTATTTGAAGTCGATGTTCGCTAGATTCCGTGTGCCTCGTGCCATTATTAGTGATCGCGGGACTCATTTTTGCAATGACCAATTCGCAAGAGTCATGGCTAAGTATGGTGTAAATCATCGTCTTTCCACCGCCTACCACCCACAAACTAATGGCCAGGCTGAAATCTCTAACCGAGGATTAAAGCGAATTCTTGAAAGAACCGTGGGAGAGCATCGTGCCTCATGGCCCGATAAACTTGATGATGCTCTGTGGGCTTTCCGTACCGCATACAAGACTCCGATTGGTTGTACACCATATCGTCTCGTGTACGGGAAAGCATGCCACCTCCCCATTGAGTTGGAGCACAAGGCTTATTGGTCCTTGAAGTGGGCTAATTTCGATATCAACAAAGCCGGTGACCTACGCAAGATCCAACTCAATGAGCTGAATGAACTCCGGAATGAGGCTTATGAAAATTCTTTGATCTATAAGGAAAGGACTAAGCTCATTCACGACTCTAAGATTAAGAACCGAGAGTTTCAAGTTGGAGACAAAGTTTTACTCTTCAACTCTCGGTTGAAAATCTTTTCGGGCAAGCTGAAATCTCGTTGGTCCGGCCTATTCACCATTGCCCAAATTTTTCCATATGGTACTCTCGAGCTCGCTCAACCTAATGGACCTAATTTTAAGGTGAATGGCCAACGAGTAAAGTTGTACTTTGGTGAGGACATCTCTCATGATATGATTCCATCCCTCACCACGTTTCCCATGAACTAATTTTGGGTCGAGTCAGGCTCGTGACTCGGTTATAAAAAACAAGCGCTCCTCGGGAGGCAGCCCGAGTATCTATCCTTTTCTATTTTAACCTCCTAAGTGTAGGGGGACCTCTATAGGTTGTTTGTGTTTGTGTGCTGATGTGATTACAGGGATAACTGCACTCTTGGAATCTCTGAAGAACCGTGCTCCCGTGTTATCCGAAATCCGGTTCTATCTCTCAACTATCGTGATTCAATTTACTTCATACTCACATTTGAAATTGATCACTTTAGTCGTCTCT